>OY744482.1:372705416-373305416 GCA_963556165.1 Tipula helvola
TTTTTTTTAGCCTAACATTTTGTGTATGTATGTATTTACAAATTTTGATTATAGAGCTAGCGAGATAACATATAAAACGGTTTATACAATTTTTGATAATAATGTTTGTTTTGTTATTTTTTTATAACACATATTTTTAGATCATGACATAATTTATAATTTAAAATTTAAAAATGAATTATGTGTATTTTGAAAATAATTTAGATTGCGACACCGCCCGGTATATTTTTTTTTTAGCTAGAATTAGTGGAATACATCGTGTACTTTGATAGCATGTGCGTTCTTTACTCGGATAATAAATATTAATTTAATCAAAGTAAAAAAAAATGTCGTTTTTGTATATCTAATATTATATAATTTTATGATTAGATAAATGCAATTAAATTTACACTAAATATTAGTTGATTGTAATCAACAATTTCGATAATATACTTCAAAGAATTTTATTTGACATAGTTTTAACAATATTTAAAAAATGTATACATCATACTCCTAATATTCTCTTCCGTACAAACGATAAACTATCTTAGATACGAGTAAAAATAACAATATGTATTTGTTAATTTCTATAAATTAATTAACTGATAAAACTTTTAATTGCATTTTATGCTTATAAAAACCCAGAATTTGTCCTAAAAAAATGCTGAAATTCTTACACCCAAATAATTCCATAATTCGTAATAAGACATTAGTGATTTATTATTCATTAATACAACAAAAATGCAAAAAAAAACAATTTATTATACTACCAACATAAAATAGAAATGTCATAATAATATTAATTGTGAAGATTATAATTAAGATATTACAATGAAATTTTAGTAAATTTTTGTGTGTAGGCGCGTTTCAATTCTTAAAATAAGAAAAAATTATGCTGGAAATACAATGTTATCTAATTGAATTAGTTAAGGTTAAAAAAAAAATTAAGTGGTTAATTAGGAATTATGAAATTGTCTATTTAAAATACATAAATACATATAGCTCAATTGGTGGATGCGTCGGAGATATTTAATCGTTACTTCTTGGAGAGGTCATTATTTTTGACCAAATATTAATAATTGAATATATAGAATAATTTTGAAGCAAAGCAAACTAGAAAATAATAATTTATCCCACCCACAATTTGGACATCCACAAATTTATGTATCTCACAATATTAATAACAACGGAGGGTTTTCATAGGGTCTGCTAGCGCTTGAAATAATTAGGTGTAAGCCTTTAGTAAATCCAAAATAAAACTTTTAAAAAAATGTATAGTTTCTTAGCTCTAGCGTGATTAGACTAATGCCCGGTTTCACAAAAAAATTTGCAATCCCAGTTAAATAATATTCCCTCTTTCTTATTTTATTAAATTGCACTTGTTTGGAGTGCTAAATATTTGAGTGCCCAATTTCGTCCAGCTGAATATTTAACTGAAGGTCAAATATTTTTTAACTAGAGGTTGGCAATTTTTTTGTGAAACCGATAGATATTGGATTTTAAACTAGGTGATTAATCAACACATTTTTCTTCAATTAATTTAGAATTAAGATCCGCTTCTGCTAAATCATAAATACACAAGGTTTAATTTAGTCTTAGCCTTATCTTTTGATAAACATTTTTAAAATACCCATGGATAAATATTTTTCCAAATTTCTCCATTTAAATGTAATTAAGTAAAAATATCTTTTTAAATTAAAAAGTAGGTTCAATATTTCAGTTGGTCTTTACCCTTAATCAATCATATTTGGTTGATAATTAAGAATTAAATGCGATAATGTTAAAAAATATTATCATGATTAAACCAAAAACACGATGGATGTATGGTATGTTGTTGCTAAAATCGGTTACATTTATTTGGAGTATGATTCTCTAGTACCCACATTTTACTTAATTTTAACCCATACGCCACCCTCATAATACGGTTATGTACGTACATTTTAATAAAGAAAATATGCCTAAAATGTCATGTCTAAACCATGTGTTTACGCTAGAAAAAAAAAACATTGGGACTACATACATATAATAGACTTTGCGCATTTTTGTTTTATGTATTTTGTGTCATGTTGGTCATTTCAAACAATGGTATTCATTTTTATTTTCCCCAAGTACATACATAACATAATACATAACATTTATACATACAACAACCAAGCTTTGTACAATTTTCTGTTGAACACATTTAATTATGGTTTATCGTTTTCGCAGAGTTGGGGCAAAAGTGTAAATCAATTTTTATTTTTTAGTGTGGAAAGTTTATTTTGATGGAAATTGCTAATGAAGGTAAATTAAAATAAATTTATAGTTTCTGGTCTCATTAGTACATGCTAATATGTTGGATAGAAAATAATGATGATGATGGAAGGTTTGCATTTTACAAAGTTTGTTCACAATCCCATTTTAAATCTGACCCTGTAATGCTAGTATTCACTATTTTATTGGAAAAACAGCGAGGAAAAATTAGCTTTAAAAACATCAATTCTAACGCTCCCGGTGTATTAGATTCTTAATTTTTATACTCCTGAGAAACCCGGACCAAGGAATACAATATAAACGCGAATTTAATTAAAGCCTAAAGGAGTAATTAACGTAACTAATTAGGAAATGCAAGATTTGGACTAAATCAGTTTACCGATTTTTCGGTAAATATTTTGGGAAATACGGTTTTACCGGTAATTTACCGAATTATTTTAACAAAATAAAATTCAAATGCACTTTGTTCATAAATCCATTTTATTGTCATGCTTTATTCATCTCCTAGCCTTTCCAATTAAAAATAGTAAAATAAATAAATTTAATTAAAAAATTATAACAAAATTGAATTTAATTTCTTAAGTCGCCAGAAAACTATTCGAATATTAGATATATCGCACGGAAAAAATAAACTGGTCCTCAGCTAAGAAAACGGACTTTTAATTCAAGAAAATGTAATTTTTCTTGATTTAAAAGCTAATTTTCTAATTTCTATCGAGTTTTTCTTCATGTAAGAATTGTGTTTCTTGAAATGAAGACAAGCTCGAAAGAAATAAGAAAATTAGCTTTTAAATGAAGAAAAGGTACATTTTCTTGAATTAAAAGTTCGTTTTCTTAGCTGAGGACCAGTTTATTTTTTCCCGTGCGCATACATATGAATAATTTTCCACGCACGTTGGGTGAATCGTTTTAAGTTGATTACGACGTAATTACTCGCATTTCATTCATTTGTATGTTTATCGCTATTTTCCTTCTCGACCAAATACGTCATTTTAAGCCTTACTTATTTCGTTAATTTAATTTTCTCCTGCAGTCGTCTAAGTCGTTCAAGCAATTTAATGTTTCAATATTACCAAACTTTTAACTTAATTTGAATTAATTAAATTATGAAAATCGGTCTGATTAAATATTAATATTATTTTTCGCTAATTACAGGCCAAACTGGTCCATAATTAGTGAAAAATAGGCTTAATTTTAATTAATATTTCGTGTAATTTTTATAAACATGCGGTTCTAAGACCATTTTAACATTTTTTGCAAATAACACGAGGAAGCATTTCATTAGTGTTTACGAAATTTATTTACCCGTTTCAAGGCAAAATTCAATTCGGATTCTAAAATGATTTTTGGATGAAGTTCTGGAATATGATGGAACTTGACAATTTCTCATCACATGTGCGTTGAAAATGGGATTCTAAAATTGTTTTGGATGGAGTTCTGGAATATGGCCAAGTATGATGGAACTTGCCTATTTCTCAACCTATTATTATGAAATTTGACATGTGTGTTGGCAATGGGATTCTAAAATGTTGTTTGGATGAAGTTCTGGAATATGGCCAAGTATGATGGAACTTGGCTATTTCTCAACCGATTATGCTGAAATTTGACATGTGTAATGGAAATGGGATTCTAAAATGGCTTTTGGATGAAATTATGGAATATGGCCAAGTATGATGGAACTTGCCCATTTCTCAACCGATTATGATGAAATTTGACATGTGTATTGGAAATGGGAATCTAAAATGAGTTTTGGGTGAAGTTCTGGAATATGGCCAAGTAGGATGAAACTTGGTTATTCCTTACCCGAATATTATGAAATTTGACATTTGCGTTGTAAATGGGGTTCTAAAATGATTTTTAAATAAAGTTCTGGAATATGGTCAGTTACACGGTTAGAAATATCAATATAATTTGGTATACTACTTTCTGTATAAAGGCTGCGGTCGAATTCTCGAGTAAATCATTTACTGCGGTAAATTTAGATTTTTAATGTTCGTTTTCTGTTAAATTACGCATTTTTTTCTTTTTTTTACTCGTTCAATTCTTATTACAATAAAGAATAAAGTATCTAAACGTAAAAGATTTACCTTTTTTTATTTCCCTTACTCTCCAGCAAAAAAAGGTAAATGAATTTACCGAATTTTGCGGATTTACTCGAGAATTCGACCGCAGCCAAAGTTTCAGAATACGATTTTTCGTGTTAAATTGGATGTCTGTACTCATGTTACTGAAGCTTTTGAGCTGTTTGGCTGTTATTGTATAACTAAATATATGTTGGTTAAAATAGAAATCAATACTCGCAAAATTGTCACACCAACTTTATGAAACAGGTGAATGCTACTTCCATTGAAGATATCAAAGACCGAAGTTCTGATCACCTCGTGAGGTTTCAGCCCTTTATATTTTAGTATTTCTATCAAAAATTTTGAATTTTCTCTCACAATTCCAGATAGTTTAAATATTCAAATTCTTAAAATTTTAAATTTCACAACAAGTTAGATTAATGTACTAAATAACTCAATTCCTAACTTAATTTTAAACCTTAAATTTTTAAGTATATTTTTGAGAATTTTTTCAATTTTCTTATAATTGGTTTTAAATTTTTTTATACCTCTCTCTCCAAAATCTAAATTCAAGTCATCCAAAATGTGTATGTAAAACACTAAATTTCATAGCTAAAAATCGACCTAAATAAAAGATTTTGGGGTGATGATTTCGCAAAATTAAACGGTTGGAAAATATTTTTGAGTGTAATTGTTCAAACTTGTCGAATTGAATTTGTTTAGGTTACAATTGCGTCTGTCCCATATAAGACAGATTTTAGGGTAGTTGCTTAAAATGCGGTTTGTGCTTATTTTAGTTTGTTAATAATTCCATATGTTCATAAGTAAGAGCCGAATTGGTTAATGATTCTGCGAATATGTTTACAATAAAAATAAAAGAAGTTTGTTGTTGTAGCATACCCAATTACAAGAACATAAATACCGTTACAAATCAAGTTATGACTATGTAGTGTAAATACCTAATATAATATTCTAATTCATGGAAAATACTAAGTCATTGTTTAGTCTCGAAAATGTAAAAAATTAAGCTTTCTATTTAACTATCTACGCTAATAGTTGAATACAATCATTATTTCATTTGTCGTTCTGTGTAATGTAAACTATAATATTTGTATATTTTTATGTACGTATTTAATCTCATTTTTATATTACACACATTATGTATTCTTTAATTAGAGCATAAAATAAAACATAAAAAACAACTGTGGCAAAATGTTTTGAACCACATACATATTATCCGAGCGTTGTAGGTGGCCAAACGTTAACGATATTACAATAAGCACAATACTTACCCACTTATTAGTTATGTCAGTCGGTGCAAGTGAAAAAAGTGCTATTTAAATAACAATTCAGGTTTTAAAAAAAATCAATGTCTTTACATTTTACAATGGATTATAATTATTTTGCACGCAAGTTCAAATTTACATTTTATGTATGTTCACAAAATCCATGTCTCCAAATGATGAATTTATTGTTAATAAAAATAATCATTGATTTTGTTGTCTAGCGTGCACGCGATGAGCACGTCAAAAAATAACTATAACAACAAATTTTGTTTTTATATTGATTGATCCAGATTAGGTTATGAGAATTTATAATTATGCATACGAATTACTCGGAAACATCGAAATTTTGTTTGTTGTAGATTTGAACAGGAAATATTTAATACGATATCCAGTAATTTGATTACTGAGAATTAGGTTAACAATAAACGTGCAATTTTATTGTAATACCCAAATTCACATCATTATCAAAAATTAAGAAGTAAATGACAGTAAATACGTGTACGTGGTTTAGAGCCTTGTGTGCAATCATTATATATAATTTTCTAAATCTAAATTAATTTAATTTTTAAAGTCTTTGCTAACTTACTTCATTACGTGAGTTTGTGAAACTATTTTTTTTTTTTTTGGTTGTATTCATATGTTACACCGGAAAATTATAATTTACAACGGAAGCATAATTAATGCAAACGTCGTGGTTGCGTAAAATTTGTTTGTTAATATTGGTTGATGTGTCTTTATTTTTCTTATTGCATGTTGTTATAATATTGAGAATTAGAATCAAACCGTCAAATTAGATCGTGTAAGATAATTAGAGTAGCACACTAAAAAAAACATTCTAAAATATTGGAAATGTGTTTTATATTTAAGTTTGTATAATTTCAAATAACAATAAGCATTATTAAAAAGATTTAAAGTTAAGCACTTAAAACAAAATCTATTTTGGAATGTAGATCTATTTTTGGACCTGCGGTCGGTTTTTCTTCTCTAAACTTATAGATGAATATTTTTATTTCATTTTTAACTACTTATGTATGTATGAAATTTGATATTTTCTAGAAAATACAATAATATCAAATTCAAATATAAACAATTTATTACTAAGCCATATATACCTGGGTTCTTCTACAAAACTCAAATACAGCAGGCGAAACAATAATTATTACGTATTTTAAACGTAAGAATATGCTAAATCATCTTATCTAAAAGCATAAATATGTAAACATTATTTTGCTTAGGTTAAACATTTACAATAAGAGTATTTGTTTTACTCTGAGTTCTAAGAATGTGTTAGATGATTAACGAGACACAATATTTTGTATTCGTTATAATAAGTCTATTTGTAAAATAAATAATAATTTTACTGAAAACCAAACCACAAATTCATAGTCATGAATTTGTTATTGAATAATATTATAAAAATAATTTATCGCGCACTCAGCGATGAAAATTAAATGACATTTTTAAACTTAAAAGTGTGAATTATAATTGCAAACTTGTTTCTAAATGTATGTGTTACTTTGAATTCGTGTATATAACTGTATATTACAACTCAGAAATCCCCATTAGAGATTAGGAAACCACATTTCTTACTCAGCCACCAGCGTCCAAATCTTACATCCGTTAATGACGAATTTGTCACAATAAACGGATGTGAGAGTTGACCAAAGTAATACAAAATTAATTTGTCGGCATCCAATAAGTTTAAAACTCTATAACTTTCTCAATGATCTCATGACGAAGATAAGAACTAAGTCGTACATCTCTTTGGGCTTTAATTTTTATAAATAATTTCTATCTCAGTAGAATCAACGAAGCGGCCAATGAAGGTTGTGTCATCTACTGAACAATACTTTAAGTATATGACTCAAGCAAATGACGTCATCACTCAAAATAAAATTAAAATGCATTTGGTTTTACCACCATTTCAATTTTATTACATAAATCATAAACACAAGATGATTACTGATGATGATTGACTTCTGATTGAACTTTGAATTTGAACACTATTTCGACTATTAAAAATAGTTTATTAAGATCTCAGATAGCTAGAATAAAAAGGCTTTCTATTTCAATTATCATTCGTCTGTCACTCATCAATCACGGTAAGTGGAAATTGAGAAAAAGGGGGTATTCTGTGTTCATATGTACGAGTGTCTGAACAGAGTAAACATTTGTTCTTGGAAAAAAACTCTTGTTTTTGAGTTCAATTGGACGACGGAAATGAGGTCTTAAAATGATATTTAGAAAAAGTTCTGGTATATGGCCAATTAAGAAGAAACTCTCAAATTCAATAAATATTACATTCCGTAATACATGCCGAATTTCATTATACATAATTGGTTAAGAATCGGCCAAGTTCATTCCTAATTGGCCATAAGTACTTCTTCTAAAACTTATTTCAGAAAAGAAATCACCAAGTTCCTTTCCTATTTAGCCATTTCCGGGCGTCTAAAACTCAGTTGAGAACTCCATTTTCACCCATTGTACATGCTGAATTTTTGAAAATCGGTTTAAAAACAACCAATTTCTTCCTAATTTGCCATATTTCAAAACTTCATCAAAACTCATTTTAGAGTCACATTTCTATCGTGCATGCTGAATTTCATCGTAATCAGTTAAGAAATAGCCAAGTTCATCATTCCTAATAGGCCCTGAATTTGACTTGAAAATGCTATCGATAATAAATGCTAATTTCTTTGATACAAGCAATTGAAAAGATTTTGCCAAAAATTGTATTTGATCGTTTGGAATGCCGGTTGATCTTATGTGTGGAGACAATGCCTTTAAGTTCCGAATAATATAAATTTTGTGCGGTAAAGCATTATGTTGAGTATAAATTGAAGGAAATACTAAACCTACAGACGAAATGTTCGGGTAAATATACCTTTCTCAAAAGTAATGTAAACGAGCTGCTTCGTTTCCCACAATTCCAGTATGACCTGGCACCCAAACCAGTGTTACCTTATTTGAGCTTGCCAGAATCTTAATAACCTTCAGACAATCCCGTAACAGCCTTGACTCAATGGTAAAAGACCTAAGAGCCATTAAGGCCGATTGGCTGTCTGATACAATGTAAATCTTTGCGTCGTTTAGGCCTTTAGATATGCCTATCCTTGCCCAAAATTATAAAGCATGCACTTCTGCTTGAAAAACGGTAGCATTACCCAAGGACTTCGAGAGAGATGTCCTACCCCCGCCCCATCTGTAAACCACACCATTGCCCCTCGCTCAAAGGATGGTCCCTCTGTACTCCACAACTCCCGGATAGGTAATCTAACACAAAATGATTTGTGGAAGTCCAGTTTAGCTGGCATACAGTCGGAAGGCATTCCTATAGTAGGGTCTGTCTGAAACTCCTTGAGGATTTCCAGATGACCCACCATATTCCCGGGTTTGATGTTAGGTTACCCTCCGCCTGTATCTTAAGAGCCATAGTAACAGCATCTATTTTAACATGCAGATGCAATGAAGTTAGTCCTAGGAGTGTTTCCATAGCTGCGGTCGGACATGTTTTCATTGAGCCCGTAACGCCAATGCAGGCCATTCGCTGAACCTAATTCAATAAAGTTTGCGCTGTCCTTTGATCGGTTTTAGGTCACCAGTAGCGATGGTGACCAAAGGCCTAATGATTGTTAAAAATGATCAGTAGATAATTTTTGGTTGTAGTCCCCAAGTACGTCCGTAGAGTCTCTGACAGGCTCAAAAAGCCTTTGTGGCTCTATTTTGAATTTTTTGTAAATGTTGTTCCCAGTTTAGTTTATGATCTAGGATGCCTCCTAGATATTTAACCTCTTTGGAAAAAGCAATAATAGTACCATTTAACGAGGCAGCTATAAGCGAGAGCTTTCTCCTCCGCGTAAAAGGGACAAAGACAGTTTTGCTAAGCAAAAAAATCACATCAGCCTTTTTGTAGTTTTGAGTAATTTCAATTTTTCTATTTTTGTTTGCCATGTCGTTATATGACACTTAAATTTTATGGCGTTTGATGAACGATATTTGACTTTAATCTTTAAAAAAAGCAGAAGTATAAGGTATTTGTTTGAAGAATTCAAATATGCCCTTATCGCATTTTTCGACTTTTGGCGCTTATGACCTTTTTCTTAGCACGGAAATATTATGATTGATGAGTAGATCGACATTCGCTACGTCGACCCACCGTATTACGTTTTCGTTTTTTCATTTGATATTAACAATATGAAAAACGAAAAGGCAACACAGAGATCGACCCGACACTCATAATAGTTGTTGCCAATTATTCCCAAGCCAAAAATTTTACCATTCTTCTTAAACCTGCAGTTTGTTGCTTTATTTTGAATTTCTATTTTATAATTTTATATCTTACAAAACCTCGAAATTTATAAGAATTTGTAATTTTCGAATTGCTATCTCTGCAATTTTAAACACTCTTAATTTGGAAACTAGGACATCTGATTTTTGTTCCCCTTTAAGTTTTAAATTCAACCCTTGGGTTTTAAAACAGACAAAGAGGAATGCTTTGTTGCTCGTTTCATTATTATTTGCACCAGGCAGTCTGATTCGAGTAGTCGAGTTTATAATTGTCACTAAAAGTGATTATTTCTATCTATAAAAATAATAAATCTAGGTATTTCGATTACTAGTCTAAAAATTTGAGAAATGCCTTATTACTATGCTTACAATGTTGTAACGTTCAGTTTATTTTAAATTTTTGTAATCCAATAAGATTTTTAGTACTTTTTCGAGAATAATGTACGTGTGATATTTCACGATATTTAGTTCAGTTCAAATTCAATTCAGGATGTTACGTTCTTTAAATTTCGATTACAGTATTTGTATTTCAACCATCAAATTTTTGTGGCGGAATAAATTCATATTTATCGGCGGAGTTAAATTCATTTGGAAAATGAATTAAATAAGCGGCATTTAATTTTTAAAAACTGAACTACTACTTACTGAACACTAAATCCGCACGAAACGTTTTCATTTTAAAAAATCAGATGGCGCGAATTTAATTTATATTGAAAATAGAATTAATTTCGCCATACAAATATATTTGTCTTCGGAATTAATTCGTGCTCTTTAGGAAGTTTCCGGGAAAAATGGGAAAATAAATTCCGCTTTTATGGAATTAGATGTCAATATTTCATAGGATACATTTAATGGGACTCTCAATTATTCATATTTTGCACAAATTGAAATATCGGACAGAAAAAGATAAAGGGAACGAGTATATACATAATATTTAAATATTATTGAGCCACAATTTTATATAATTAAATTTTTTTAATGGTTTAGGGCTATATACGACTTTTATTTTTTTAAATTAACTTGAGCTTTCGGACTCACTTCATTTTCAAAAGGGTTTTCCAATTACTTTTTCCGTAGAAACCAAAATTACTGTGTCTTGAATGAAATTATTATGCGAGAAAACGAAATATGGGAAAAACGATAATCTCATTCATTCCATTTCATCTCACTAAACAGAAATTGATAACTGAATCAAATTACTCGAGTATGAAAAATTACCAAAATATCCGAGTACCCAGTTTCTCGATAATCGGATACCCACCCAACTTTGATACTGTTAAAATACGCCAACGATATTGCAAATTCTAACCCCGGTACAAGTTATTTTTTGTTATAAATGTAATCGCTGTTTTAAATGAAACGCCTAAATAAAACTATTTTTAGAATTCTGACAGCTAGTTGTAAATCACATTATTTTGGGCAGATAAGTAACATTCATTTTTTTCGTTTGAAGCCGAAATCAAGGTTGGTTTTTTTAGGAGGGAACAAAAATTAACCGTAAAGGCTGGAAAATATCGTCTCTCCATTACATTTCAATACATTTATGAATTGCTTGTTACATTGGGTATGAAATACGAATATACTTCGAAATATTTATTATTAAAATTAAATCAATCAAATCAAATAAAATAAAATACAATTAAAGTCAACATTATTTGTTATAAAAATAAAACAAAAGGCAATTTAAATAAAATGCGTGAAGCATTATTATAGCTTTAATTCATATTGATTGATGGTGAATGTGTGGTATCAGACAAATATTATATTGACAATAAAGAATAAATTCTACATACAGAATCGGCTTTGTTTTATATTATTTTAATTTGATTATTTGAAATTAAATCGGATTACCAATAAAAAAAACAAATCGCGATGGTGGTAATATATAAAATTGACCTAACCCTAAACCAAAAACTTAAAGTTGTTTAATAAAAAAGCGGTAAAAGTAATCATTGTTTGCCATAATTTAAGTTCTTTATTGTGATGAAATTTTTATTTTTTTTCCACTTGTAGTTTAACTAATTGGTCGATATGGTAAATTACCCAAATGATTTATGTACAATGTTTTTTTTACGTAACAAAGTGTGTTTATATTATAAGGTGTGCTAAGTAGTAAAATTCACGATTGTTATTCTATTGGTTGTGGGGGATATTAGAGATTTTATGACTGTGGTTGACCGTCATTATGATGATCTAATACAATAACAGTATGCTAAATATGTACATGAAATATATTATTTATTATCGATAATCAAATTTTAAATTTGTAACTTCAAGGCTGCGTGTTACACACTTTAAGTTTAGAATTGTTATGTTATAAGAAAAAGGTCAACAAATAATTTGGTTGCATATTTATTTATATTGAAACCAGAATTTACTAAAAAATAAAATATCAATACAATTTTGGACAAACATGTAATAATTTCGCATAAAAAACTTTTTGTGCTTTTACCATCTACCCACCGAATGTTTTTTTTTTTAATTTTTCGTCTAAAAAAGGTGATGTTTCTTGTGAATGTGGATCTGCTCTGGTTGGATATGTATGTACTCAAAATTCGTGTACAAGCAAGTTTCACTGGTGAAACTGAATTTTAGGTGTGCTGGTGAAAGTTATTTATTTGGTTAATTATGCGCAGCATCAATAAATTTCGACTAACTAAAAATAATTGGAAATTCTATAAAAAAAACAGAAAAATCTGACAAATGGACCTACTATGGAAAATAAAATGTGTAGATATTTTCTTAATTCCGTCATGACTTGTTGTGATTGCCACACCCTTTTGTGAAATTTTATATTACAGATAAGTATTTAACACATTTTAATTAAAGCCGGATTTAAAAGTTAGATACGGGTTTTGGGAGTGCTCTTTTGCAGAGAAAATAAAAATCTTTTAATCATTTCTATAAGTTAAAGTAAATATCATTTAAAAAGGCGCGCGCGGTTGTCTTACGTAATATTTTATAATTTTTTAACCTACTATATACGAGAGAGTAAATATTCACTTAATATTAAGAAAAATACATTTTTACAAAGAAGATCATATTAAGGTAAATATTTTAAAGATAACGTGCCAGCTTGAGACAACAAAATGAACTAAAAAAAAAAAATTTATTTCCTTAAATGGGTTTAATTTCCAAACCATTCATACAATTAAAATACTTGAATCCATGTCAATATACGAAAAAAAAAATATCAATTGAAATTTATTATACCTGAATTTATCTACAATTTACTGTTGTAAATTGTATAAAGTTAATCACACACCAAAAAAAAAACATACCAAAGATTTTTTTACTTTTGTATATTTTTATTTCATTGGAGTTCTTCATTTTTATTTTGTATACTTGTGTTACTTATTTGTATGAAAGCTTCGAGAAGGTTAAAGAACTTTATAGATTTCTTTGGTATTTCTGCTTTAGTTTAAATACAGAACTAATAAATATACGAATTTATACTCTTGTATTGTAAGTGAATTTTAATTATGGAAAGGTAAATATGTGGCCACTCAGTTCAACAAATATTTTTTTAAGGCGTCTACCTATCACTTTGCGGCATACAATTTTGGCGAACATGCAAGCGATAGTAATTTTCCCAGTATCTAAAATGTATAAAAGCCAAACCTGACGTTGTGTGCATATTAAGCGCAATGATAAGCTTTCTAAACAAGAAATTTGTATGATGGCAGAGTATTTGTGTACTACTATTATGTCATACCTATTAGTCATTATGAGAATGCCGGCGAAATACAGCTGTATTCAGTAACGTATATTTCAAATGTGTGTATATACTAACGTATACTTCGGCGAACAAGACTGTTAAAAGATTTGGCAATAATTGTTATTTTGCCAAACAATACATGTATATATATAGGTACATAAATAATTTATACATATATATGAAGACAGATGCTTCTTCTTGATTATATACATTAATATTTTGTTTTGATATGGGGAAAAAAATCCATGCTTTCATATTTCATCAGACGATATGTTTTACTGCGATTGACGCATACATTTTAGAGCATACTGTAATTTATACCATACTACCACATAAGAGCTTAAGAATGAGAGGGGGGAGGTGGGTTGGAAACTGGAGATTATAATTTGCAATAACATTTCGCCGCGTTTCTATCTAATTTTATGTTACTAATGGTGATGACTGTACTTATTAGAGTTGTTGTCACATTATTATATTTGAGATTTGAGTCATATTAGAAATAACAACAAAAATGACCACCGATTCATTAAACTATTCACGAGGTCAAAACCATATCGTCATGAATAAATGCAAACAAAAATTATTTTATGTATAAAAATGTAATAAATTTGATTTTTTTGTTATATTTAAAATAGCATAACTCTGAATCGGTATGCGTAAACATGTTATTTGTCTGACACACGAAGAGCGGGTTTTTTTTTATCGAATTAATATAACATTCGGATTTTCTCATATCTAAATATTTTGACGTTGAGAATTTTGTTTGAAAAAGCAACCCAATAGCTATTCTAAAATTAGAATCGAGAAGATAAGTTTTAATTTGATTTTTTTTTATTATGAATACAGTCGGTTACGATATGATGGTTCAGAAATTCATTTTGGATTCATTGATAATTTTGCGATGGATACAGCGCGCAACTTCACTCCGAACATTTTTTTTTTATTGTTAAAAAACGGTCATTTTTTATGAATAAACGGTTATTCAGAAACACGTGACGGTGATAAATCTAAAAATATAACGAAAATAGGTTTCCACGCATAACACGAATACACGATACATAATTTTTTTTTTCCATCTTTTCTTTTCATGGTATGAAAATGAACTCAATTCATAAGATACATATAAATTTATCCATAAAGTGTAGAATGGAATGTTCTATGGAACTTCTGTATATGTATGTATATAAAATTTATCATAATAGTACAGTAGAAAAAATAATAATTTCACTTAGATGATGACGCACACACAATTTTTTTTTATTTAAATGAAATATACATTTTTATCACTGAACTGTTGTATAGTTACACGTCTTACTTTTTTTGATATAACATTTAATTATATTTGTCACTGCGGTATTTAGGTAACAATTTCATCATAAACTGTTATTAAATACAAAACTTCCATTTTCTTTTTTTTTTTTCAACAAAAACTTATTTTATCATATCATCAAATTAATTTAAATTCAAAATCTAACCTTTGATCCAATTTGATTACCGCATTGACCGGCTTGAAGATGTACAATTTCCCTCATTTTTAATTTATTTTAATTTGTTTAACAACTTTATAAACTTAAAGTAATTCCTTTCGTTATCACTAGATTCTTTTTCTTGTTACAATAAATCTAAAAAAATAAAATATTTTTGTGGTTAATTAAATAAAGTGTGTGATGATTAAATAAAACTTTTTTTTTTTTATTGAAAAATATATCACTCACACTCCACTACAGTTCACTTGCAGTCGATTACTGAACTGAAGAATTGAAGAATTAGAAAAACTGAAAAAACGAATTTTATTTTACAAAAAAAAAAAAAAAAAAAATTTCGTTCTTCTTTGGGATGAAAAAAAAAATCGTTTTACAGTTAGGCCTTAATAGCTAGAGACTAGAGGCACAAGAAAATCATTAAAATCACAATAAATTTTATTACAGTGTCAATACTCATGTGAGATTTAAAATCTGTATATAATGTACAAAAAATTATTATACATATGCGAACGAGAATAACTATGCAGTATAATATTCTCATATGAACTCATACATAACAAGTTTTCGATTTTTTTTTAAGTACAAATTTTCTAAACATGAATCTTTTAACGTAGGGGAGAGAATTTTGTTGTCTACTGAAAGGAATTCAATTTTGCTTATTTACTTTACATTTACATACATTTCATAACCATTTTGGTATGTAAAACGAAATACGTACGCATAATTTGAATTTGGTTAAAATTACAGTAAGGCATTACCATATAGCGAATATCTAATTGGTTGACGGTTACATGGGATTTTTTTATTTGATCTGAATTGACAGTTTAAACGTCACTTTGTTCTAAAATTACATTTAAATTATTAACTGTTACTAGCAACGCTAAATGCAGAAACAAGTGAGAATTTTTTTATTTGGTCGAGCCTAGGGCCTTTTTTCAGAACCATCGTACTACATTTCGGAAGATAGGTCACAGTCGACAATGCGACACTAGAATGTTTTTCCAGATTTCCTCAATATTTTGGAACAATTCGTCTGAACTCAGTGCCGACTCTAGAACAATTTGCTCCCAATGCAAATTCTTCTTAGACGCTCTTTTTTTTAAATTAAAGACCGTCTCATGAAAATTGGTGCGCGACCCATGTGCAACCTAACAAACCAAATAACTTATAATACCTATAAAGGAAGTTAGGTTAGAATTCGCGCACCAACATCTCAAGTTCCGTGTTCTTTCACCAGAGCGGCAGTAGTAGCTACTTAACGAAAATTCAAATTTTTTGTTTTTTTATTCAACGAAACGGTTATTTTATTTTAACGAAACATCTGTTTCAAAAAAATGTATACAAAAAATTTATTGTATATGACTATACATAATATGTATAAAATAAAAAAAAAATTAGTATAAAAAATATATTGTATACAAAAATAAATTGTTTACCCGCCGATATGAAGTACGATGAAATTAAAAATTGTTCACACCATTTGGGTTGGTGAGTAAATAAATCGTTGGAAGGAGGGCGATGATGGCAACGAGCCAGAAGAAGCAACGATTTTGCACAATACGGCCGCATTCATTCAATACAAATCGCCCAGAAAAAAGACCTGGAGAATCCTGGCCAAATTATTTCTTTGTGCTATGGATTTTATTCAATTCAAGAAAGATAAAGATGCAGAAAAGGTTCTTTGACAGATTCCCTATGTAAACATTAACGCGAAGAAAATGAAATTGAATCGAAGTGATCGAATGCTAAATACGCACGGTTGTAGTACTTCGACGAGGAAAAAGATGACGGATAATGAACAAATAGGTAAAAAATAAAATGCACCCCGACGAAAGAGAGTGAAATTCATGATATATTCAAAGTACTATTTGGTTTACTAAAAGCTGATCGACTGCCACAAAAGTTAACTGCAAGCGGGTTTTGCATTTGTTGAATTTATAACCAAACAGGATGCAAAACAAGCGTTCGAAGCAATAAGCGAGAGTACGCATTTTTACGGTCGAGGATTGGTGTTGGAATGAGCTAACCCAGACGATAATATTGATCATCTTCAAAGACAAGCCGCCGATCATTTTGTGGGTAGCGTCAATAAGAAAAGTCGGAAAGGTGTATTTGAAGCCAAGAATGTCGTGTCGATGAAGATAAATAAATAAATTTTATATTGGAAAATGAAAATTCTTTTTTTATTAAAGTTTGTTTTTATTAAATTTCATACATTTACATTTAAATTAAAAGAATATAAGAAAAATGTTTATAAAAATAATAATTAAATTAATTAACGTTAAATATGTAATTTTTAAATTTTTTATTTTCGAACAATGTTTAGTGTGAAAAAAATTGTCTAATTTCAATGTGAACAACTGAAAATTGCTGTACATCCTAAGCGGCCGCACATGGCTTCGGACCTTTTTGTGTCTATGCCTGTCCTGGTGGACCGCCACTCAAACCTAAGCGCCCGCACGTAAGTAGATATCCGATTATCAGTGCATTCACAATGGGCGTATCCAGCGGGCTCAGGTCTCACTAAAAATGTAGGCCTCACTCGCTGGAAACAAAATCTCAGCCAAAAAAATGTAGGGTCTACGTATAGATATTCTACATTTTGGTTTGTGCCTCCGCTTTGCGCGTAAAACAATTAAGTATTCCCATTAAATTATCCATTTTCTTCTATTTTTCTAATTAATTTATAAGAAGTAGGTAGTCACAACATACGAACAAAATTTCAGAAATTCAAATTCACGGCTTGTAGAAATTCATTAGGAGCTCGCACAAGCATCTGTGTGTTATTTAGTGCTGAAAATCCGATAGCTGGTATACCGGCCTCACGAATGAAACGAGAATCTGTTGCGAAGGAACAAATTTTTGGTGCAACTTTCAAGTTTCTGTAACGAATAAGAAAATTATTTTTAATTTATTTGCCCTTAACAATTCCACCGTCATGCATTACTAACAATTCGACAACAGCATTCTGAAATGCTTCCCAGAATTTATTTTTTTCGGGTATGTTTGGTATTGTACGGGGGTCTTTTCGATCGAAAATTAAATCAATTCCGCCACCTGCTTCCCGCATCCATTCGTTAATTTGCCTTTCGAACGTAGACTGACGAACCATCATCTCTAAATGGCAATCGAAGCATAAAGTTATATGGGTTGGTAGCACATGACTACTTAGGGCATTACCTTTCTTTGGTCAAATTAATGGTAGTAACATCTCCAGTATTTAATTTAGAATTTTGAATTTCTGGTCGTTCAACTTCAGTAGCGCGATAGTCCATAGCGCACTTTTTCACCGGCGATATTCTTTTTTATGGAAGATCCGTAATCTGTTTCTCCGGTTATATTAAATCTCAAATCTATATTGTGACGAAATTTATTTTTACAGCATTAATTTGTAAATCGTTTATAGTTTTACGCCAAGTAGATCGTTCGGCATAGAATACTTCGTATTCATTGTATGTTGTAGGAAAACCTTCGTCTAATGCAAAACCTGTGTATTCATCGGTTGATACAAACGGTTTCACTCCTAATTTTCCACTATATTCTTTATACATAAATATTATTTATACATAAATATATTCTTTATACATAAATAATTATTACCGTTCGTTTACATTTCACATTTTCACTTTTGAGAGCACAAATAGCGGCAAAATATTGCACACCACTACATTCCATATCTTGTGATCCACATGCAATAATTCCGCCTGCACCATAAGAGTGGCCTCTGCTTCTCCGAGTTTCTGCTTACCTTCTCACCGAGCTTTTAATAGTGCCATAGCATTACTTCGTTTATCAAATTTATTCGCTGAAGCGATATATTGTTGTATTTTCTATTAAAATGTCAGTGCTATATTGTTATTTCATAACGCTTTGACATTTATAGAAAGCAATGACACTAATAACAGCTGTTTCGTTAAAACGATTAGCGCGCCGCTCTGGTGAAAGAACATAAAATTTTTTTAACGACAAAGATGTTGGTGCGCAAACTTTCTATGGAAACATAACCTAATTTCCTTTATAGGTATTATAAGTTATTTGTAACAAACTTAAAAAAGTTAAAAATGTGTGATCTCTACACAGAAAACCAATTCCTTTTGCTTTTTTTTTGTCTGTTCTTTGTTGCTTTAAATATTTATTTGTGATGTGATTATACACTAATACCACGTTTACACCAGTAGCATAAAAGTATGTAGCAAAAAAATATCATGATGTTAACGCAAAGTATAATACTTTAATACTTTATCGCATATTTTTTTGCTATTTCATTATAATAGGTATCAAAAAAGTATACCACGTAAAACAAAACAACAAAACAAGGTTTTTACCTGAAATGTCATTTCTTTGTTCATTTTATCGAGATTTTTCGGGTAAACAAAACAAAATAAGAACAAAGAAATATATGAAAATCATAATAATTTCAGCGCACAATAAAATAAATGACTTCTAAAAATCTCGAAATTATTTATTTATCAAATAAATAATGTAGTTGTATATTATCTGTCAAAACAAATAAAATATAATATGGTGTTACACCGCAAATAGCAAAATAATATTTTGTGGTGTAAACTGAAAGAGAATTATAGTATATTAGCAAATATGTAAGTATTTAACTATTAAAGTACCTATGGTGTAAACGTGGTATTAAATAAAAAGAAGTATAAAGCCGCGTCCACACGGGGGGGGGGGGGGGGGTGAAATGTACACTTATGCGTGCGTATTCGATTATTTAGCGAATGTAGGCGGTTATGCGGGATGTGTACATTTATCACATCTCGGTACACACGATTCGTTAAATGTTCATTGATCACGTGTAGGCGAATGTTAATGAACATTTCTACTCTGGTATATATTTTTAGTACCTTAATCATACATTTTTAATTGGAAATATTCAGTCACATTCGTCATGTGAAAACCATCCACACGACGTTTACATTCGCTAAATGCGCGCATAAGTGTACATTTCATACCCCGTGTGAACGCGGCTTAACGCAAATAAAAAGTGTTAAGCGTCCATTCACGAGGTATTTATTGAAAACACTAAACTAAAAAAGAAAGAGAGCGCCACAAGCGGCTAACATTAAAAACACATTTAAAATAAAGACTCTTTCACACTTAATAACTCAACACCTCCACTAGAGCCTTATTTTCCAGCACTCAACTCTTCACAAGATTGACTCACATCGAACAGAACCTGTGTTTTTCTGCTGTCATCGCCTCACCGGTTTGGTAAGGCTATTTGCTAACATTTCGTTTGTGTTGACGTAAACAAATTTAACTACCTTGTCATTAACCTTCTCGCGCAGAAAATGATGACGAACATCTATATGTTTGTTCTTCTTTGTTGTCGCAGTGTATAATGGTTGAACATTTATTTTCCCCTAGCAACTGCTGACATATACCCCGCCACCAAATAGCCTCTTGTGGTTCTTCTGAATTTGGTCTTGAAAACCCATTTGCATTGAATTGCTCTACGATCAGGTGGCAAATCTGTAAGCGACCACGTTTCGTTTTCGATTAACGAACGATACTCCTCTTCCATAGCTGTTTTCCAGTGAGACGCATTTGAGCTGATCATAGCCTCCTCCACTGACAATGGATCATCCAATTGAACACGTGATACAACATAAACGAAATCATTACTTTTCGTCGACTTGTGCTCTCTCGATGAACGACGCGGTTGTAACGAAACATCGTTCACTTTCTCATTCGACGGTTCATTACTACTCGAAACGTCAATTGAATCTTCATTTGTTAGATTCTCACTATTTTGATATCCAGATCGACTTCTGAACTTGCTGTTGTAACAATTGCCTCATCCTCCACTTCATTGCTATCATCTTCGAATGGATAAAAATGATTAGAAAATTCGCTTCAATCAATTACCTTGTTTTCACAGCGTTGATACTCCAGAAAAACGACATCACGACTGACATCCACTCGTAATTTTTCCAAATCAAAAACTCGATAGCCTTTACAATTCTCGCTGTAGCCGACCATGATGTATTCCCTTGATTTTGAAACAAATTTCTGGCGCTTTTGTTTCGGAACATGTACCATTGCCATGCATCCAAACACTTTTAAGTTGGACAAATCAGGCTTTTTATTGGACCAAATTTCTTCGGGCGTTTTATCGATAGCCCCACGATATGGTGAATGATTCACAAGATAAGCTGCTGTGTTAACAGCTTCACCCCAAAATCTGTTGTCAAGCTTTGCATCAAAATCATACATCTCGCACGCTCGATCAATGTTCGATTCATCCTTTCCTCTTGCCGTTTTGAAAGTGCAGTTGTTTGATGCTGTATTCCCAAATCTCGGAGGAATTTAGAAAACTCCTTGTTGCAGCACTCTGTTCCATTATCTGAACGCAACGTTCTGATTTTGTGACCCGTTTGATTCTCCGCAAATGCTTTGAACTCCCTGAAAACATTCAAGTTGTTTGATTTGTTCTTGATGAAATACACGGAAATCTTGCAGCTAAAATCATCCAAGAAAGTCACAAAATATCGCAAGCCGCCAAATGAATCAACTGCCATTGGACCACACAGGTCAGTGTGCACCAGTTCTAGTACTTTGGTAGGGGTAGCAAGAGATTTGCTGTCCTTGAACGGAAAACGAGTCTGTTTCCCACCGACTGTTGACCACCGACAAAACTCATTCCGTCCACAAAACCATTTCGTAATCTCATTAAGCTATCGTGACCTACATGTCCTAGACGACGATGCCACAATTCCCATGAATCCTCAACTTTGACCCTCAAACATGTTTCACTAGTCTGTGTCACTTTCAACATCTGCATTTATCTTACGATTATTCACTTGTAGCTGAAGTAAAACATTGCCAATCAATTCAGCCTTCAATTTTGATTGATTTGCAATCGTGACCTCTCCTGATTCTGACACTGGTTTGAGATTTTCCATCCAACCTCGTTCACATGTCATGTGTGCAGAGGCACCAGAGTCTACATACCACTCAGGCGATTTGAGATTGCATGCCGTCAAACACGAAAAAACTGACGAATGACTAGCCATCTTCGCTTTCGGACATTTGTTTTTGTAGTGACCAACTGCACCACATCCGAAACATTTCCCGTTCTTTACTTGTTTCTTCTTCTTCTGATAATTGTTTGACTTCACTGGCTTTACGTACATGGCTGATGCAGAGGCAGAGCCCTCAACTCTATCATCCAAACGAACTTTTTGAAGTAGTCAGCCGAAATTGTTGTGCCAGAACTCTCTATCGCCATAATCATGGGTTTGTATTCGTCGCTTAATCCGGCCAACAACAAAGTGCCAAATCCACTCATCGTATATTTCCATGCGTACACCTTTCAACTTGTGAGCGGTCATATTAATTTTGTTGACGAAAAATTCCATCGAACCGCAATTCACCAGTCTAGTTGAAACAAGTTCACGCAAGAGTGCTACACGACGAAGTAGACCAGAATCTTCAAACGCTACTTTTAAACTGTCCCAAACATCCTTCGCCGTATTTGCTTTTTGAATGTGTGAATAATTCACACTGTCCACTAATAAAATAATCGATGCCTTGGCTTTTGAATCTTCAGTTTTTTTCTTTACTGGATCAATTTCCTTGCATGTGCTCTCAAAATGACTCCAAAGGTCATTCATTTGAAGATATGCTTGAGCAGTAAATTTCCCTGTCTCGTAGTTATCTCTTCCACGCAATTTCTCTATGGACGCAAACGTTGCCGCCATTTTACAATTTTTTTTTTTACACAGAAAAAAAAAATTACAATAAACTCGTTAACCACGAATTTTAACAAATTGAACTTTTTCCTTTGATTATTGTATTTAAGTGGGTCTGGGCTCACTTAAATAAAAAGAAGTATAACGCAAATAAAAAATGTTAAGCGTCCATTCACGAGGTATTTATTGAAAACACTAAACTAAAATAGAAAGAGAGCGCCACAAGCGGCTAGCATTAAAAACACATTTAAAATAAAGAAAGCAAAAGAGCAAAGAAAAAAAAAAGGGATTGGTACTAACTGTACGAACTATACGAATTCACAAATGACGATGGAATTGGAGGAATTTCAAAAATTATTTCAATTATTAAAAAGCCTTAAATTCTTAAAGGCCATAACCGTACATAAATAATAAAAGACACAGATTTTGTGGCGTAAGAAAATAAATCGAAAATAAATAAATTTAAAAATAAATAATTTGATAACAAATTTATAAAATCTTTGATAATTCGGTTATCAATTTACCTACTTGAATGATAAATAATTTTGAATTTAAACTTAAAATGTACAATGAGCTATTAATAAGACTATTTGGACAAAGGAAAATTTGAATTTTTGACATTTCCTTCAGTTTTGCGCGATAATTTTCGCTCGGTTAAGTTGACATTTCAATTTAACGAAACTGAACGAACATTTCTAAAGGGGGAACCTCCTCCAGATATTAATTTTTTTTCATTTTTTTTTTTTGCTTTAAAAATTCATTTAGTATCTGAAGAATATATTTCCTAAGTTTCAAGCCCAACAGAAAGTCCTAAAGGTCCCTAGGAAGTCACCGAAGTGATGCGAAGTAATGCATTCTCTTCAACGACGAAAACTTCAATCGAGTTTTTCTCGAAACGTAACTCAAAAAGTAATGGACCAATCAATTTGAAATTTTGTATACAATTTTGTATCAATTTGAAATTTTGTAAACCTAAAATTTCGTATAAATTAACTGAATTATTTTAATGAAAAAAATTTGTTTCGTTGATTTTAGTTAATTACAAGGACCCAAGGCGCAAACTCTAGTATCCAAGTTCGAGCAACTCTAGGCCGCCATTTTTTTTTTTTCACTCATAAAACAATTTTTTTGTATTCATTTGAACGTCAATATTATTATGTAATTTGTTTCATTGCAATAAAAGCTCTCAATTTTTTGTAAAAAAATATTGAAAAACTAGTTGTCTGGAGGAGGTGCCCCCTTAAAGGTTCACAGTAACATGTAACCTCTATAGACCGCACTGTTACGTTAAATTTCTTAAAGATTCTCTGGTTCGCTCTTAAGATCAAATTGCTTAAAATATTTTAAATTATAGGATTTTGAAATAAAATTTAGAAAAAATTCGTATTTTAAATTTGAATTCCGTTCATTAACTCTTTAAGTTTCGAGATTTAAGCGGCCGAAATTGTTTAAAATAATTTAATAATCATTTCGAAAATTTGTAAAAAAACCTTTTGCCTTTTTTTGACAGTATGAAAAATCTGTCAGTTAAACTGAAATAAAGGTTATATGTTGACCTCAATAAACAAACCGACTCAATCAACCAAATTTAATTTGACCGCACTAAGTCTACTTTCAGTTAATTCACACCATTTACATGTTAAATTTAGCTCAACGCTTTCAGTCAGATCACTTTCGATTTAATATGTATCTTTAGTACCTACATTCATTTTATAGTTAAGGTAGGGCATTCAAAGTGCCTGCTCTATCCTTACAACATGTTAGGTGAAACCGCACCATTACCCTATTAGTGGCAGTTGAAAAGAATTACAAATGTTTCAATTTTAAGAGCGTTTATGTCGGCGCCAATATCACTGACGATAACGATATAATATCTCTGTTTGCTTTTCCATTAGAACATCTTTAGCGATATCGATGGCGATAAAATACTAGTTTATGTGTAAACAAAGTGATATTTTTAAACATTGACATTATGATGATAAAATATAATTCAAAATATTTGTCGAAAAAGGACAACAATTACCGGGCCGACACAACATAACACAATGATTCATGATGTTCTCGATTTATCGTCTACTAAAAAATTTCGATGAGTCAGCACTAATAAATCGATGATGTTTTTCAAATTGAAAAGCATTTCACACTCACCTATACATTTGTGATCCGCCCACATATCGGTATCGATAATTTTCAACGTAGCATTTTATTTAGCGCAGACCGAATTTGCTAAGTCAACCAGGTACTCGATGAAATAAAACGTGATAATTAAAAATTTGGGTTGACATACAGCAAGTAAACTTGAAAATATCACTAAATTCGTTTTATTGAAACGCAGTGCATCAATATGAGAGTAGCTCATCGGGTTTAATTAAACTCGTTTTGCTGAACTGCAGTAGTTTCGAAAGTATCAGGATTTTATTAGGACTATTTTTGAAGGTAAATCTGGACCACATTTGTATAAGTACAGTCAAACCTGTTTTTGTGCGGTCTTTTTTTATGCGAATTTTTTTTATGCGTTTTTTTTGTGCGATTTTTTTTTGTATGCGATTTTTTTTGTGCGATTTTTTTTTATGCGGTATATGAATATCGAGATTCTGTTCAGCCATTTTCATACCTAATGCATCAGCCAAGTTCATTAATCATTAGACATACTCAATATTCTTATATAATCCATATTCCAGCAAATTTCAATATATAATTACATATTATCTTGCACACAAAGAATATAATTTAGTTAAAAGAAATGTTTATTTCACAACTAATGAAATGCGTAGTAATAGCCACACTGATTTTTAACCTTGAACATAAACTAAAACAATATACAATATGTAAGAAAAAAGGAAATTTACCGTTTTATTTATTAAAAATGAGAAATTAAATTTTTTTTAAATGTTTCCATGTGTAATTTAATTATTTATTTTGTTTAGAAAGCACTTTCTCGCTATTTCGTAAAACTTTGACATATGTATTTTCTAATGGAAACTTTTTTTATGCGGTTCCTATCCACCGCATAAAAAAATTTTTTTTTGTAATTTTTGTACAAAATTATTTATTATAGCGATTTATGGAGTTTGCGAATATTTTTTTTTGTGCGATTTTTTTTGTACGGTCCCTATCTACCGCACAAAAACAGGTTTGACTGTATTTGAATTTCAGTTCAAACAATGTCACTTATTGAATAAAACAAGCTACATATGTATATCTAAATTCAAATTAAGCGCCTGTGTAATAAGGAAAATATCGTGTGAGCCAAATTTTGGAGAACTTTTACGGCTGAAAGCTAACCGAAACCTAAAAATGTATTAATAAAGTTGGAAACATTTATCGAATTGCCAATAATTGACTATTATAGTTATATGACCTCAACTTGCACAATCTGTTATGAATGAGCTTTAGCTCAAAGTGGATAAGTAAAGTAAAGTAAGCTAAATTTGCTATCTCTAATCTGGGAGGTGAGAGAAGATGGAAGAGGCCAACCGAATCAGACAAAACCTCGGCATTGTCTAAACAATAATTCAGCCTTGATTCATGACTTAATCAATTAATAAAATTTATTTTTCAGGAACTCCGTTAAATTATCTAAAAGCTGATTTGCTATTATGCGTTGCACAGCCCTATTTTTTGAAACTTCCAGGTTTCAGCTATTCTTTACAGATTTGCAAAATATTCTTTCAACTGTAAAATTCACTATACTTTTGGAAATAACAAGTGCTTGGTTCAGTGGTCCAACAACATTCGCCAGGTTAGTCTCATCAAGTTTCGGTGAAATATTCATTTCAGTTAGCCTGTTACCATTCACCCATTTGTATCTAGTGTAAATTAGGTTTTTATTTACTTTTAATATAGATGCTGAATTGTCTATAAATAAACCTGAAAGCAGGTAAATCCGATCAAAAAATATGAAAGTAAATATAATTAGTAGAGTGTATAAAGTAGTACAGGTTGAAGTGGTAATTCAAAATGTCAATGTATAATGATGGAAATTGATTGTGATTATGTTGCTTCATTTTCAGTAATAGATAAATATTTTAATAAAAAAACTTATAATCAGATTGTTGTAGAGAATTGCTCACCAATTTGCTAATGTAATTTCAGGTGATAAAATAATTATCGAATGAGTAAATGTTTGCGTACAAAATTAAATATTTAGTTTGGTTTCATGATTTGATAATTGGGTTTGAAGGCACATTTTCAATCAAGGAAAACATTCTTTGGAAATTTTTCATTCCATTTGCATAATAAAGCCAATACGCCACGGTGTTGATTTCGATTAATTATAGTGAATGGAAGAAGTGAAGTTAGAGAACAGTGTGCTTGACCTTGACATCTTTATTCATTTCAACAACGTTTACAGATTGTAAAAATCTACAAACAAAATAAGTGTTCAATTAGAGCAACTTTTCGTTGTTTAAACATTTTCGCCCAACCAAACGTTCTACCGCAATCGAAGGTTCTATTCTATTTTATTTTTTATTTAATTTTTAACCGATTTAACCCTATACGAATCCAAACCGGAGGTATCTTGCTCACCGCCAGACACCTTTTTTTTGGAGGACCTCCAGAATACCGTCTACAGGAGCAGTGTAAATTATTATTTTTAAAAATAAAAAATGCCGAAATAAAGTTAAAAATTACCGCTGCATTTATTGATACTTCTTGTATTTGTCAAATAAAATCCCTTTTCAGAAAAAATCGCAAAAAACGACTTTTTTTGGTCTTGCAACAAGCGTATAACCCCTTAAATGAGGTAGTTTGATCACTAAAATCGACAGAAAATTATTGATAGCCATGAGACGAATATCGCTTCCACTATCAACAATCGCATACAAATCCATGCCTCTAATTTACATTTTTTCAAATCTCTGGCTTGTACCTTAGTTTCATCTACAGTATCTACACTCATCCAAAAAATTAAAGGAACACAAATTTTTTTCAAGTTTTTGAGTGTTTTTTGAAGAGCTGTATCTTTGTAAAATACGGACGTACAGAGGTGAAAAGAAAAGCATTTTAAAGCTTCAAATCTCTTTGAGATTTTTGAGCGGAAAATTTTTGTGAGATACATGTGAGACGACAGAAAATTAAATAAAGTTCTGCAATATGACCAAGTATTATGGAAGTTTGCCATTTCTTAACCGATTTTAGTGAAATTTGGTATGCACGATGGAAATGGGATTCTAAAATGATTTTTAGATGAAGTTCTGGAATATGGCCAACTAGGATGGAACTTGGCCATTTCATATCTGATTTGGACGAAATTCAGCATGTATAATGAAAAAGGGATTTTAAAATTATGCTTAGATGAAGTTCTGGAATGAGCCGTATTAGGATGGAACTTGGCCATTTTTTATCCGATTTTAATCAAATTCAGCATGTACTATAGAAATGGAACCCTAAAATTATTTTTAGGTAAATTTATAAGGTTACGTTGGAAGGCGGTTGCCTATTCCTTAAACGATATGATATGTGATATGTTATGATATGGATCTACAGGCTAACCATAATGGTGATCCTAGTAATGTATAGCACAATCCTTTAGTATGCATAACCCATATTATCAAGAAAAGATACCTGGGAGCCTAGGCCCTACCTGCATCCTCAACACAAAAGGTTTGTAAGGATTTGGGATGATAGTCACAGATATAACTAGGGCAGTAATCGCAGCAAAGTTATTTTCTAACTACATAGGTAATTTATTAAAAAAAATTGTTAAATAAAACCATTCTCATACTATAGATTTCGATTTTGTTAATTGTTAGTATATGTTAGTAGTGAATAGGTATAGGTGTTGCTATAGGTTTCATCAATATGTGTACTCAATACTTAATATCCAGGGGTCTTCTCTTCTCGTGCTGTATATAAAGATGTGTCCCTATCTCCCACCATCACCAATTCTCGCAGTGGGTGTATTTGTCCGTTAAGACTCGTCAGCATAATCGTATGCACATATTGATGACCTAATGGTTGTTTAAGTCAGTTAAGAAAGAGTTCACAGTAGAGTCATATATAGTTATCCTTATCATTCATTCAGTGTATCTTGGATTTATTTATCATTAAGTTTATGTGTTATTACTTTTGAAAAAAATAACATTCAAACAACATGCAACCTATCTCTATCGGTGTCACATATAGTATCCCACCGATCGGATACAATTTTTGTTATCCTAAATTAGTAATTATTTTGATCGTAATTTACTTTTATCGGATAAACATTTTAACAATAAAAAACCACAAATCACTCTTTAAGGAAGCACGCTTACACACTCGACGGATAGAAAGAATCACGCGTGAAAGAGAAATTGGAAACACATTTTCGGATACTTGTTTTTAAGGATATGGGATAAAATTAAAAGAGTTTTGTAGTGCGAAATCACACCGATAAAAGTTATTGTTTTACTTCAATTTTGAATGTTTTTAATTAATTCGTGTAATTTCTAATATGCAACCGGTTTTTAACCATTTTTAATGGGTATTACAAATTAACACGTAGAATAGAAGTATATTAGTATTTACGAACAATCACTCAACGAAACTCAACGATAATATGTTCCGAAGATTGTAAGAAAATTTAATCTTCTCATCAGGCCGCGGCTACTAGACTGATTGTATCACAAACACAATTTACATTCTTTATATACAGAAAGAATATGCAGGTTGATTTAGCGAATTTAACTAATACAGCCAAATTCTCTTACAATTTTAATTTTTCACGAAAACTCCAAACGGTGTAAATATTTACTCCGATAGAACGAAAATAATCTCTGGGAAGTACCTTTTAAAAAAATCCGCTGTTGACAACTTTTGCGTTTACTCCAAACGGTGCAAAAGTATACTGTTAGATCCTTTTGGATATTTTAAAATTTGTACCCGATCTTGCGGAGTTAATTTGGTACTATTGGATAAAAAATAAAGTTTTTTCCGGATAAAATACCATTCACACCGCGATATTTTTTGTGTGAGATAGAACCGGCAAACAACTTATCCCTAATTTTAATTTATACAATAACAAGAAAATTCAAAGTCCCATATATCTCATCTATTGATTCTCAATTCTCAATTCCTTCATTTTTTCGTTTTATCAAGTTATGGACCTAGCTACACTACCTTAAAAAAAAAAAAAAAAAAAATTGTCCATTTTATTCAGTAACATTTTATTCAGTAAAATAAATCACCAGATAAATATCCGGTCTTTTTTCAATGTTCAATAAAACCGAGAACAATTATCCGTCAAAAGTTAATCAAAACATCAAAAAATCTCCAAAAATTTCAAAAAATGTCTACACCAACAAAGCTTGGTTGAAACCATTCCAAACAGAATGGAAAAATTGCACGGTACTATTTTTACCAGGTCCGCACCAAAAGTGCAAAACAATGACGCGTCCTTAGAAAAGTTATCCTTAATAACAAAAATAACTTTACCAAAATATTGCCTTTGCAACCAAAACAAAAACATTTCCAAATTTTAATTGTTTTATTTTAAGCAGCACACTCCATTCCAATGCACTAAACAAAATTCAAAATACGGCACCAAACTATTTTATTGTCTCTCTCCCTCGCACTGAACTTCTTATTACACTTGATGGTTGTTTATTTCTCCTCTATAGCTTTTAGCTCTATGATACATACATACACCAATACCTCGATTTGCGACGTTTCGAGTTGCGACGTTTCGAATTGCGACGGTACATTTGTTACTACCAAATTTCAGTTTTGCGTCGCCTAAATTATTTGTTGCATCGTTACTTAAATGTTTTCTTTCTGGAAATACGTCAAGGTTATTTAATTATGTTGCGAACGAATTACCGTCGCAAAGTGAGGTATGGGTATATATGTATGTTAAAATCACACACCAAACTACAATAAAGACACTTGTGTCGATTATACATAAAACTAAAATACAAAACATTCGAGTATGGGTAAAATATAAAAACCACGCGTGAACAGAAAAAAACTGCGTATGTCAGAATGACTCAACTCAATATCAATTTAAATTAAATATGAGATGTTTTGTATTTTAAAATATTATGCACAACCACACAAACCTAAAATCATGCATTATTTGTGAGAAATCAAGAAATTTGACTTCGCTCACTACAAATTTAAGATATTTAAGAAATATATTGCCTGATAAATGCATCCCGGTGGATTACATTTTTCCATATTTAATTATTTAATTTTCTTTAATTTTAATTTAAAACACTTCACACACTGAGACTGAGTTGTATCATAGACTAAATTAATATTATAGAGACGTCTTAATACGAATAAAAAAAATGTTCCAAAATTGGTATACATACACAAAGGGCTGTAACACAAAATCTACACATTTTTTTCTCATTCAGTTTATTTTATGATTGAACTTTGCTTTTGCTTTTGGTATAGAAAGTACACTCAAGTCCATTTTTGTTTTCCATTTGGCTTTTTTTTGTTAATTCCACTAAAGATTACTACTTATTGGCACCCGCTATGATATGGATTGGCACCCGGTAATTGGATCTTTTTTTTATTCGTATTAAGACGTCTCTATAATATTACTTTAGTCTATGGTTGTATCCATAGAAGTTTGTGTACTTTTTTTAATTTCGGCCATAACACTTTAGACCACTACATTTTCGATCGGTCAACTCAAAAATTAAAAACTCAAAAATCTATCATTTTTTCCTTTACTTTCAATTCTCTCGTGTAATTTTTTTAGGTTAGAAAACAATCAAAAAATTAAAATTGCAAAAAAAATAATCGAAACAATTAACTTCACGTTGAAGTTTTTATTGCAACGAATACAAAAGCCAACAATACAACAAACTATCAACTTTTTTAAAATTAAATTAAAGCAAAAACAGGAGAAAATTGATAAAAATTAAGGAGCGAATGAAAAACACGACTTCACACACTAACTATTCTCGTGTGCGTTAAAAGTGAAATACTAAAATGGTTATTCGATTTATTCAATGATTTGTTTTATAAATTTTTTTAGAATCTCATTTTCATCGTGCATGCTGAATTTCATCAAAATCGGATAAAAAATGGCCAAGTTCCTTCCTAGTTGGCCATTTTCCAGAACTTTATCCAAAAATCATTTTAGAATCCCATTTCCATCGTGCATTCCAAATTTCACTAAAATCGGTTAAAAATTGCTAACTTCCATAATAATTGGTCATATTGCAGCACTTTATTTAATTTTCTGTTGTCTCTTATCGGCGAGTATTACAAAAAAATCTTACGATCGTTAAGGGTTAGTAAGTAACTAACGCAAAATGTGATAAAGGTCGGCACAATTGTCGGCAGTTTGGCGCAATGTAAAAATATAATTAAGTATCGCTCCAGCCATTTAAATTCCATTCGGCATCGGCAATATCTTGCTTCTTCGGTAAATTCTTTCCATTCTCTTCTCTAAATGCTAAATAAATTACTCCCCAATGATTGAATGTGGATTCTGTGGTTTGAAATGGTTTATAAATACACCAAGAGCATCTCCGGTTCGGAAATTTCGGCATTGCACAGCTCGTACTTATATTAAACATTTTGAATTTGAACAACATTTTTAATTTATATTTTTGTAGAGAAAACAACAAATCCAACCGATTGACTTGAAATTCAAAGCCCATCACTTCGTTTGGTTCATAGTCGGCAATACAATCTATACAATATTGTATTATAGCTGGACCGTCTATATCAGCGAGAAGGCTTTTCATTGATCGTCTGGAGGTGAATAGTATAACGTAGTATTGAAATCAAAAATCGGAAGTTTAGGCAAAAAATCGATCTAAGGCACATAGCATATTGAATTCGTTCAATCTTTCAAATATCTCAGCCTATCCATTGATAATTCGATGCAATGGAAAACCCACATTGATTCTCTTCATATTTATCTGGCATCAGTGTGTCCGGTAGGCGTTTTAAAAACTATTTATTTTGCCCTTGTGGAGTCGAAGTTGTCGTATGGACTAGTGTGTTGGGGTGGTACTTACTATGCTAGGATTTATCCTCTTATTATAATGCAAAAACATATTATCAGAATTATTCTTAATGCCCCACGTTTATCTGCTTCATGGCCTTTATTTCACTCTTTGGAGATTCTTCCTTTTAAGCATTTATTTGTGTTCAAAATTATGAAAGCTTTTTTCATTGTTAATGTCAATCAATCAAATATCTCTACTAGTTACAATTCGAGAAATGTTCAGTTTATTCGTCTTCAGAGATTTACAACGACCAATTTTCAAAATTCATATTTTTTTCTTGCTCCGAAAGTTTTCAATAATCTGCTGGTTGAATTGAGAGATTATCGGAAACTTATTAAGTTTTCATCTGGCTTGAAAGTATTTTTAATTAGTGACTCAAGTGTGATTGGTTCGATGCATTTTCAAGTGTAGTTTAATTTTAATGTATTATTGCGTTATTGTTTTGTATATTGTTTAAATTTTTAGTTTTATTCATTTACTAATCACCACTGGATTATGACTGTCCAAAGATTGTATTTTATATAAATAAATAATATAATTCTCAATTTCAATATTGTTTAAATTCTAGAGGCTATGGCGTTCTTAATAAGTTTAACATGTCAATTACTAGTTAAATACACACAATTTGTTTGTCACCAACATTATGCCAAATTAAAACATTTTTCATTTTTGAGCTGGTACTAGCTCGTGTTGGTGAATTGTAGTGGCGCATTAGGTCAACCACTACAAGGCCATGAAACTGCTAAATTTCATAAAACAACAATAGAAAGATGAAATCTAAAAAAATTAGAAATTGATAAAATATCGTAAAACTATCCATTTAAATTATCAGAATTTTTAGAGGAACTAGTACAATACTACTACTATTTTTAGAGAACTAGGATTTTATATAATTATAAACTGTAGACTGATGAGATGAACGAAAATAAAATTTTCGTTATCCTCGTCAGTTCATAATCTAAACTGAAACTGCACACATACTCTTGCTAGAAAATAATTATCTGGCTTTGATCCGGAAGAATTTATTATTTCAAAATTATGCATTCACATTCAAAATTCTGTTAGTTTCAATTTTTTGAATAGCAAAACGGTTATTTTCAGCATTTGCACTAATTGTAAGTTTGAGGCACCAACTTTTTGTGCGACTGCCAAAGATTGTACGAATTGATTGATTTTCTAAGGACAAATGGAATGAATAGTTGAATAGTTCTACCTCTGTGAGGATTTGAATCTGATTAAATTTAAATCTGAATATTGGTTATTTGGTTTAGGCAAATTCTGAATATAAAATTCCTCGGTAATTAAATTTTGTTCAAAGGTGAAAGGAAATTAAGTAAATTGAAGTGGTTTTTACGCCCACATTTTCATATATGTATACCAGGAAGTAGATTCCGGTTGTGTGGAATTATTTTGTGGAACGGGATTTTGTTCTAAACGAGAACTTCGCATTCCGGTTCAGTGGAATGAGAAAATAAATTCCGCTTTTGTGAAATGAAACGTCAAAATTTCTCGTCGTGGAATTTGATGGTGAAATGCAATTATTAGTGCCGTGGAATTTATTCTTGAGCCGTTTAGAGCAAAGTGTTTATTTGGCTCGGGGTAGATAAGTAATGATTTATATATTTTTTTATTAATCATTTAACTTTTGCACAGTTTTTAAAACTCATTAGAAAATTTTGGCCATTTGAAAGTGGAATGGAAGTGCAGAAACGCCGCCAGTGAATGTAACAATAACACCAAATCCACAATAAATAAATAAAATTGAATATATTTTAGCCAAATTGTATTTTCGTTTAATAAAATGTTATTCTAAAACACAATAGGTATAGGAATTTTAGTCCGCCAACCCTTTCATACTCTTCTTGTTCCTTTACACGAAATTGTTTTACGGTAATATACATACATCACGTAGTTTTGATGAACGCTGTTTTTATTTCGAATCTTAGCTGTAAAAGTAAATAAAATTAATTTATAAAAGTAAAACCCTTTTATTATTCTAAAAAGCGGAAAATCCTCGCTTCAAATGCATGAACTCATTGGCAAACCATGAAAATTTTTAAATAAATGCCGTCTTACTTTGGTAAAAATTATTCCTATCCGGATAGGAATGAAATTTTGCCCAAAGTAAGAACAATTCTTCTTCCGAATAATTTTTTTTTTTTACTTTCAACAGTTGGTACCAAGCTCTAAAATATAATTTATTATTTAGAATTTTAACAAATATAAAATAATGATATCAAATTATTGAATAAGGTATAATTATTCCAAATGATAATTAATAAAATTTAATATTCTGATTTATCGAACAATTGAAAATTGTTATTTACTACCAACTCATAAAACTAAATATATGTAATATATGTACTCTAGTAGTAAACACTACAACTACGAGAAGAAGAGAATTTTGCTATTCCTACTTCTCAGCGGAATGAATCTCTTCATTCCGGAATGAAAATACACGGCATTGTTGTTGTAAAATTGCCAAAGTAAGACTACAAATATAACAAATTATTTCCATTTTTGACATGTTTACTAGATTTAGAACTAGTACTAAAAACTATATCTCGCAAGGAGAACTAGAATACAAATTTGTGGAACGGAAATTTTCAGCGAGAAAATGAAATGTGGGAAAAATAAAAATTCCATTCCAATCAAATTCATTTCACAAAACCGGAATCTACTTACAGGAAGAAAATTTTGAATTGGTAAGTTTTTTTCCGAAAATGAAAAACATCTGAATATGGTATAACAGTTTAAGTTATCCTACCAACATTTTTTTCAGGAAGAATTATGTTTATTTATCCACTCTTATTTTGTCGTTCTTTCGGGCTTTAAAATATTTTACAAAGTAGTTTCAAGCAAAATGGAGAGTTTAACAAGTAGATGAAATTGTGTAAATAAAATAAAATAAAGTTACTAGAAAATTGCAGGAGTATCTTTTCTTCCGTTGAAACTCTTGCTATCGCTCATGCTAAAATTTTCATACTCGTTTTTGCAATGTTTCCTTACCGCACTTGTGATATACTTTGGTATTCGTGAAAGTACTTTTTTCATAAAAATAATTCAAATGTAATTTTCTAGAAACATTAAATAGTTTTGAATATGAACAAGTTTCACGATCCTAAAAGCTTCAGGTCCAGCTTTCGTTTTCGTTTTCCTACGAATAAATGAGTTTTGATTATCATGAAGTTTACGAAAGTAACTCCATCACATATAAGTACTTCGTCACTGGTCATACCAAAAATGACGGTGGTAGTGTGCTTTCTGGAGAGTTGGAGAGGCTGGACTGAATCGGTACATCTCAAAAAATTTTTAAAAATTGGAAAAGAAACCATTGACAAATTTCGGATCAAGACGACGTATTCAGTGAAGAAACCCTTTCAACAATTCTATGCTATATGCTCAGAAAAATGTGATTTTTTGTGTTGTAAATTATTTTGAAGAAATTTATTTTATCAGCAACGCTTTACCGAACGAATAAAATAAGAATTAATTATGAAGAAATTTATGTGGTTAACTGTTAAAAATATAATATTCGTTTTATTGCCCATAAGAAGAACAACAATTTTGTTTGCTTTCTAATTAAGTCATGAATTGTATGGTGTATAAGGAAACGTCATAACTCAAAATAATGTGTAGGTGTACGACAATATTTATTCAAAAACGTCAAAATTTAAATTGGGGGTAGTTTGGAGGTAGCAATTCAAAACCAATTCAAGATTTCTATAGGAAGTAGGTATAACGCATGATTTTTTAACAAAACAAGAAACTTATTGATCTACGCATGTGACGTCATAATGATCATTGAAATAAAATATTAGTAATTTTTTAATTCGCTTTACTGAAAAATTACCTTTTTTGAGTTATTATGTCGCTTTTGAAGCGGGGGTGAATATCGATGTGCTAAGGGGCTACGAATTATAATCATTATTATGATTTTTACACGTTAAAATTATTTATCATTTTAGAACATATTTAGTAGGATTTAACAACTATTCTAATTTGTAAAACATCTTTTAATTTGTCTTTTTGCTGCGGAACTTAACCCACGTCTATAATAGCAAAAACATATTTTTTTTTGTACACAAATAACAATTTTTTTTCTAATTTAGCACACGTTACATTTTCGAAGGTTAATTATCTTTATGTAGAGGTCTTCATTATGCATCAATAAATGCAATAAAACCGATTCATTATAAGAGTTTGTAAACTATAGCGCAACGGTTTCCTCTCCTCCGGTAAATATTTTAGCATCAAAAAATTGTTTCTCGCAAAATTTTCACACTTCGATTAATTTGTATATACTAAAATTTGTATGCTCGGTATTTACACCTTTCGTACTTGGCCGCAATAAATTTAATAGTTTTAGAAATTCGTCATTCAAATACCTAAAATTTGGTACATAGGTATGTTGTACGAATTATGACAAATCGTGTGCACATAGGTAAATATTATAATGCGAATTCTTTATTTTTAGGTAGAATACAATTAGGATAGTTTTATTAGAACAGTTTAGGGACAGGTACATATTTGATATGCTTGTAAGTCATTATTCGAGTGTCAAGCACCCATTAAAGTGCTTTACTTAGTACATGTGTTGAAAGTGAAACTTTTAATTCAAAACTAAGTTTCAAAAAAACAAAATTATTGTCTCAGATTTTTTGTTGTTGTTTTGTCATACTTCTTGTTATTAAATAACAAATCTATTTTCTACGATGACAGACGTTGTTTTTATTAAAATACTCTCTGGTAGAAACCATATATGGTAAAATTCGTTTTATTTGATTAATTTAACATTCAATTTGTGTAAGTCTATAATTCATTTACTGGATTAAATTATTTAGTTCATTCTTTATGTATCTTCTTAAGATATAAGATGCACTATAACAAGTATTAAGTAAGTAAGTAGTTTCGGTCTCTCAAAAACTAATAATTTGAAGAAAGTCTGTTCTTTATAATAAAATTGAAAGGAATACGTTGTGGTTGTGTAAATGAATGTTGTTTTCAAAAAAATGAACTTAACTGTGTTTTAAATAGTTTTAATTCATTCATAGTTCTTTACGCAACAAAATAACAAATTATAAATGGATACGTATGTGTTTCTATAGTATTTGTGGTACGTTAGAAATGAAATCATCGCCGTTAAACTGTATTCCGGTAATTAAATACATAAGTAAAGTAGATACACATAAAACACCGCGAACAGAAAATACAGACAAAATAATTTGGAATATTTACAAGCAAAATATAATTGATTATGTACAAAAGTAATAGATATACGGTGTTTAAACTTACCTATCTACCTACATACATACATATGTACATACATGTACTGTACGACAGTCCAAATAAGACATACGACAAAAATCTATTAGAATTAGGAAAATAAAACCAAAAATTAGAAATAAGTGCAGAGTTGTAATTTTTCTATAGTGGAAATTTTTCCATTCATACATACATATGTGCTCGTACATAGTTGAATGAACTTAAGTAGTTTTAATAATTACTTACTTATTTATTTAGTTTATAATCAACGGTTAAATAAAATTAATTATTTTTATTTTGTATATACGATATGTGGCTAATTATATACTTACCCACGTTACACAGTTTCTTATCAAATTTAAAATAGAGTTTTTTTGTTTGGAAGATTAAATCAGTGGCCTATCGAAAAATTGTGGGTGTGACATATTGGACCACTCAATGATTAAAATAGAGGCGTATTAAGTATTGTAGGCTTTACCTGTCGTTAAGAAATAACGCAATCTATTGGCGCCAAATTTTCGCCACAGGATCATTAACCCGAATTATATGTTCTAGTTGCACAATATTACTCAAATTCATATGCGCCAGTCATATTTGATTGATTGAGAGTGTACGACCAAGCATAAGCCAAGCATCTCGGAATACGCCTTTTTAAATAAAGGTAGGTTAGTAACAAAGAATTGACCCGGTTCCAGATACCTAAGTAGTCGATAGCAAGTTTTTGTTAATATATTTAGTAAAATTAGTTAGCACGACAGCACAAGTTCTAGCTACAGGTTCATTTGATTCATGTTCTTCAAATATTTCCTTAAAATTAAATCCAAATTAATTTTATTTTTTATTTTTGATAACTAATCCTACGCTAAAATTTATTAGGTTTAAATTTAATTCTCTGGAACAAATTCTGAATTAATCTTTATGTACTACTTTCTGTACTATAAATTTAAATTTACTGGGCGGCCAGTATCAGTAGTACGATTTATGTCCAGTACAACACAACTCTTCATGCCTTCAAACCTTTGAATTTATTAATCTAAACCAGGAGTGAGTTTATTTATTTAACCAACAGCATGTATATGCAAAAATGGCTTACATAATAGGGATTAATATAAAAAATAACAACAAACATTAACGCACAAAACATTTTAAAACAACATTTAAAACAAAAGCCTAGCGTTTCGTTTTTTAAATTCATCCCGGGAAATAATAAAATCAAAACAATCCGCTACGGTGTTGAGATCTCGTTGAATGCGCGCTATTCGCTATAGGGCTACGGAAGCTGAAGTTGCTACTTGCGGTTGGAATATGAAGAAGTCCCGTTGAGGAGAAGACGTTCTATTAAAACGTGAAAGAATATCAGAACAGTCTATTTTACCAATACGCCTAGTACTTAAAGATTGGAGATCCAGAAAACGATATCGGTCTACATATGGTGATAGTCTGAAATTATTGTCATGCTAAATAACAAAAACTGTTTCTGAATATTTTTAATTCTGTTTGAATGAGACTCGTACAACGGGGACCATATGACAGCCGCTTATACTCAAGCTGAGAACGAACAAATGAAGTGTACAGTGACTTGAAACTTAATATGTCGTGAAAATCCTTCGAATTTTTTTTAATAAATTCCAACATCGAAAAGGCTTTGTTAACAACCGCATCGATGTGTGAGTTAAACGTTTAATCCGAGCTAAGGATAACACCCAAATCAGTAACCATATTAACTCCCTTCAAACTAACGTCATTTATAGAAAGTAATCAAAAGCTACAGGAGACTTAGACCTGGAATAGGTGATAACGTGACACTTATTAACATTCAGAAACATAAGGGTAGCAACACGCCAACCGCAAAATGTGTTCAGGTCTCGCTTAAATTGATCGCGACGTATCGTTAATCTTGACAAACGAAATGGAATAATATCGCAATTAAGTTCACTGAGCTTATTCACTAAAATCCTGTAATTAAGTTTATCGAATGCTTTAGCGTAGTCGGTATAAACCACATCGACTTGAATTTTCGAGGCAAAAGAGTTAATTCAATTATATTGAAAGACTGCTAAATTAGTGGAAAAAATCCATGCTGACGTGTACTATAATACGTTGCTTGGAGTGGAAGTAGATCACATTGTTAACCATTGACTCGAATACTTTAGGAATGCAAGATAGTATTGCAATTGTTGCATTGGCTAAATCAGCTTCACACATTGTTGCATTGGCTAAATCAGCTTCAAAAAAACTCGGGTTCCTGAATCGATGCAGAAGGTTTTTCAAATCGCATCAAGTTCTCCAGATATATAAAACCTTCATCCGACCATGTATAGAGTATTGCTGCCAAGTTTGGGGAGGTGCGTCTGGTACCACCCTCCACTTATTGGACAGGGTTCAACGCCGCGCTATCAGAATAATTCGGAATCCCAGACTTACTCAAGAACTAGACAGCTTACAGCATCGCAGAGATGTTGCAGAACTCTGCGTCTTCTACAGATGCTTACATGGTAAATGTTCTGCAGAACTATCGGAGAAAATACCACCATTCGTTACAACAACAAGAGTAACAAGAGGAACAACCAATGCACATAGGTTTACGGTGAAGCTCCCGAAACCTCGAACTGAAGAAATCAAGCGCGAATTTATATACCGAACATCAAAAAAGTGGAATTCGCTAATACATTTCAAATTTCCGAAGGAATATAAAATGAACAAATTTAAGGTAGCTATTAATCTTTACTTGCAGGATAGCGCATTGGGTGCAGAAGCTCTGACAGTTACAAGGAGCTAGGACCGTTAATATGTCCGCTCTGCACCCAATTAAAAAAATTGATAAAAAAAAAAAAAAAAAAAAAAATTCCACGATAATTAGTTACATCACTGCGGGGGCCGCTTTTGTGGATCGGTATGATACTTGATATTTTGCAAAGATCAGAAAATTTGCCTTGGCTGAGGCTCAAATTAAATAAATGGCATAAAGGAGCGGCAAAACGAATTACACACAGCTTCAATATAGATAGACACTTGTAAACCATCTGGTCCAGGACTATTAGAAACGTCCATGTTCATCAAAGCCCTCATCACGACAAGTTCTGAAAAAAAAACAATTTTTGAATTATTGGAGTTAGCTAATATAGGACAGTGTGAGCTATCCTTAACAAAAACATTGCTGAAGTATTCATCGAAGAAGCCGCAGATTGTCTCTGGATTATCTGATTTTTGACCACGGAATTCTAAAAATGACGGCAATCCATTATTATGGTTCTTAAATTTGACAAATCTTCAGAAATTCTTCGGATTACATCGCAAATCGTCTTCAATGCCAATTACGTAATTTTTATACAGGAAACGGTTGGCCAACCCTGTACGCCTGTACTTCCTATGACATTTATTACGCAGCACTTCTAGTTGTTTCAGTTCTTTAGTTAACCATGGGACGTTCCGGGTAGGAGACTTTTTAATTATTGTTTTAGGAACGAATTTTTCAATAGCAACCTTGAACAATTGATTGAAGGTATCTAAAATGAACTGATGATATCAATGTTTGATATAGTATCAGCCCAATCTACTTGCCGAGCAGTGATCGGCGTGCGAATAATCAAATACAGTACAATTTTTAGTAAAGTTCAAATTATTCGAAAATTTGTAGAAAAACTGAATTGAAACCGGGGTATGATAAGCACTCGAAGATTCGACAAAGTTGTCGTATGATTCTAGTTTAAAAGATCTATTATTAGTGTAGAAAACCAAATTCAGATAAGTGCCGCGGCTGTTTGTTATACTGTTAATTTGTGAAGTACCTATATGTTTACCATAAAATCACAAATTAAGGCTGATGAATCGTTCGTATTAGCAGGAATGAATATATTGTCAACCATCATCCAAATTAGATCTGGAAAGTTGAAATCGTCGAAAATAACAAAGTCAGTATTGTCAGAAATAAAAGGTAATAAATTACATGAGATTTTGTCGATAAAATCTTGACAAAATGGCGGGGTTTATTCTAGAAGTACTAAAGTTATACCGATCGCGACGGAAAACGCAAAAGTCCGAAGGGAAAACTTCGCATCATTGAACTCAACTATATGCCATGTTTCGGTCAGAATTATTACGTTGTAATTAGATTCTAAAATTCCCAGATAGAAATTTTTTGTGTTTGAACGCATACCACTACAATTAAAATAAAAAATAGACAGGCTATTGACGACATTGTTAGATCCATTGATGATATTGCTAGAATTAGATAAATATGAATTTAGAATGTTAGGATGAACTGTGATAAGATTATTGTGAGAATTTGGTAGGTTAGTATTTAAAATATTAGAATTTAATGTATTGAATGAAATAAGATTGATCCATTGCTGCGAGCTCCTTCTTTGTTTTTTGACCCGCGTCTTTCTTGAAAATCGTGAACTAGAACCCCAGTTGGCCAAAAATCAGGATTTTTTAAGGTAGCATGCAAGTTTATGATGACTCCAACCTTGAAAGACACAAACGTTAGTTCTGCTGGATCCCGGCCTCTAGGGGACAGTGAGAAGCAGGACACGTTTGATGGGTTAAAAACGCTGTTTTTAAATGTAATGTAATGGGACATCGACTCGGAGGTATAGTAGTTGGATGAAGACAGGAAATATACAAATACTTCCTTCGAACCACAGGTACTGTACGCAATTCCATGATTGGATAATCCGAACTTGGATTACCTGACTTCTCACCCCGAACGGCTTCCTGATTAGATAGTGATGGCGATGAGTTCGAAACAATAGATATTGAAATGGGTGTTGTAATGTTCATAATAACACCATCGGATGCGGCAACGGCGGGAAGTGTGGTGATAGCCCATTATAGTGACTTGAACGTGGCCTAGGAACTGATCAAACTTTTCAATTTATCCATTTTGGTTTCCAGTGCAACATTATCGTTATCGTTAGTGACCAAGTTGAGTAAATCTTCGCACTAGGGCATTCTTTGAACAGTTTGGCACATTTTTCAAAATTCCAATCGACACAATCAGGTTGGAATGCTTGTTTGCATTTTCCAAAACTAGATATGGCTTCACGGCTGGTTACCGGTTTTGGGCAGCTTAAACAGTTTACACCCATGATGAATCATGCATAAGAAGATCAGAGCAGGTTGTTCGAACGGTTTATTTATTAAATTTACTGTATGCTGTTATATTATGCACCCGTGCAAGGTTTTACACACAGATGCCTTTTTATATATTTTTGGTTTTAATGATTTTATAATTTTTGTTTACCCGTATTTACACACAACGATTTTTGGATAAATTTAACCGGTTTTTTACGCAACCCAACGAAAGGCACAGAATACACAAATGATTCACTATTTTTACACACAACACTAGAACTGTTAATATATTTATTGGTTATAATTATAACTAAAACTATCACTATAACTATTTATGTTTAATTATGCTCCGCACTAAAAAGCCGAACTTTTCACTCGTATCCCTTTCAAAAAGAAAATATTGACTCAATTAGTTGTAGGTGAAATCCACAGTGGCAAAATATAATAATTTGCGATAAAATCTTTTAGAATTAAAATTGAAACAGAATTTAAATTTTTTATTGAAAAATTATTTCCTCCGTGAAAAAAAAACAAAACCGTTCGCTAAGGCTATTATGATTATTTCTTTTTTTTAAAGAATACATTTGTACTCCCATTTCATTCGGTCGGTCGATGTCACTTTTCTATTGCGATCTCATGTCGTTTTCGATTCACCAAAAAAATTCAATCTGTGACGCAATCGATTAATTTGTCTGCTGAGTGTCAGGTTGTTCGATTCGCCCAATAAAATCAATCGATCGAGCAAAATTTTTACTCGGTTACAAATCTCGTTTTTTTATCGGATTTACCCCTCTTTTACTAATACTAACAACTAATACTGACATTTACACTAGAACTGTGATTTTGTTGTTGTTCTTAATTCAAATAAATAATATTTTCAAGCCGTTAAAACACACAAACACATAAAAAAAGCAGGCAATTCGATTTATTGTTCGATTCACGGATTGATTTTCGAAAGAGGTGGAAAAAGCGAATCAAAAACGACATAAGTAAATTATACTATGTATAAGAGCTATCTCTTCTCTGCTTCGACCATGTATAGTCCTATTCAGATCTTAAAAAAAATTTTTTTTAAATTGTTCTGCGCAGCTTCCAGTGATGTAGAAAAAAAAATTATAAATATTTTGATGAGTCGCATTTATCTTAGATAGTAAACCTAAATAAAATAATAAATAATCATTCAAATGTATAATATTTCAGTTTTAATACATAAAACATTCAAAATGTTTATGATTTTATGTTATTACAATCATATTTCACGTGAAAATTGATAGGTGTAAAAAAATATTGCACGCCTATGGAAACAACGTCAACATTTAATTTTCGCACGGACTAAGGAAAATAAATAACCAAATGCCAATCATATCGATCAAAACCACAACACCATAAAAAAATTGTTAAATTGCATTAATTCTTAGATTATCGATTTCAAAAGTGTAAGTGATTCTTTTAAAATAAAATTATAAAAACATTTTGTGATTCAAAACGTTATATAACATATAAATAATAAAATAAAATGATATAAATGAAAACCTGAAATAAAATCTGAAATACAAATACAACATAAAAATGTAAACAATTAACCCGAAATAGTACATCACTGTGTATCCGCCATATTTTTTCTGCGTGAGAACTGTCAGAATTCCAGCGAGATTTGAATACTACTATACCTTCGTTGGTGAGAGATATAGACGAATGATAGTTGATATTTCTAGTAAACGAAATAGTATTCATATTCAGTGTAAATAAAAGAGACACAAATTTGCTTCTCGCCTTTTATGCAAAATCCCACTCCAGGTCTTTAAAACAAGTTAATGAAATAGTTAGAAATGCCTTCCAGGAGACACCTCTAAAAATCAAAATTACAACAATTAATTAACCGTTTGTTCTGCTTAATAAAATCAATGCCAACTCAGATTCGACCTGGAACGCGTCAAACAGCAGCCAAATCAGGTTTCTGGAGTACCCCCCAACTAGCTACTAAACCCTCAACAAACAACCCCAAATTAAATCAAAAATTAAGCAAACAGAGAAGTTACACGAAATCTAAAACTCAATCTAAAGAAAATTAAAATAATTAAAATTCTAAATAATTTTATAATTGTACCAAATATGAACATAGCATAAGGTATTATTTAATTGATACAAATATTGTAAAAAATGCTACCGAAACTCTGAAACAGATATAATTAATCCAACTTAATATCCTGAGTAAACAGTACGAACTCAATATCGGCCACTCGCCTGCTGCTTCAGTTTCCTGAAACGCACTTCTGATAATCCAAGCACACCGCCTCCGTTAAGACTGGTAGGAAAATCATGTCTGTCTTTTCTATAGAACTGACATTTCTTGTAAGCCATGTTTCATAAATAACTATAACATCATAAACCTTGTCGAGAAAGCCTAATCAAAACAATTTAGATTTCCCTCGAATACTGGATGTATTATGGTAATAAATAGAGGATATTGTAGTTGGTCTTGAGCATATGGGCCAGATCATATTCTTATTTAAAACAAAATCACTTAAACCGTGAGAGTCTTGATGCCTATAGTTGGGTTCCGAAATTTTACATTTGAGCTTTGAAGCAACTGTCTTCCAAAAATTCTGATTCTTAAATGGTCGAATATAAATGCCAGTTGGCCAGATTTCCGAACTTAAAACCTTATCCTTGAGATCTTCCTGAATTTTTTTTCGTTTTGGGAATCAAGTTACCAAAATGGTACAAACTTGTTCCTAACACTTATTAGCCAGACTTAAACATTATATGTTTGAGGGTCCAGTCTGAATAGATGAAGCCAAAATTTAAGTGATGCAGTTTTGATAATAATATCTGGAAAGATATTAAAACCTCGTACTGCTTTTAGATTCCGTATCTTCGACTGCTGCTACGGCAAATGTTATCCAGTTTGCTATTTATTGCTTCTGATGAATCAATATTTGGGGCTTAGTTATTTATTCGACTGGAGTAGCAGTCCCGCAAATAGATTGAATCGTCCATTTGTTAAGAGTTCCTTTTGGTTATATGTCGGCTTTATACTGCTGCCAAAGCGACCTTATCTGCGCAGTTTTTAATATTTTTAATATTAAACTAATATTCTCCTTGTTCGTCTCAATCTCCTTCTGCAAGCATTTCCCATATCCTGCTATCTTCGTTCACGATGTTCTAATTTCCTGAATATTTGGTGGTCTATCTGAAAAAGAAGATGGACATTAGTCGACCACAGTCTCTTGCTAATCTGAAAACCAACATTCAGTGTCGGTTAGAGCTGCACCCTGCACGCAATAGAAAAATATACACTAGTTAAAGAAAGGATATGTAAACAAAAATTACGATGCTATAATTTTTGGCGGCTAATAATTGAACGCCATATTTTTTACATTTATCGGTATAATGAAATAAATTAAATTAATTGGGGAAACGAATCAAACAAAGACAAAAAATCCTTGGACAATTTTGCATGTTTATATTGTCGTTCTTATCATCCAAGCGAAAATTGTAATGTACTAATATTTTCTTATTTTGCAAGGCAAATATTTTTGCTACATCTAAAGCTGAGTTTATGACATAGGAAAATAGGAAGATAAGAAGATTGAAACGATCAACCAAATTATTTAAAATGTCACAACCCTTTAGAATGTAAAACAAAACAAACAGGTAACACGTGACGAACTCCATCAGCCAATCGTAACATGAATAAAATTTTACATTTTTTCCGATGGTGCATTTTGATTTTGTTTAGGTTGAGCCTGTTAGGATAACTGCAACCGTGCAAGTTACATTTTCTATTGTGGAGTTTACCCACTACGTAAATACATAAATACTCCAATAGTTATTTTTTAAAACAGAATTGAAAATAACAAAACGAAATAAGAATATAATGTACTTATGCTTATAGATATCTCCGACCCATAAATCTTTAGGTCGAGTCGAGTTAATCGAAGATAATCTATAGGAAGTTAAAATTCCATTCCACTGTATGTATAAACGAGTCAGTAACTATTTGTATATACGAAAATAAATTTAATAAGAAGATCGCTAGAGTAAATGGGGTTTTATGTTGTACATGTTTGTTCAACAAAATATTTATAATCGTACAACAAATTAGTCGTGGGGCATTATTATGGCAAATAAACTATTGTAATATAAATAAAACTAAATAATCCGTCTCTATTGAATTTTAAAATGCTAAAGGCCGGTATTCACGGTGATTTAAATTGCGCAATATAATTGTGTGACGCCAATATTGCACAATAACGTGGACTTAAATTTGTCACACAGCGTGCGAACAAACCCATAGTAACCAATCCTTCACGTTAATTAATAGTTTAGGTACATGAGGGTAACTTTGTGGTGTAGTTATACATTTTTTCACCAGAAATGTACCATGTAAGTATTTCTTCAGCATCTCCTACGATAATTCTGAGGCCAAATCATGTTTGCAACGCATTGGCGTATTTATGCTAATTTACGCACCACTTGTTGCTCTATTTATTGTCAAGAACACTGTTATCGAGCTTTCTTAACACAGCCCACAATATTTTATGTGACTGTGTAATTCAGACTTTGCTGTAAGGTGATTAGCCGCACGATATATTTGTCCTGAATCCATATTGGTTAACTGATATTCGATAAAAAAAATCTTATAGCTTTTTACCAAATTTGGTAAATCCAATCAAATTAACCGTTCTCTGAGTCGTAGAACTAACTATGTAGCTGCATTCCTTGACGTTTCATCTGATCTGAAAAAATCATGAAACACAAAATGAAACGTCTCCTCCGTCCATTTTTTTTTTTTGAATAAAATTTAGATAACGGAAAATTGCTTTGCGATAAATTATTCAATACCGATTAATTGTTTTTTCGATAAATAGTTTCGCTTTCAATTGGTTCAAAAAAATTGTTTTACGATAAATTGTTCACGACAAATTAGCTGGAACCCATAATTTTAGTTCTTTATTTTTAGGTTTGCATGAAAATCAATAGAGAATAATAATTTTTGTTATTAATGTTTTTGCGTAAAATAGACATAATAGCTATAGTTTATTTTGGTATAAACTAAAAAGAAAGTAAAAGCTATACAAGTAGTTATAACAAAATACCTCAACGAAACTATTTATTGAGACGATAAAGGCCTTTTCATAATTTTCTATTCATGATACAAAAATAAATTCAATTGCCTGAATGTCATTTTGTGATCGATTTGTTTACCCCGCAATGACGATTATTTTCGTATTGTGTATACATTTAAAACAGTTCGGTTTAATAAAATTGGAACGGTTCGTTATGATAATGGTGTTATTGTAAAAAAGACTAAAAAATAAAAATCCAAAAAGTTTTGTTGTATTCGTTAAAATGTATGTATGTATACATACTATGTAACGCAAATTTGGGATTGTGCAGAAATCTCGCCAAACAAAATATCGAATTAGCAAAATATCAAAAAGAAAATAAATTTTATCAAAAATGCAGGGTCACAGTTATACCTTGCACGTACCTTCTTTAATTTCTGCATGCAATAAAATATGCTGATCTGCATTCAAAACACATGTGCTGTATGCAGTTGTTTGTGGGTTTTTATTAAATTTCGTTTGCGGTGTTGTTTTATCCGTAATGTCTAGAAATTAACCAGGAATTTTTAATGTGCTTCCATATACTAATTCAGCTGCCGTGGATTCTATTTCCTCTTAATATGTTATCATTCTGGCAATATTTCTCTCTAGTCTGGTCTATTGTGTTACACATATGATAGCTGATTTCAACGACCTACGCCAGTACTCTATCATACAGTTACATATACAGAAACCTAAAAGTGTTGATAGTTCTGTAAATAGCTGTGATTCGAATTGCCCGCCTCGGTCGTAAACTATGAAGTTTGGCACTCCAAATTTTGCGATCCAATTGGCGAATACCGCAAATGCTACTGAAGTTGCTGTGATGTCCGGTACAGCAACTACTTCGGCCCAACAAGTATATCAATCGATCATTATGATGCAGTTTTTTTATTTCTGCAAATCTTTCCGTGGTATCTCGGCAATTTCCTATTGGTAACCATGTGTGTTTAACTAATTTTGATTTGTGGCATGCTATACACGTCTGTGCCATTTTTCGAATGGCTCGTTTAATTGATGGCGTAGTACTTGTTCGGTTAATAGTTTGACTGTTGCTTTAGTCTCAGACATATCTCTGATATGTGTTGCAGATCTGTGCTGAACTGTCCGATGAAGTCTAATTGCCTTCTATGCTTATCTAAATTTTGCTTGAATGCGACAATTACGGATTTAATTCACGTCTGTGTTTCGGTAAACCTGGCTGATTAAAAACCTAATGGTTGCCATGAATATGTAGCATTGCTATGCAACAGCTCCTACTGGAATGTCTGAAGTGTCTACCATAATTGATAACGGGGCTGAAATTAATGGTTGCGCTAGAAAACTTGCATCGCTGAGTTTCGTTTTTCATTTTTCGAGTCATCATTCGAAAATTTGTATAAAATCGGCCTATAGAGTGTTATGTCTGAAGATAGATTGTCTAATGATTTTTGGAAAATAGAATTTACCCAGGTTTGCCACGGGAAAATTGAACTGAATTTTTATCATGCGATAGCTATTGACAAGCACATCATTGCAATCCATCTCCAGACATAACACTCTAGAGGCTGATTTTATACAAATTGTCCAAAGTTCGAAAACTTTTAGCTTTTCAGAATTGAATTAGTATACAGATTTGAAAGAATTTAGGGACTACTGGGGCATAAGACAGCATTTATATTTAAAATATAAAATTTTAAAGAAAATATTTTTAAAATTTTAGAAATTATGAAAATTTTTTTAAAATTTTAGGAATTGATTCTGTATTTGTAAAAACATGGACTTCAAGTAACTAGAATTTTATAATTTCATAAATTGAAATTCTTAACAGATTTTTATATAATTCAAAATTAAAGTTTTTTTAAGTTCAGTACAATTATCTACAACTACAATTTGGAAACTCAATATTTTTAAAAATCCGAAAATTCTATACCAAGTGAGAATGCCCAAAATTCGAAAACTTTTAACGTTTCCAGAAATGATTTAGTTTCAGATTTTATTAAATTTTCGGAATTGACAGAATTCTAATTCTGAATTTTGTAAATTAGTAATCTGGAAAATTAAAATTTTCAAAGAATTGAGGGACAGCTATATAGTATAATAGTACATACAATTAAATTATAAAATTTAAACATTTTAAAGTAAAGATTTTTAGAATTTTGAAGGTTAAACATTTTCAAGGTTTAAGATCAAATTTTCAAATACCATGCGAAAGTGCGCAAAATTCGAAAATTTTTAACATTCTCAGAATTGATTTAGTTTCGAATTTTCTTAAACTTTTTGAATTAACAGAATATAATGATTCTGAATTTTGGAAATTGGTAATCTGGAGAAAAAGAATTTTGAGAGGAACAATTTGGTTATAAAAAAAAATTAAATTACAAAATTTCAAAATTTACATTTTGCTTTAACTTTTTTCAGAGGTTAATAGTTGAAAATTTTTAATTTCTAAAAATTCAGTACAATTCTCCGGATATAACATCAACTTTGTTTGTTTGTGTTTATCTTTGCAATCGTTTTTGAGGCTCAACACGAGAACGTACGGCTATAGACCCGTTTTTGCATAGAACACCTGACCATGTAGCAAGCCTTAACGAAATTCCCGATCTAATTTTTGTGACTGAAATATGGATTTATTCTAAAGAATGCTGTGAGTTTAGTTTACCGGGTTACAACTTTAGGGCTTGCTGTAATGACAGTTACCGTTCTGGGGGTGTTGGTGTTTTTATTCGCAATAACATTGTGAATTACTCAATCCAAGTTTACAAAAGGGTTTTCCAATAAGGACTTGACCACTTTTTTTTTAAATTAATCGCAAACCATTAGAGATATTTCAAAAATTTTATTAATGGTTTGAAAAGTACAATCAAAACATTTATGAATGGATCTCTACTTCGTTCATATGACCACCGCGGGCACGTTTGCAGCGGTCGATTCGTTGGACCCAATTTTCGATGACTCGGCCACACATTTCGGCCGAAACAGCCGCTATTTCTCATTCAATGTTGCCTCTGAGCTGTTCCAACGTCGTCGGCTTGTTGGCATAGACCAATGACTTGACGTAGCCCCAAAGAAAATAGTCAAGAGGCGTTAAATCGCACGAACGAGGCGGTCAATTGACTGGCCCGTTTCTTGAGATAAGACGCTCATCAAACTTGCTTTTCAGTAAATCGATTGTAACATGTGCTGTGTGGCTTGTGGCACCGTCCTGTTGAAACCACATGTCGTCCAACTCCATATCTTCCAATGTGGGCCAAAAATAATCGGTAATCCTGGCGCGATAACGATGGCCATTCACAGTAACGTGACGATCGTTATCGTCGACGAAAAAATATGGCCCAATGACGCCGCCGGCATGCAAACCGCACCAAACAGTTATTTTTTGTGGATGAAGTGTTGATTCATTAAGCACATGTGGATTTTCACCCGACCAATAACGCATATTTTGCTTATTGACGAACCCATTGAGCCAAAAATGAGGTTCGTCACTGAAGATGATTTTGCGATGAAATTCATCATCTTGGCGCATCTTATCTAGAGCCCAATCGGAGAACGTACGTCGCTTCAAATGGTCCATCGGCTTCAATTCTTGAGTCAGCTTGATCTTGTATGGGTGTAAACCAAGATCCTTACGCAAAATTCGCCATAAAGTGGTCTGGGCGATGCCCAATTCTTGAGAACGCCGTGGAATTGACTGTTTTGGATCGTTTGCTACGGACGCCTGAACGGCAGCGATATTTTCGACACTTCGACCAACCCGTTGTCTGACTGGCACGGCAACATCACACAACGAATATGAACACTCAAATTTTTGCACTAAACTTTTTATTGCCTGTCTACTAGGGCGAGAATTACGACCGAAAATTGGAGTTAACGCTCTTAAAGTTGCGGTCACCGACTCCGAATTTCGGTATTAAATTTTTATAATTTGCAGACGTTGTCCGTTCGTGTACTTTACCATGATGAAAATGTTGAGTTTACTGAATAAATTGACAGTGACAGTTCGATGATTAGTCAAAGGGTGCGTTCACAAATTAAATTCAAAGTTGTCAAGTCCCTATTGGAAAACCCTATATATACAGCTGTGAACAGTTCGCAAAAGCCTACAGCAATGTTTGTTGACATTTCTAAAGCTTTCGATGTAGTCAACCATGGAATAATGCTAGCTAAACTATGTGTTATTGGTATTCGTGGAAAATTTTTAGATTGGTTTACAAGTTACCTTCAAAATCGGTGTCAAATTGTTAGAATAGGCGAAACATTAAGTAATCCAGGAGCTGTTAGGTACGGCGTCCCCCAAGGATCAGTTTTGTGTCCATTATTATTTTTGATTTGTTTTAATTCGATTTTTGATGTGATCTCATAGGATATCCGACTGCTTTTGCTGATGGTTTGGCCCTTAGCTACTCTATTCCTATGACTGATAGTATTTGGAAAATTAGTTATATTCTTGAAAAGGATCTGGACAATCTATGTCAATGCTTTTTCATAATCGACTTATTGTTAGCGACAAATTAAAACTCATGTATTTTGGGCGAAGGGATGCCATTTCCCTAGGGCACCCTCAAACGTAACACATGTATACATGCGATATAATATATATGCTCGCCTCAGTGCTTTGTGCTTGAGTTTGTACAAGAATTTAAATATCTGGGTTTAACAATAAATTCACTACTTAACTGGAAGTCGCATATCAATAACACTAGGAAAAGTGTAATTTTGGCCATACATAAATTTTATAATCTTAGCAAAATTTGCCCAAGGGTTACATTAAGGAAACTACACCATGCCCTAGTAGGATCAATAGTAATGTATGGCATATACAGTTGGGATGGTACTTACTTTACTAATAGCAGAGTGAAAGTGCGCGAGATAGCAGAGATAGTAGGCATCTCAGATGAACGTGTGCGCAATATATTACACGAACATTTGAATATGAAAAAGCTATCCGTGCGTTGGGTGCCGCGTTTGCTTACAATCGATCAAAAACGCACACTTATGACAACTTCAGAGGAAGGCTTGGCGATGTTCAAGCGAAATAAAACGGAGTTTTTCCGTCGTTTCATAACTGTGGATGAAACTTGGATCCATCACTATACACCGGAGCCCAAAGAACAGTCTGAAGAGTGGATTTTAAAGGGTTGGAGAAATCGTATTCGTTGAAAAATAAATTTTTTGTTGGCCGAAAATATCATTCCTTGTTTCATTTTTACAAGTCTTCTCACTCCGCCCTCGTACTGTGGATTTCCCTTATCTGCAGCAGCTACAGGAGATTTCTTAAACTAAAGTCATCCCTGGAGCCCTTGTGACGTTAAAAAGATTTTGATTCTGCAAAACTGCTCCGAAATTGTACTGCATTATAAAAGGATCGCTGAGAAACACTAACATTTAATGTATCAGGAACGAAAGTCGCACCATCCAGCACTAATGGATTCTGTGGCAAAAAAAAAAGAACCGAAGGAACCAGCCTACAATTGCTCTCAACTTGTACTTTAAACTCGAGTGCCTTGCTGTTAGCGAGGTTAGTTAAATTATCGATCGATTCACGTCGAAACCCGCAGTGGTGATCTAAACTATTGTGGTTCTTTCAGCTACTTAATCAAAAGGAAATGGATTATTTTTTGGAATGGACAGAGGCAATGGCTGTCGAGTATTCATACCACTTCTGGTGCACAGAATGAAGATTAGCTATTTAAGATTTGTAGTAGCGTTTTGGGTTAATACCATCGGAGCTCAGGCAGTTTTTGCAAATTTGAGCTCCTTGGGCTAATAAAAAATTGGGTTTAACCCTCTTGTTGACGACCAACAACAAGGTTCACGTATCGATGACGCCGTTGTTCCTGAAAATAAGAAAAAAAAAAAATTATATCTTAGTAGTATTAAAATAAATTAACTCATGTAGTAGGATTCTATTAATTAGTTTATAAAATATATGTATTGCCAATGACAATTTTGAAAGTCACGATCAGTACGACATCTGTTTACGGCTTTTGCTACCTAAACCGCTTTGGTTCATGAGCTGCTCGCGAGACAAATAAAACGGCAGTATTCTTCTTGTCGTCGAATTATTAGCTAGACCATGATTCAATAAAACAAAAGGTTAGCTCGAAATATGTAAACAAATGGCCATCTTTTTTTTTTGACGTCACTCAATTCTCAATACGTATATAAATTACAACAACAAATAAAAAAACGAAAAGTAAAAAAGAATTGCATGACGTCACAAACACGTGTTTTGAAAAATCGAGCTAACCTGGGATTTATAGAATCATGTAGCTAGACATAAATTATATTACAACAATAAATAAAAACGTAAAGAAATAAAATTGAAGTTTGTGACAAAGTGGTGATTCAATAAATAATTTTTTTTTTATTTTATAATTTTTCACACAAACAAATGAATGCATATAACCGCCTAAAGACGGACTTTACGTTTTCTTGAATTGTGTAACCTTACGTTATCATGAATATTTTTTTCTTTAGTTTTTATATGAGGCATTCTCTTTTAAAATACTCTCAAAATAACGGTTTGGTTTTTGTTGTTGTAATATGCACATTTGTTCAACAACTGCAAGTTGAAGTCAAAATTTTGATAAAAAGTGATTAAAAATCCTTGCATTAGAGGGTTAAATTATTATTCAATTTGCCCTAAAGACGACGATCTCAGGTAACGTTTTATTCTCTTAAGAGTAAAAAATGATATACCACCACTGCAATTTTCAGCTTTGGAAATCGATTTGTCAGATAATACCGACCTTCTACGATACTCTCTGAATTCAGATATACGTTGAAATTTTAAAAGTCCTCAAGCTAATTTTCTTCTACGAACAAAAATCTTATGGTAACTTAACAACTTTGTAATTTAATAATTTCCAATCCCTAATTACAATGTTTGAAAAGTTTAGAATAATGTTTTTGGTTCCTGGAAGAAAACCAGCCGGAGGATTTTTTAAATCTCAATTTTCGAAATTATTTGAGGACTAGGCAATAAAGGTTGAACATTTTTGAATATTGCTTTGGTTTGCTTGACGTTGGTTTGCAATATGTTAAATTTTTTCTAACAGGACGAATTTTCCAGATATTTCCAAGACGTTTCGAGGTTACCAGATTGTAAATGTTGCTTGGCTTCCCCAAGGTACGATATATTCTAATTTTAGTGATTGTTTCGCTGGGCCCATTCAGGTAAATTAAAACCAAAATTGATGAATTAAAAAGTAACCGAATCGACCTGCACAGAATTCATTTATTCCACGTTAGATTGTTTCTTGCTAAAGACTGATAAGATAATAAGGATAATCTACAGAATAAACTCCTGAATTCCATTTCTCAAGTATAATCACAACAATAAAAAATTATAATACATTTTATTTATTTTGTTCAAAGTACTCCATACTCGTTCGTGAGAATGTTTTATTGTATCGTCTCTGGATTTGATGGTGGTGGTGGTGGTGGTAAACCATTTGTTATTTTGCCTTCTCCTTCTTTAATTTTCGTTCGGCGATTTTGAAGTAAATACGATTCTAATTTCGCAACTGGGTATTCAAACGCCAACACCCAATATACGGAAATCATAAAAGTGAAAGCAAAATCGCCCCAAAAGCCATATATTGCATTGTAGTCACTAAAGTAGGTAGCCACTCGTGTTGTTTTGCCACGATACATTTGAATGACGAGCGATAGTAGATACATTGAATATGATAGACGAGTGAATGGTAACCACACTACCATTGAAAGAAATGAGTTAATAAAATATCCATGACCAGTAGCACAGGCAAATATAACCCAAGATACGGCTAAACACCATGCTACACGTGAAAATGTTGAATACATTGTACTCTCAATTAAATTTTCTTTGTAACCTACTTGGTTTAAATTATATGGACCAAAAACTACCGCAACCATTGTACCGAGAGATACAAGCCATCCTCCGATTTGTAACCACGATTGTAGTTTTATATTTTTTCCTTTAATCTTGTACAACATATAACCAAGCAGTACTCCTACCAGCCAAGATCCCATTCGAATGTGTGTAGGAAAATATATTTTATCCATATCAGTACCCGCAAAATTACCGCCTCCACCAAAAATTGACAGTTTCATTTTATTTAAGTAAAATGTTGCAAAACTGCACCCTATTGATAAAAATATTAGAGTGCATACGCCGAGAATTACCTTCTTCCCCCATTTGTATAGTGGAACTATTAGTAATGGTGAAAGTAGAAATAGTTGCATGTCCACTTGAAGATACCATGTATGCGTTAAACACTAAAAATAAATATTAAAGTGATTAAAAGGAATTTACATGTGTAATAAGTTTATGTACCATTTCATTTGGATTAACATAGTTTTGAACAAATAGCAAAGATGTGTGCCACCATTTTTCACAGTTATCGTTGAATGTTGAAAAAATGTTACTAAACGGGCCGTCGCCAAAATGTTTTAAAAATGTTAACTGGAATAGTATGGTCATAATTAATGGTGATATGATTCGTAAATAACGATGGAAATACATTAATGGTACATTTATTTTGCCATTATTTCGTCGCATTTCTTTGAATATGCTCCAAGTTACGAGTAATCCGCTCAGGGCGAAAAATGTATCAACCGATACGGTAGCATCGATCAGAATCATTGTATAAATATTCTCAATCCATTTTAACATGTAGCCCAGATTTATCACTGGAGATCCAAAATTCATCGCGTACGCATGACCGTATATCACCCAAACAAGTGACAAGACCCGAATTCCATTTAAACAGGTTATCACGTCGGCAGATTTTGAATTTTTACACGCAAATAATTGTTTGCCATTTGTTATGACTGAAAATGAAATACACCACATTTTTTTGCGATTATCTTCGCCTGGGTATACTAACTTATAGATGTCGTACGACGTTGAAGCAATCATTAAGCCAGTTATTACCGCAAATATAGTACTGCAATACAGAAATATTTATAAAAATATGTTTTAAAAAATATTCATAGATTATACTTACATTGTAATAATATCGATGGCTGAAATTTTATTGTTACCATCATTTAGACACAAGCTGCTCGGATCTATGGGTACAATGGTTACATTCACTTCAGATAAACCTTGTCCCAATATATCAAATATATAACTAGGTTCACATGATTTTGGTACACAAATTCCGTTCATTAACACAAGGTTTCCTCCCGCTAATGGATTGGCACCGATACCGCCCCCAATTAGTAGTGCTCTCGCCTGTTGCGGCTGATATCCGTTAAGATTTCCGACATTAAGAAAATCGCCCAAATTCAGTGACATGGGTAATAAGCAATATTGACCTTTAACTTCTCCAATTTGTTTAATCGATGAGCTCGCAGCATTCGTCACATCTAAACACTGATCAAAATTTCCTAATTCGATAATATTTCCGTAGGTAATACCCGATGGTATTTTCCCCCAAGAATCGAAAATACCAAGTATCCACGGTTCCAATAAGATATCGTCATTTGTGAATGCCTTAATAATATATTGTATCTGTTGGTTACACACCTCTTCACTAAAACTATCCGAATTATTAACTATCGATGAAATTTTTGTCACGAGTGGAGTAAAATTGCCGAAATTATAAACTTTACTCTCGACATTGAATATTGAATTTATTAAAATAAAAATTATTATTAAATTCATTATTGAAAAATGTTGCGTTAATGGTTGAATATTTCGCGATAGACTGATATTTAAGTGGGTAAATATAGTGTATATAATACTACTTGATATACTCGTAAATAACTCGTTGAAGAGAAGTGATTTATCATTTTTCAGATATAACGATAAGGCATGATTCATAATAATAAGAAATATGATGTAGTTTTTATTGTCATTTAAAATTTGATTGCTCACGGCTCGATTGAATACCAATTTCCGAACAAACAATCTTTAATGAATGGCTTGAATGGTCAGACCTTTACCCATAGAGTGTTTCTTCTGAGCTCCTAACCAAGGAAGAGGACTCGGTCCGATAGCATTACCGGTACCGATACTCTAGAGCTATTAGGAAAAGCCGATAGTGTAAGCCAGTTGGCGGAAACGATTACCGCCTTCGAAAATGAGCTTAAAGCGATCCTCAGCTAGAAGTAACAGTATAACCGAAAGTGGCAGAATGCAAGGTTGCCTGTCACATAATGCATTAAAACCATCAGCCAATCGACGTCCCTATAGAGGTAGTTGGCTTGAATAGTCGAGTTTTAGAAATATACGAAATTGTGAAGTCTTTAAACGATGCTGAGGGTACAATTGTTAAAGTTAGTCGATAGTTTCAGCGAAAGTTACCAGCCCACAGTTTTCAGTCGAAACATTCGTTTGATAAAAGTTAAAAATATACATTCAATCCTTAAAATGTCATGTCTGGGAAGTGGTTCAATAAGTGCGGCTTTCCAATAGTTAATCCCAGAAAAATGTATGATGTAACCTTTAAGTGCAATATTCATGCCCATTTGCACCCTATAGGAGAATGACGTAATCGATCGTAAACAAAAAATATAAAAATTAAAATTTTTCGCAACAAGGAATACGAATGAGAAATTGTTATGGGTATAACATATAACGCGTTCCAGTATGCGATATCGCTTGCTACATGGTTAGAATGACGGAAATTAAATACATTTTGCTTGTTCAGTATTAATTCTTTCTAATTATTTTATGTATATTTGATTCATAAATTTAGAATAAGAAATAAATATAAATAAGTTGTTGTATCTCTGTCATCATCGCAATAATGATAAGCAATATAGTTATGAATTAAAAAGAAACCAAAAAATCTTCCTTATTGCGGTGACCGTCATATCAAAATTACAAAATACAAATTTTGTTGATACTTTAAAAAAGCCTTCCTTAAATCTTCTAAGACGCTTTTCTGGGCCGCGGTTATATGATCAGAGTTTGAAATTTCAATCTCGCTATCATTTAACATTTTACCTGTAAATAATTAGTTAGGTAGGTAAACCAACTAAAAAAAGATTTAAACAAAAATTATTAACACAACAGTAAATAAAAAGAAATATGGTTATAACAAGACAGATTTAATATATTTATGGAATTCCACATGTGCTGCGAGGCTGTCCTCGTCGACCTTCAACATCATCCGTTAAATATTCCGTACTACGGTAAATTATTTAACGGCACGCTATCATACGTTTCCGGTCTCCACTACGGTATGCAGGCGGTTCACAGCTGGGCTTAAATCTTCACCACTTAGCTCTTTCGTCTGTCTTCTGTGAGTTTTATTATTGTTCTCCCAAAACTAAGGAATGACGTCGTATTAGCGAATTTAATACCGCACCAAAACTTTTTATGGTGCGCGCTTTTTTTGTTTTGTCCAGGTTTTTGTTTATTATATTTTTGTTTTATTTTATTTATATGTATTTCACAGCACCACAGCTAAACCCTGTTCGACCAGTTTGCACCCAGACAAACGTCTTTCACCAACTTTATACATAGTTTATATCATACAATTTATACTAACCATAATCTAATTAGTTTTTATCTTTTTTTTTGTTTTTGTTTCGTCTGGTTGTTACATAATGTTACGGTGACACCTAGGGAAGAATAGAATAAGTTATTAATAGCACAAATTTACTGTACTACAATGAAATTTTGCATGATAAAACTGTTCTAAATGTGTCTAGACTATTCTTACCGAAACAATCATGAAATTTCGAGTTTTGGGTTGAGTATATAAGGAGCGAACCAATCCGAATTAGAACATTAAATTTTTGGTAGGCGATAAGTGAAGATTAAAAAGTGTTTTAGTGTGAAATAAAAGTTATAAGTGACCAGTGGAATTTTGCAAAAAGTATAATAAGTATGATTTTGTGAATTTTTGTTAATAAATTGTGTTGGAATAATTAGTGTTATGGAAGTAACGGATGCGACAACCGTAGAGAAGGTAGGATGAACGACCGTCGGTCGAAACAACACAACTACAATCTGGAAGTTTCGAGTTGTCGCCGTTAATTGGTTCTGCAATGAAGCAGATGATGGCGCAACAAGGAGGGCAGTCAATTCAAATAAAACAACAACGGTGAAATGGTGCAGTGACAATTGAAGAAGCAAAAGGTTGACATTCAACAAAAAATGAAATAACGGTTTGGCGAAATTAAGCAGTCAAATCAAATTATGGAGCGTCAGATTGGGGAAATTTCCGAAAACCAAAAGAAAATGGGCGAGAAAATTCTAGAACTGTCTACAAATTTTCATCCGCAATCGAGCGACTAGTGCATTTAGCACATACAAGTACGTCGGCTGATTGCATGGAAAGGCTTAAGATTGACGCACTAATTGACGGCATTCGAGATCCAGAGACATGCAAAGCGGTGATGTTGTCACCTAAAGCCACTTTTGCAAAAACGCAAATAAATAAATTATAAGAATATAAGGGACATCACTGTACTTTTCCGTAGTAAACTTGCGGTCAATGATTTAGGCAGATTTATCGATAATGCAGTATTATTTGATACGTGAAGACTGAGTACGGGATTACTTCTAAAGATGTCAGCTGTAACAATTTTTGAATTTTTGGTAAATAAATAAAAAATAAAATTAATTTTTTTATAAGTCATCTCTAGTTGTCAGTTTTATTCGTGTTTTTTGCTTTTGTTTACATTTTTGTTTCAATACAACAAAAAAGAAATATTTTAAAATAAGATTTAATCCATCTATCGCCGTTTTTTGACAGCTATAACCCTTATAGATTATTATAATTTATTTGCAGAAGCCATATATAGCTTGTGCAATGATGAACGAGGCTGTACAGACTATCACCAGACCGTCATTATTTAGGCGCCAAATGAATTCAGACAACAACGGAAATATCGAGCGGATGGTACCAACAATCGGAAGAGGCAGGCTTAGGTGTTGGGAATGCAACAAGTTGGGTACACTTCAAGGGACTGTCGGAAAGTAATATACGGTAGGAGAAGATCGTCACCTTTTATGCGGCGTACGTCGAACGGTCTGGACAGGGCTCTGGAGGTAACGAGGTCACTTGTTGGGTCTGTAACAGATTGGACACATCTCACGATATTGTTGGGAAGCAAGAGGGAAACGGCACGGATAACCAACTTCAATGGAAGAGGCACTCAGAGGAAAGTCATATTGAAGCAGCAGAAACTGGCTTCACCGTCTTGTTGCCCCATAACTTACATTCCTGTCATGAGTGTAGAACGAGGCTGTAGCAGCGTAGCAACGCACACGATTGTCCGTGAAGACTTGATCGGAAGAGCTGTACAGCTAGCTGATGGATTAAAATTAAGAATGGCAAATGGAGAAGGAGCAATAATAAAAGGAAAAATGTTCGTGAACATAAGGATCGGTGAAATTCTTTTCCCACACGAAGTTCTGGTAGTGGATATTGTGGCCGAAGTAGTCATTCTGGGAATGGATTTCATGAGGGCGAATGACTTCGTGTTGGATTTTGGAAGAAGAGTATTGAGCAGCGATTACACCGAGCTGCCAATTAAATTTAATGGTATGAATGCCACAGTAAGGCGAGTAACCGTCAGCCATCGCAAGGAGCTGCCTTCGATGTCAGAGACAATTGTGGAGGAAACCAGAGAACATCGAGTTGAGCAGATATTGGTTGAGAGGTGCCGGATTATGCCAAGAGGAATGCGAATGTCGGGAGACTAAACGAAGACTCGATATGACATACTGGCAAATAACCAAAGATGCCAGAAATTGAATGAAGGAGGATCCATTGTCGAAACTGCAGCCTACATGGACGTAACCCTATATAGGACTAGTAAAGGACAAGGAGGTGAACGGAAGGAGGAGAACATCAATCGAGTGATACGAACCTTGATTGATAAGGCAAAAACGTAATAATTTTTGTATTTATAATTGTTTTTGGTTGGGATATTGACAGGTCGAGCAATAAAAATTTGTTTTTAAAATATTTAAGTGCAAATAAATATTACCGTGCACATCTGTTTTTTTCTAGGAATAAGCGAAACAAATAATACGACCCGGTCGTAACAAAGTTTAGAAACATAGTTTGAAGAAAACTGTTAGTTTACCATTATCACTGAGAATCAGGATCCTCAGGAACAGAGAATACACGGAAGGCTCTATTTTCAAGAAACTTCAAAATAAGTATGTATTGCCTTGTTTAGACCTAGGGTAAGAAAGACGATGTAAAATTTTTTCCATGGACGAGTTACTGGAACATAGTTCCCTCTAGGTGGACAGTTTATGTTATTAGTAGGTTTATACATCTTGATTTACGTCCCTTGCCGTATGAGTCCAACAGTAAAACCTCCTAATAACCTCCAATGTTATATGAACTCCGAGATATCAGTTAGCGGTATCATAAAGGAACCACTACAAATTATCGGGGCAAGTTTCATATGGGAATCCGCAGAAAATTCGTTTGAATGAAAAGTCCACATACAATTTAAAAATCCAACATTTAAAGTGACATATCTGGAAAGTGGTTCAATACGAGTGCCTTGCCACACCAGTTATTTTAGGATGCGGGATGGCCACGTCAGTGCATGAATATCAACCTTTTATAAATACTTCCTCACAATGCCAAAAGTTGGAGGTTTGCATTTTCATGCATCAGAACAAAACTTTTGCCAATATATGAAATAACCCGTCAGTGGCTTCAAGAGAAGACCCTCCATTTACTAATATACATATATGAAGCTACGTGGAGGCCGTCAATGAAACTTCTCCCCATGCCATTACAGATCCGCTACCGAATAACGTTGTTTCACAAATATTGCACTACCCATAACGCTTATTTGGCCGTTGGAAAACATTTGGACGTCGATTTGAAGATTAATATGAGAATCTGGTCTCGCCGCGCTGTGGTTATTAATTATTAAATAAAAAGAGAAACAAAAAAATTTTTTTTTGTGAAAACTAATTTTACGCTCTCTTTGTGACTCTTTGTTTCGGTAAGTATTTGGCAGTTAAATCTAGTTTATGTACATATTAAAATACGTGGAAGAGAGTATTTTAGTTTGTATTAGTGCGAGAGGCAATGAACGAATAAGTGAATTAGGATAAAATTAAAAATAAGAATTTTGGGGAAAAGGGAGAAATGGCACTTTTCTGCGAGGATCATATGGTATATGTGCCATTTCACCCTCCTTGCAATATTTTGAGTATTTACAAGTATTTATATAAACGAAAGACAAACGCAAATCGGGGTTTGTGCTCGAAAACTGACCTAAAATCTGCCATTGAAAGTGTGAAGTGCTAACTCATGCCCATTAATGCAGCTGCAAAGCATTATACAGTACCGTCTACTACAATAAGAAGGCATCTTAAAACCCAGTGTAGTAAAAAACTTATATTAGAATCTCTCCTGCTTGGGCGACGAAGTTGAATTAAAAATGGTAACCCACATAAAAAAATTGCAGGCTTATGGGTTCGCTCCAACGCAAGCGGAAGATTGTCGAATGGCGTACGGGATTGCCGACAAGTATATAAAATGGAACATCTATTTTGCCGTGATAAGAAGAAAGCTGGGAGAGGATGGTTTAGCCTTGAGGAAATCAGAAGCAGTTTCGCTAGCTCGTGGAGTTGGAATGAACCGAGACAAGTTTAAAGCGTACTATAATTTATTGGATAATGTTCTGATAGAAAATGACCTGATGGGCAAACCTCGAAATATCTTTAACATGGACGAGACTGGTTGCCAATTAAATAATCGTCCGGAGCTAGTAGTCGCAGAAAAAGGGTCAAAAAAACGTAGCAGCAATTACTTCAGTAATCGCTTGCTGTAATGCAGAGGGAAGCTTTTTACCCCCGGCGTGTGTCTTTAAAGGTTTGTTTTATGTCCCATAATTTTTATTATATCTATGTAAATCGATTTCTTTTTTGTTTTGCAGGTAAAAGAAAAAAAAGAGTTTGAGGATGTTATGCCTCCAGAGTCGTACATGTACATGGGTAAAAAATCGATTTACGTAACTAGCAACATATTTTTCAATTGGTTAAAAAAACATTTCATACCCAGAAAACCAGACGGGACTACTCTATTAGTTTTAGATGGGCACTCCTCTCATTGTAGCAATGCCGAAATGTTAGAGTTCGCTGCAAAAAAACAGATTATTTTACTTTGCCTCCCGCCTCATACTACTCAGTTTCTACAGCCTTTGGATAGAGCTTTCTTTAAACCATTTAAATCTTATTATTATTCTGTGTGTAATCTATTTATAAGAAACAATCCCACCAAAAAAATTATTCGCCTGCAGTTTGGAAAGCTTTTTTCAGTAACGGAATATCCGCGTTTGCAGTATGTGGCATTTGCTCATTCAATCCGGGTGCTATACCTAGTTATGCGTTTCTAGAGATTAATGGAGAATAGGGGATTCTAAATGTTGAATCGACCCCTCCGAGACAAAATGTACAAGTAATAATAAGTCTTACAACTTTAACTATAGCTAAATACCTAATTTTTGTATTTTTCTCATTACTACAGGTAGAAGTACATTCGTTAATTGAAGCCTCTCAATCTAACAATCTTACTCCTGGAAAGATGTTTGACATTATTTCATCGATACCATCTACCTCTAAAACACCTTCGAGAATAAATCCCAGAAAACAAATGGCTCGTGTCTTGACATCTATAGAAAATATATCGACCAAAAAAATTAAAGTCGGCAAAGCGAAAGGCAGGGCCAAGAAGAACAACACATAAAGAGCTAACGATAAAACCGGTTCCAAAAATTTTTAACATATCATCATCTACAGACAAAAACGTATCGCTATACGACGAATCTTCTGGTTCAGAGGATTTCGGAGAAATCAACTGCGCGGTACGCGGTGAAGATAACAATATTACCACGAAAAGGGATGACTGGGTACAGTGCATTCTTTGTCAACAATGCTCGCACGATACGTGCACATCGTATTCAATTACATGTAATAAATATGGCAGTGAAAACATGAAGAAATTGTAAAGTGCCATATCACGCACGGTTGAAGGGGGTATTGCGCAAAGTACAACATAAATAAATGATTTTTAATTTATAGATCCTTCGTCGGCCACATTCGAAATATTTTTAATTTAAATTTTTTTATATTTTGGAATTTGATGTTTTTTCTGAGTTATGTGTGGGAGTATATTAGAACATAATAAAGTGTAGTTAATATTTAAATATATTCTCTCGATCGTTCTTTTCTGAGCTTATTTCTCTTATTTGTATCATGTTACCCCTCTTATTCGTGTCATTTTATCTCTCTGATTTGCATCATGTTACATGAAAAACTAAAAAAAACATATACATTCGACACCAATACAATTTACCAATACTATTGCCTTCTTTTAATTCTCAAATTAATCCTCATTTTGCGACCAAAATCGCTGTCCTGATACACAATAAGGTAAACAATTTCCGTATAGTTTAGCACTGGTACATACAAAAGTTTTTTTAAATTTAATTTATATTTACACTTTTCATGTCAGTATGGTTCACTAATCGGCACTGTACGAAAAAAAATTTCCAAAAAAAGCAAAAAAAAAATATAAACGAAAACAACAAACACATGATGATGCAGGAATATTATATTAAAAGTTAAATTGTGGTGTGGTCAGCTATTTTGTTGGTCGCATCTGTTGCTTAATAGTGAAAATTAGATGTTCTGCTTCCTTAAGTTTTTTTTTTTTGTGTAATTTTCCTTGTATTATTTGCTTAACTTTTGATGATATCTTTTACACATACACATACATTTTATGTATTACACAAGTATGAAGTTGAAAAAATGTCTCTTTTCATCCAGCTTAAGAATATTATTAACATTTCATACCCCAGTTTAGTAAATAGTGTTATGTGAAAATTGAATAAAATTATTATTTTTTTGTCCGTTTTCATGAAAATTAAGAGAGATGTAATAGATATGTATATGTGTAATTTGTATGTAAACAAAATAATTTTTATTAAGTTGGAAAAGTTTTATTGGAAATCTAACCCTAGGACATAAATAATTTAGTTACAATTCAGTCGAATATGGGGTTGGCAGTTGGTAGTTATATTTTGTTTCATTATGAAATTACTCGCTTGATTTAGAAACCAAGCATTGGTGTATAGTTGCACGAAACCAGCGTTTTACAGGTGTAGAATTTTTTTGTACAAGTTTAGTAATAAAACAAATGTTGGGTCAGAAAGAAAAGTATGCAGAAGAGTTCTAAATTTAATATTAAAAAATTTGTCAATTTGGCGTCCCCATAGTGAGTTCATGCTATTTTACTTGTTTACGCAATAGTGAAATTAATGTAAAAATAGTAAAATACTCGCAGCAGCTGAAACCTGTGAACTTAGAAAGCACTAAATTTATATTCATATCGTGCAAAATCATCATGACCTTCAACGGCTGAAATAACGAGACGTAACAAAACAACAATCGCCAGTTTTCAACAAGAGAAATTTAACAACGCAGTGTATTCAGTTATTACAATTATATGGATGTATCAGCTTTACTACAAATATGCTGATTTTATTTTCAGATTTCCTGCATCGCGTGAACATCTCTAATCATAAGCAAAGCAGCTTCAAATCTGTGGTTGACTGTATATATATGTATGTAAGTTAATTAACAAAATAATTTAGTTTCAGTGACATTCCATATAACATTTATGACGCGTTCTGATTCAATTCAATTTAATTTGATAAATTTTAGTTTAGATTATTAGTTTTAGTTTTGTAAATTATAATCATTCAAATTCAAAAATATCTTACGATTAGAATTCAAGTTTTCGACATACCGCTTACATAAGACGAACTTGTTAAATTGGATGTGCTAAAAAAGCAGCGAAGTTATTATAAATGTCAAATTACAACTTTGAAAAAGAAATATGGTGATGGAAGTTCTACGTCTATAGGATCTTGCGAATCCATACTGATGATAGAGAATTATTTGAAGACGAGTACGGAAATCTTGAAAGTGATATTCTAAATAGTATTCACGGAATTAAAAAACAAGAAACTGCCAATGTATCGCTTCAAAATAGTTCTGTGTTAGATATTCCGAATTCTTCTTCAGCTTCATTAGAAGTGCGAATGCCTGAGATAAAACTTCCTTGTTTTAGTGGTTTAGAAACTGATTGGTTACGGTTTCGTGACATTTTTACAGAATTAATTCATATAAGCGAACTATTGATAACACCATAAAATTTCACTATCTTATTTCCCACATAAGTGGTGGTACTGCTTACTCCTTGTTCGAAGGAATACCAGTTACATCTGATTATTATAATCTAGCCTGGAATACTATATACAGCAAGTACAATAACGAAAATAGAATACAAAGTATGTACCTTAAACAGTTGTATGACATTAAACCAACGCAACGGTACCAAATTCTTCGAAATCTCTGCAGGTATTTATAGACCAAGCTGTCAAGCATTATAATTCATTAAAATCTCTAAAGGTGCCAGTTGGAAGTTGGAATTTACTTTTAGTACACTACTTGTCAGAAAAGCTGAACAATTCGTCGCGTGCAGATGTAATTAAGGGGTCTAATGATCAAACCTTGCTTATACCTTTGACAGTTTTATTAAAATCTTACAAGCTCGTGTTCGATTATTAGTTGCTCTGAAATATTCTAATTCATCAAAGGTAACATCGAAACCCAATTTAAATAATTTTCAACCACACAAAAGGGCATCCACATTGGTGTCAGGTCTTCTTTCTTGTCTCTACTGCAAAGGTAGCCATATATGATTGATTCCTGTCCAGATTTTGGTGATACCATAAGCTCACACCAAAATGAATATAATAGAGGCAAGCTTGTATGCACAAATTGTTTGAGTTCATCGCATATTGTTCGCAATTGTACCAGCCCTGGTTGCAGTAAATGTAAGTTAAAGCATCACAGTCTTTTGCATGATTGGTGGTACCACAAATGAAATGCAATTTAAGACGAATGCAAATCAAAAGTCAGTACAAAATACAAGCATGGTGTTAGCATCTGACGAACATGTTATGTTGGGTACTCTTGATGAAGGTTCACTTAGCAGCAATTTAAATGCCTCAAGTGAACATCAATCACAATCCAGTACAACTATCTTCGTCTCGAAATCAAATGATGATTGGAACGGCAATAGTTAAAGCTTATTCTATAGTAACGGTGTTCATATCTTCGCGCGGGTCTTACTTGACAGTGGCTTGCACCTGAATTTGTATCCGACACCGAAACAAGTGTTTGAAATGGGAGGCAAAATTACTTCGCTGAGACATGAGGTATTTTTATCCTTAGCATCGCGAACTTCAGAACACAACATTAACATAAAATGTTACGTAATACCAAAAGTCACCGGTGATTTACAGTTGATGCCAATTAACTTCAACAAAGATCTTATACCAGCTCACGTAAACCTAGCAGACCCTCACTTCAATACTCCGGATCGCATCGGTATGTTAATCGGAGCAGAACTTAATCACGAGCTGTTTACGGGAAAATCCCTTAAAGTAATAGATGAACTTCCAATGTTTTACGATAGTATATTTGGTTATGTCATCAGTGGGAAAACAAATTTAAACCCTTCGTCAAAAAAATTTTGGGAATTAGAAACCGTCGTTTGTAAAACCAATTTTTCGATAGAAGAAAAATTATGCGGAGATCATTTCATGAAGAATGTCAAGCGATTACCTTCTGGAAGATATTCAGTTGCTTTACCAGTTAATTCAAAAATGAAGAAATTGGTTCTTAAAGTGAAAGTGCATGACGACAGTTCTTCAATATTGAAAGGCAATTATGCAAGAATCCAAAAGTACATCAACAATACAAAGATTTTATGGCAGAATTTATTCAATTAAATCATATGGAGATTGTTGATAATTCCAACATCAACGAATATATTTATAACAAAACATTTTATCTTCCACACTATTTCGTCATGAAAGAATCTAGTTTGACCACTAAATTACGCGTTGTGTTTAATGCTTCACATAAGTCATCCTCGCGAATCTCATTAAATGACTGTATGATGGTTGGCCCGGTGGTTCAAACCGATTTATTTTCTTTAGTGCTAAGCTTTCGTAAATACTAAGTGGCATTTTCGGCTGATATATAGCCAAAATGTACTGCCAAATATTATTACACGACGATCAACAAGATCTTCATCACATTTGGTGGCGCAATTCACAGCTTGATCCTTTACAGTGATACAAACTTCGCACTGTTACATACGAAACTGCAAGTGCTCCATAACTCACTACTAGAACTTTAAATCAATTGGCCATTGACGAAGCATCTTTTCCCCGCGCATTCAAGATATTAACAGATCATTTCTATGTCGACGACGTATTAACTGGTGCTGATAATATCGAAGACGCACTGGCCTTAAAAAAGGATCTGATCGATTTATTAAAACGCGGTGGATTTGAGCTCAGAAAATTTACTTCGAATACTCCTGATCTTGCTGGTGACGCTTCAACTAACAATCTGTCTTTAATATTGGGGCTTTTATGAAATACTAAAACTGATAATCTGGAGATGTATTTTGATAAATTAAATTTAAATAAACCAAGTCAGACAAAAAGAAATATACTTTCTGAAATTTGTCAATTATTCGATCCGCTAGGATTATGTGCTCCGTTAATTTTAACGGCTATAAGCTCTACATGCAAGAATTATGGACCATACCAGAACTCTCATGGGATAATTAACTCCCTGGCACATTTCTTAAGAAATGGTGTGAATTTAAAGGGCAACTACTTCAACTTAAACAAATATCCGTTCCTCGAGCACACCCAACACTATCACGTCTACTTGTACCACCTCTATCTCGACCATGTCTGCTCCTCGCACTTTTGTACAATCTCAGATTGAAGTATTGGATTATTTCTGGCCGAAACTTATGTAGAAAGATATGCAATGATTGTGTGCGATGTGCCCATGTCCAACCTAACTTTATTAATTAAGTCTTGGGTGATTTGCCGCTGGATAGAGTACAATCTGCAAGACTGTTTTCGATAGTGGGCATTTATTTTTGTCGGCTTTTTTTAATGAAACATTTAGTCCGATCAAAGGTAAAATTAAAAATATATATTTGCGTATTCGTCTGTTTTGTTGTGAAAGCAGTTCACTTTGAAATAGTTCCGGATCTAACAACCTAAGCTTTTTTAGCGTGCTGTCGTCGTTTTTTATCACGTTGTGACATGTGTACAGAAATTTATTCCGACAATGCTACCAACTTTGTAGGAGCACGGTTAGAGATGAAGGAACTAAGAGACATACTTTTGTTACAAGCCTGTCAAAACGAAACAATGAAATTCTGTTCCAACCACAATATTGAATGGTAGACCATACCACCTCGTTCTCCCCACTTTCAGTTTAATACCTTGGTCGTTCAGATAGAGGCATGTCTTAATTTGCGTCCGATTTCACCCATGTCAAGTAATCTATTGAATATGACAGCTCTTTCGCCAGGTCATTTTTTGATTGGAGCTCCTTTAACTGCATTACGCGAGCTTAACTTAACTGATATAAAAATGAATAGGTTATCTAGATATCAAGTGCTGCAACAAATGTTACAACAATTTTGGAAAAGATGGCATCGCGAATATTTATCGGAGTTACAAAACCGTCATAAATGGAATAAACCTTCAAAAAATATTAAAATTAACGATTTGGTCATATTATCATACATGATGACAATCTTCCACCTATGCATTGGCCTTTAGGAAGAGTAATAGAACTGCATTGCGGCGCTGATAATCGAGTTCGTGTTGTTACGATTAAAACTGCTCATTCTGTCTTTAAACGAGCTATACATAAAATAAGTTTATTACCAATTGAAACTAATGGTAGAGTGAGTTCATGCTATCTTACTTTTATGTCCAATTGAGAATAGGGCTAATGACCTGGTATTAAATCCGATCAAATTGTGTGAACGTTTGGACCTTTATATTTTAAACAACGTCTCGTTCATTTCGATACTCTCAAAAATTGATAAAATTTTAGACTGAATACGGTTTCCAAAAAATATCTCACGCGATCTTTCGCCAGAACATCTTATACCCTATGTAAGGAAGGATAAATTCTTCATCAAAAAGTCGACGATGATTTTAGTATGCAGCAATTTAAATATTCGAATGAAATGACGTATTTTACTCTTGCTTTGTCAAATTAAAATAATAATAGCTAAATTTATCTTTAGTTTTACTAGTGTACGTTAGATGTCTAACATGTTTACTGAAAAATACGAAAAATTATTTAATCACAAAATTGTCACATGTTCTTAATATTTTGTGAATTTGTTATGCTTTCTATAATTTTTGAATTTGAAATTTCCCCAGATGGTAATTTTTAGTATGATTTTACCAAATTTTTACTGCCATTTATGTAATGTATATTCACTTAATGACCACACGATTTGTAATAAGCTTTCATTATAATTTGACCAGAATGCTGTTGGTATGAAATATTTTTAAGTTTTGGTTTAAATAAATCAATTAATACAAGAAAATGAAAACGATTTACTTAAACGACATTCATATATGTTGAAATTCATACATTTACGAAAATATTTCAGAAATCATAATTAAGAATTTGTAACGTTTTCATTAAAAAATTTGGTTTAGAAAAAAAAAAGTGGTTTGGGTGTTGTGTGCTTTGATTTTACTAGAAAGTTATCGGTGACTTTTTTCAACAAAGCATATTAACGAAACCACATAGCTAAATGTTTCCATATTTTTTAGTGCAAAGAATCTAACTCTCATTATACAAATTCAAAAGACAGCTTATCTACTAAAGACATTAAATTAATAATTAGATATTCTAATTAAAAAAAATAAATTTGTTTACTATTTATATTTGTTTTTAATTTTAAAATAAATATGTACACAAAATCAAACGTGTATGTTTTTATGTACCAACGTACATATAAATGCGGACATACATTGCATAATATGTATACACAAATCATATAGGTTTCAAAATTTTATATCCGTAAAATAAACAGCTTTTGTCATCAAACAATTTTTAAGATTAAATTTCCATTTTATTCATACACAAATGGAAATTAATTTAAATATTTATATTTGTTTTTAATTAAATTTTTTTTTAAATTTTTATCCATTTTATAATCAAGATGAGAGGTTATATTTAATTTGGTTATTATGCTTAGGTATAATAATATGTACATTACAGTTTAAGATTTTGTACTTAACAAATGTTTTATTATACTTTAGTCAGAATTCCACAGAATTTATTCTCGGTTTGTTAAAATTTTTACAGTTTACTTGTGATTATTACTGATTATTTCTACTGTTTGTTGCCGTTTAGTTAGCTTTTTCTGCAATCGATACGGGTGTAATTGTTCTTGCATATTTTGTTTTAGGTCAACCCTAAGTGTCAATAATTCTTAGTCCAGGAATTTAACTGATTGTAAAACTTAAATTATTAAATTCTAAATCTAAATGTATTGGTCTAATTTGAAATTGGCATACAAATAAAATTTGTATAGAACAGAATAGGAAATTTATAAAATAATCTTCGTTCTCAGATTAAAGAAAGTAAATCACTAAAGGCTAAACCTGGATTATAGCCCAACTTGCAGCTTATAAGAGATGGTTTTAATAAAACTCACTGAGGAAGTTTTTTATTCCTTTTTATTCAAAAAATCGACATCAATTTAGTGGTTCTATAACAACCAATCGACGAATTCACGATGCTGTTCAATTCCTGTGCCAATTTTTGTTTTACGAAAGGTCCAGTTGCGCAGAACAAAAGCGGCTGGAGATGGATACATTTTTACGTGAGCGGCCATTTCGAGTATGCACTGGTCTTTGCATATCCAACACTAACTCGGTTTGATTGAATTTTTCGATTAAATTCTTAATCGCGGCTCGAGATGAACGTTTGAAATTATTTCGCAACTCGTGGATCGTGTTGGTTAAATTTTCCATTTCGGTTTTGGATTTTAACAACTAAAATATCCGAATTCTTTTTATTTTATCATGACTTTTGATATATAATATAATTTTGAAATGATTCTAAAATCTATGCAAATATTGACATTTTACTATATGGGGAATTTTTACGCCTGCTTTATACCCATTCGGAAATATTTCCTTAAGCCTCGTACGCTGCTGAAGTGAAATGAAATTTCTCATATAAAATTGATACAAGCGAACACGTAAATGAAAACTTCACCGCTGAATTTCACTTTGCGGCACGCAGTTTAGCTATAGCCAAATGGGAGTTTTCGTATTAGAATACAGATGTCTCTATTTTATCTCTACACATTTTTCACTTCATTTTTATTTTCCCAGAAGATAAAGGTAAAGATAAATTTTGACAATTTCATTTGAGTTTTTGCATTTTGAAGATAATCAATATCGAAGTGAATTTTATTGTATTTGAATGTGAAAATCAATATATTTGAGTTAAAATATTTAATATTTGAGAAAACTCGTGAAACTAAATTTTCACGCCAGATTTATCTTCCTATTTTGGAAGATCAGTGAAAATTTCATTTCACTGGAACAGCGTACTAGGCTTAAAGGTCGGTACACAGCTCGAGCTAAGCTAAAGTTTAACGCGGTCTCCAAAAAGATACAGATAAAAAACCGGCTAAGCCAAATGTGTAGAGATAAATTTTGACACTTCTTAATTTTGTTATTTTTTTTAATGCGCCAAAATTCCGTAATCCCTTTTGTTTTACGAAATTTCGAAGTAAAACGTTTAATAAAAGATTCAGTAAGTGAAAGCTTGAATTTTTTCAAATACATAATTTATGCTCATAAAACATTTTATTAAAAACCAGAAATTATTGAAAAGCTCAAAAATGTTAAGTTCAAACCCAAAAGTATAAATTAATCATCAATCTTAAAGCCCATTAAAACAGTGTAACAAAAACCTGAAATTATTAAGAGTCTAAGAAATGTTAAGTTTAAACCCAAATTAATTTATACCTATCAAGCCCAAAGCTCATTGTAACAATTATTCTAAATTTATCCCAAAATTCCGTACTTCTTTTTAATACCAAATTTCGGAGTAAAATGATTTGATTCAAAAAGCTTCGATAAAATAATAATAAAGTTTCCTAGTGAAATGGTTTAGTTTGATTAAAAGCTCTTGAAAATTTACATTGAGAACAAATATACTAAATTATCCACCCTATGTAAAATCGAATTTTTGGGTAAAATGGTTTTTGTTTAAAAAGCTTTTCTAATTGAATGCTCTTAAAACTAATATTGCTTGACATTTTTTACAAAACATAATTTTTGCTCATAAAACATTTTAAGAAAAACCTTAAATTATGAAAATTTCAAAAATGTTACTTTCAAGAATATGCAAGATACTTTGAAAATTTGACATTATTTCGAAATTCTTGTATTTTTCAAATTATATTCGAAATTTGTAATGCTTTATCGATATACAATTTAGAAATTGGCAGAGCATTGAGTTCCAAGATATTTCGTGTCATCTACTCTCGAAATCAGATACTTTTAATAAATGCCAGACTAGACAATAGGAAGAAATAAGTTCTTCACTTAAAGCTTTACCTCTTCATAGGTACATAAACATTTTTAGGGGCCCAACAAATTTTTCGGGGGCCCGAAATTTGAAGTTACGCCACTGATAATGTACGTAAATCTATTATAGTTTTCCGTACGACTTTTAAAAATTGTAGCGGTTTTGGAAACAGTACATTTTTTATAAAATACTGTTCCATGGGAATATTTTACTGATTAGTAAAATTAAAGGAAGAAAAAAATATATATTTGCTACATGGGGGAATGAAACAAAAAACCGAATCAGTAAAAAAAAATTTGTTTCTGTAGTTGTGACACACCTCTAAAAAGTATCAAATCGAGAACTTTTTATAGGACTGTCACTAACACACTTAAAAATATATACATAAAATTTGTATGTAATGAAAAATAATTCTCGCACACACTAATATTTTGTACAGGATAACGATTTTATGGTAGAGATTTCTTTTCATGTTTTGTTCCGTGACGGAAATTGTTCGAAAATATGAAATTCTAATATGAGTATTAATAATATTTAATTTATTAGATAATTTTGGGACGAGAAAATAATCGAATAAATACTAAATTACTAAATACTTAATTTTTTGTAGCAATTATTGGTTATGTTTTTATTGGTTAAATTTCCCCTTTTGCTATAAAACAATAAAAATAAAAACCACATGACGTTTGTTTCATCAAATTTTCAGTCCGAACGTGACAATTTTTAATCATCAACAAATGGAATTTAATCAACAAATCGAGATAAATTAAAAATGTGAGTGAATAGAAAGAACTCTGTGGTTGATAAGAATTCTGTGAATTTATCGTATTTTTTTTTGTAGCGATTGTAAAGAGTACAATGTAATTGGATTCGATTGTGATTGGTTGACAGTTGGTGGTTCACGTCGTCCAGTAGTACTAATTCAATTGGCTTTACATAAAGGATTATGTGCTTTAATAGAATTAATAGAAAATGAATTAATAGAAATGCTTGAAGACAATACATATTAAGGTGGGTGTACCACCTCAAGATGATGCAGCTTACTTGGCCAAAGATTACGATTTTAAGTTGTCTATTAAATGTTAAGCTGGATAAAGATTGGCGTATTCGATGCTCAGATTGGAAGGCACTCACACTTGACCGGCAAATCGGTTATGCAGCGAAAGATGCTCATGTCTCTATAAAACTTTTAAAAACAATGGAGACTTCTTATTCTAGTGTAAATCGAGCTTGGCTCACGAAAAAATCAGATCTTCATAAAATTCTACTGTTGTGTATTCAGTGCCTTCAAAGCAATAATGAGCGATGTCCGTGTTCGTTATACATTAAGGATAATTAACTTAAGGACATCGAAATACATGAATTTAAAAGATAATATTCCAGAAAACTAAAAAGAGAAACTACGCGATGTAATCAGGCAGATTTACCCTAACGACGAGCTGTCCGAGACATTCTATAATTATTTACTTGACCTTCCGCATAGCGAAAAATTACAAAATTTTGTATCCCATGGTAAAAAAGTTATTGAGAATTTCAATAATAAAAATGGAGACCGAGTTGAATTTGAAAAAATGTAGCGCCAACATTTCTTACAAACCATGAAACCACAATTTTTACCCCACTCTGGTCTGTAACTCATAATAGCGACCGACTAGCAATTCGTGCGGAAAAGGGGCGAATCGATCTAGAGGATATGTTGTCTGCCGGTCTAGACTCTGAACTATTAAAATCAAAACTGAATAAATCGAAATCAGAGAATAATAACGTGTCTCAAGACATGACTTTACGATACATGTGTCGATGGCCGATGATGAAATAGCAATGAATGATGAAAATTGTAACCGAAACACGCTTATGGTATTATGACATTGGCTAGAAAAAAGTGCAATAAAAGAAGTAATGCGTAACTAGGACAGAAACAGACGTAAAGTAAAAGACAACACCATTTTATAAACGTCAAATATTTACGCTGGGAAATATTATGGATTTTGTTTCTGCGTTGAAAAATTAATTTAAAATGCATAATTGGAATGCTCTAAACAAAATTTCTAATAGGAAAAATTAAAACATCAGAGTTTATATGGAACCTCAGCCATTCCAGTTATACAAATAAGGGGGAAAAACAATGATTTTGTTTGGTAATATCAGAATGAATCATTTCTAAAATTTCTCCAAATTGTACTGGTGTCATTCTCAAAATTTGCCGGTACAACTTGATATCTTCACGTTGGATATCTTTTAATAATTTTTGGCCAAATCCTTCAGATTCCCTCTGAAGCAGCCACTTTGCAGAATATTTTTTTTTGTTATTTATTTTTATTTAATATTTTATTGCACAAATATGCCGAAACATTCAATAAACTAATATTTGCTGCGACAATCACTTCTAATGAAGGCATTACGACAAATAAAACACCGTCGATGCTTAAAAAAAAGTAGAAACGTCAAAAAAAAATAAGAACAATTCATTATTTTCTGCTAGAATTGCTCACTTCACTGCTAGAAAAAATAATTTAGCTCAATTTTTGACATATACATTTCTATTATACTGTATACACTCACTCTAATGAATATTTTGTATACATATTATTTCTCTCACTTCATTTGCATTTTTCAGCAGCTGAAAAAGTTGGAAAAAAAGCCAGTGTCATAATACCATTAGATTGGACATTAGGATTTGGACGATTTAAGGCGGATTCAGTGTTGCTTTCCTTCGTTCCTTCCTTCTTTCATTCATTCTGATTTTTTTTTTGACGATTCATGGTTGTTGAAAAAAATTCAGAACGATTTTGCTTCCATCTATAGGTAAAAAATGTGACTGATTGACAGTTTTCTTAATGATTGACATTTTTCCTTGTGTTATTAAAGTTATTAAAGTTATGTCGAATTCTTTCAGACTAAAAAAAACTGTTCTTGAGCAAAAATAACGGAACTCGCCATAGTAGAAAATGATTTGGTTCCGTTTGTTTTTGCTTGAGATCAGTTTTTTTAGTCTGAAAGAACTCGACATTAATTTGCACATGGATAAAAAACAAAAAACAATAATAAACAATATGGTTGTTTGACATTAGATTTGAGTGTGGATTTTCTCTTCGTCTCTTTCATTTAAATTTCATGCTATCTCGTTTTCGCCATGTTCGTTCAGTACAAAAGTTAAAGCTAAATCAAGTTGGCGAAAAAAATTCAGAAGAATAAAAACGTCATTTTTAATTTTAACCAATGAAATTGATTTTATAAAAGTAATTACTTTTATAGTTCACACACATATTTATTTTTAAAGATTAATGTTTATTTATTTAAGTTAATCAAATTTTGTTTTACAATTACATTTTTTTATTTAATTTTTCACCACCATCTTAGCACCGTGTGAGTTGGGCGGCATGTCGCCTTGTTGAAATTTGAGACGAGACTGATTTATTAATTAATTTATTTTGTTTTTGTGTGTTGTCATGTAATGTGGAAGAGATTGTAGTTCAGTTGCATTTTGAATTGGGTGTTTGTTTTTGCGTATTGACTGTGTTCGCGTACGAACTGATCGTGTGGTGGAAAGCGAACAAACGAATTGTGGTGAATGAGCCGCCACAATTTAAAACAATTTCAGAAGAAACGAAGGAACGCAACACTGAATCCGCTTTTAGATTCATTTTTGGTTGCATAACCAAGGTCACTATCGGGAAATTTATCCGATGAATTGGAAGAGGGAATAAATTAAATTTGTTACATATTTCTAAATTGTATCATTAACACTAATAAATTTTATATAAATGAATTGTTTGGTATTGAAAGGGCTCATGTGCACTTTTTGCCAATATTTGCCATATGGTTAATGGAACGGCACCTACCTTGCAAAAAAAAAAAAAATCATTGATTCTAGAAAGGGAACATGTCCGGGACATACCCCCATGAAATTTTTTATTATCGGCAGCTTTGGATGAATATTTTTTCTATCTATGATTTGGAGAGGAAATGTAGCGAAATGTACCTTTATCACGAAGGAATAGCAAAAAATGGGCAAATGAAGTATGCTTTTTGATCAGTGATTTCGTAGACAAATATTTACCACCTGAGACTACCGAAAGCCATATTTTTTCTGATGCATGCCCTAGTCAAAATCTTAATAACACGGTAATACGATTTCTAATGTCTTTTTGTATTGAAAAAAACCTGATCAAAATCTATCCAAATCTGCCAGAGGAATATGGGGCCTTGACCAACCGGTCAAGTACACTATTAAAAATCAATACAAATGTTTTATCAAATAATGATAAAATATTAAACTTTACGGATTGGAGGCCTACTTTTTTCAAAAAGCAGGCAATTGCTGTTCAATCAAAAGGCAGAAAAGCAAAAAAAATCAAATTTAAAGTTTTTGAATTTTCACATTTTGAAATGACCAGCGACGGAAATTTGGAAGCCCGGGAATTTATTGATAGTTTGGAAAGTTTTACGTTTAAACTTCTACGGTTTAATAGTACTATCGAATTTAGGAAGAAGGTAAGATTACCTTTTTAAAGAGCGGTTGATACTGTAAACGTAATAAATATTAAAAAAATATGAGACCTGCAAAAGTCCTAAAGTACATACCTGCTCAGTGTCTGTATTTTTACGACGAAATTATGCAATGGTCAACTAGAATTGAATATAATAGTGAATACGATGACTGCTGAAGTCTTTAAAATATATACATAATTTTCTTTTTTTAAGGTTTTCTAATTTGTTTTGATCCTAATAAATTTTAATAAATATATTTTTTGTATTTATTATTGAAAGGGCTCATGTCCATGCTTTAAAAATGAGTATACCAGCCGAAATAATTAAAAAATAACCCCAAAATTCAGCTTAAAATTTCATAGCGACTCACACTTTCATCAACAAACTCAAATTCCCTCCTAATCTTATTTATGCTGACAATATAAAGTTTTTTTTATTTCCTGAATAATTTGTAAAAGTTACATGAGCCCTTTCAAGACTAAACAATTCAAATTCAAATTCAACTGTGGTTTTAAGAAATCAGTCATTTACATTTTATAAATTCACTTTACGTATTAAATCTACAATTCACGACATGTTTTATATTTTTTCCTTGGTGGAACTCTTTCCTCTATCCCGCTTAGTCTTTTCGACGAGTTTCCCCCATCCCCCATCACTGGTCTCGATATCAAAAGTGACACAATTCACGAATGCACATACAAGCATACTTTGGTAAATTCACAATTTACTTGTACAACAAGAATAATTTTGATTTTTTGTAGGTTAAGTTATAGTTGCTGTCAAAATTCCCCTTAAAACTGTTACTATAAAAAAATAAAAAAAAACACCTTGTCTTTGTCTATTATATGGTATTTAATTTTTTTTCTCTTTTTGGCGTATTTTACTATTTAGTAAAATATTCCCATGGAATACCACCTTAATTGATGCTTTCAATCAGTAAATTTTAAAAGAAAACTTATTGTGGGAGCTGAAAGCGCTCAGTGCCGATTAGATTTACATAGAAATAGAGGTGATGCTTGCGATATAATCGTAAAAGGAAAATACTTACATCCATAATCTAAAACAAAGGTAAGGACCATTTGAATTTTTCTTCAAATCTTGTTGTTGTAACACTGAACATTTTTTTGTATATATCAGTGTAAAAATTCAGAGGTGGGTTATGTCGAAAATTAAGATTTATGACACAGTTTACGAGACTTTTTTACACGAGTTCTTGACAGTCTTTCAAAACCTGTGTTTTCGACACTTTTTGACACGATTTGTTGACAGCGGAAAAACTGAAAAATGTAAAATTTTAGCTTCATTTTCATTTAGAACTGTTTCAACAGATTGAATATTTTCAAAATTTACCAGTATATTACAAAAGCTCGCTCACAAACCAATAGGAATAATTTGTTACCTCTTTTGTTGTAATATAAAAATTGTTTTAGCTTCTGTTGATAAATCAAACGGATATGTAACCATTTACACAGGATCCTATTTGAATAATTAAATAAAAAACTCTGGCTAAATTTACAAATATAAAAATAAAAAAACCAAAGGTGCAAATGAAAATTCTATTTGATTTATAAAATATGCTCGTTACCCATGCATGTATCATCCAATCCAAACCAGATAAAATATAATTAAGTGTAAAGAAAAATTTTATTTTTCCATTTACCGAAAAATATTCCAAAAAAGGTTCTACTTTATGGTTATTTGATATGTACCAGCAGTTAAATGCGCTTTTAAAAAGGATTTTTGTGCTTTTTATTTTAAATTTTATCCGCAAACTTAAAATGAGGCAACAAAAAAAAAAAGGAAATAATTTATTTTTATTTTTATACTTGGTGTACACCATCTCTCATATTTGTATTTTGACTTAAATTTTTTTTATCTTTACTAAAAATTAAATAAATGAAAAATTGCTGAAAGAAGATATTTCAAAAAAGGATATAAAAAAATACGGTTTTTTGTGTATGAGTATGTGTTTTTTATTAAAAAAAAAAAAAAAATTAAGGGTTTATAGAAAGTTATGAAAATTTATACATTTTCATGAAAATTGTGTGTGTGTATGTGATTTATAATACGAGATTCAGAATATTTTGTGTATACATATTTTAATAGAGCTACAATTAAAAAATAGGAAATACGATTTTTTATGATTTTTACATTTTATGGGTTTTGTTTGTGAATTTCAGTTGTTTTTTGCTCCTTATACATAGGGAGCCCAAGCCAAAATAAATGGAAAATTTTTGGTGTATAAATTAATTGAGTTAATAATTAAGTAGAAATTGTAATTTTTTTGTAGGTGTTATTGAGATAAAATCAAATAAAAATTTTAATTGCATTTTACTTTTAATCTCATAACCTTTTGTTACGATTTTAATTGAAAGTTTGGCGTGCATATATGTAATTGTCAATGAACGTGAACAAATATAATTTGGTTGATTGAAGCTGATTTTTCGATTTAATAAATCTACTGTGTGCTCATATTTCATATAAATTAAAAACTTCCTCTATGTGTTATTTTTCTAGTGCTTAAGAATTATTTTAATGAGTTACAACAATTTTTTTTGTATTTTTATAAGACTGGATATCTTTTTTTTTTTTTTTCGCTGGCGCTACATCCCATAGAGGGATTTGGCCGCTTCATTTTGAAGTTTCGTAATCATTTTTGTTAACGGATAATGAGTGATTAATTCATTGATCCTACCCTTAACCAGCCGTGATTTTTTCATCACCCGCCGGGAATCGAACCCGGGACCTCCGGAGCGTAAAGCAAGTATGCTAACCACTGTGCCACCGGGGCGGCATGATCTGAATATCTTCCATAGAGTAAATTTTCTAATTGTACTCTCGTATAAAGGGAAATAAATTTCGCTGTCATTTTTGTTACTCTGTTTACGCGGTTTTTTCTTGTGCATTTTTTTTATGTGGGCATTTTCCGTATCCATCATTTTCCATGTGAGCAAATTTCCATGTGGGCTTTTAACTTGTGCTCATTTACGTTGGTGTGGATTTTTATGTGAGCTTTTTTCATTGAATCAATTAACAAATACCACAGATTTTAGGTGACATCATGTAAAAGTATTGGCGAATCTATTTGAATAAATGTCAGCTTCCACTCCGAATCTAATATTTGTTCGTAAAAATATGGTCCATTTAATTTGTTTCTTAGTATTCCGCACCACATAGTTATTCCCCAAACTGTTTGGTTTACAAACATAAAATTGAAATTTTCTATCCCCCATGATCTACATAATGTGTGTAATTGTTTGTTCAATATTCCATTAGTGTGAAAAAGGATACATAAAATCCATGAAATATTGCCTACAAATGGTGGGTTGCTAGACGCCGGTTACTACCTAGTTCTTGCAGATTGTGCACTGACTTTGGTGTGTACGGTTTAATTTTATGATTTTTAATACTTGTTTATTTTCCGGTAAGAATATCGAAGTTCTCGTTTTACCATTCTGTGACTTAGTAGAAATTCCTGATATAAATAGTTTGCTTGAGCAGATGAAAATTTGAATATTTAAATACTTAATTAGTAAAGTGTGTAAATGATAAAAAAGACACTTTCGTAATACATTCGATTTTAACATTGTTTTGTTTATATTTTAACTATCTTTAATTTGAGTAGCCACATTCTGTAAGAAGCAATTTAAAACAATACACTTATCTTTATGTATGATTTACTTGTAATCGAGTGCAGTCCAAAACAAAAATATCGTGTGCGACCCAGTACTAATTTCCAATGAATATTCATCAACCGCCGAAAACTGTTTGTCATTTAATAACGGGCTAAATTACGGCGCTAAAGTTGAAAACCTTGAGAAAAAATCCTAATCTAAAGTGAATAAGCGTGCGTCGATAGATGAATGGCTGTTAGGATAAAAAGCCTCTATAGTATGCGGGCTCTGGATACCAGGCGCCTTCCAGTTTTACCATAGCCTTCGTGTGGTAGAGCTGTGGGTTCCATAGGTTATTCTTCCATAACAGCAACCCGTGGGAATCAAAATAGATACAACAGTTATATTTAAGGATGGTGATGCTCCCAAAGCAGATGAAGCAATAGCTCTTGCAAGTGACGGGAGTTTATCAATGAAAACAGTGATGTGCAAGGACATAATAAAGGACGTGGAGAAGGGTGTCAATCATAATACTTCGGTGGATCCTTACGTAAAAATGTGTGAACCTCCTTACGTAAAAATGTGTCCACTATAAAAGAATTCTTGCGCAAGGCAATTCTCTGCGAAAAACAATATATTTGGCACCACGGCCACTGAAAGAGGCTAGAGTTCCCTCAGAGGGAAGTGTAGTGCCCCGTTGATATACTTAGTTTCCGCAGTTATGCCTGGAGTTACGTTTAGACAGAAAGCGGAGTCAGAGTTCATTGAGATCTTACCCGTTGGGTTTCCAAGGGGGCATCCAGGAGAAGGTGCTGGGACGGGAGAACGAACGGCGATTGGTGGCTTGAAATCACAATCGGAAATGTTAAGCTATGGTAGAAGCACTGCTGAATGTTGCCGATGCAAATCACGTGCTCTCAAATTGTTTTAGGACCTTCCTAAATATCGCGGAAGTACTGAGTGATCGGCTAAATCGGTTTATCAAGAACCAGTATTAAGATATGAACGCTATAATAATTGGAAGGAAAACTTGTCAGTAGACAAGCTGAAGTAGGTTCCAAGTATTATCTAAGAGGAAGCAGAGAAGTGTCTGCACCGGGGCAGAAATCCCTCCCGGTAAAACTCCCTAAGGCTCCTGGTAAATACCAGGCTCCGACGGTAGGGGTCAAGAGGTAGATGACAAAAATCAGCCATCTGCCACAACTCAGGATGCTCACAGTCGTCGATACTCTATGACGACAAGAAAAAATTATAGGCACGTACCCTTACTCAGGAACCATCGACTATAAGTAATCAAGTTAAAGGATTACCTAAACATGAAGGTAAGTTGATTTTTGTTAACGGAACTCAGAGTCATAAAGCGGCCATTTTGTGAAGCTCACAAAAGAGGCAAAGAGGCAAATAGGAGGCTATAATGGGCCCCGCCTATTTTCCTGGTGACCCAGGAATAACTCTTCCGGATGAGGTTAGGCGGCTTATAGCCCACTGCAACCAGAGGGATTAGACTACCTGATAGGATATGATGCGAATGCGCTCCATATGGTTTGGGGTAGCAGCGACTTCAACAACAGAGGTGAGTGCCTTTTTGATTATTTGATAGGTAATAATGTGGACATTATCGGGGAGAATACCCTACTCTCAGAAGCGTGATTTGGCAAGCAGTCATAGATTTGATGCTTACCAACTCACACTTGAGTTCTTTAATAAACCACTGCCATGTATCTGAAGAAGCCTTTTTCCGATCTCATGCAGAGACAGAAAATTAGAGTTCCAAAACTGACCGACTAAGGCTTATACAATATAAGGTACTTTTCCGATCTAAATGCCATCGATTAAGAGAAACAAGAGGGGTTAAAAACAGTTTAAATCAGCTGCACAATTCCATACACTCAGCATTTGAGAACAGACTGCTGCCTGTGAACAAAGTGTGTCCATAAAAATATTAAGAAATTAAGGAAAAGTCAAGGAAGTTATTTAACAGGGTAAAACGCAACAATGAATGGGGGGAGTTCATGTTGGCCTTGACTGAATATGATCTCGAACTAAGAAGGGCCAAAAGGGCAACATGGAAAAGTTTCTGTGAATTTATCAATGAATTGCCTTCTGCAACGCAGCTTCAAAAAAGTCCTCTCTAGAGATCACTTCAATGCTATAGGACTGCTCCGGAGGGTAGACGGATGTTTTATTGAGAACCAGAAAGATACAATTGCAGTACTTTTAGAGACCCAATTTCCGAACTTGAGTTTTCCCAGCCTAACCACAGAAAGGTAATGAGGAAATTCACCCTAGCCTGGTTCGGCCTAGTTACTGGAACAGAAATCGCCCTCTGTGCCATTGTGGACATTGAGGGGTTTTTTGATAATACCTCCTACAATATTCAATATAGAGGGGACAGCGGAGGACAAGTGGGATTCCATCTCCCACAATTAGGAAGATTACAGCTAAATTAGGTAAAGTAAGTTATTAACCATTAGGACCGTAAAGAGGTGTCCTCAAGGAGTCATTTTATTTTGTCTCATTATTATCTCTCACTATCAAAGAGTTAGGCGGACAAAGCTTGCGGTTGGAGCTCCTTCTTTAAACGGTACTACGATTTAGTTGAAAGAAGTTTCTGGGGGTTATCCTACATCAAATACTGAATTAGAAACAACACTTACTTAAAGTTCAGAATAGAGAACCAAAGCCTTTTGGACCATCAGAGATAATCTACTGGTCATTTTTAACAATCATTAGGTCCATGGTCACATACGCATCGATAGTACGGTGGCTTAAAACTAACAAAAAAGGAGCGCAAACTTTACTGAAAATATGCCCGACGGCTGCGATGGAGGCACCTCTGGGACTGACTCGGTTCCACCTGCATATTTAAAAAGGCGCTGTAAATACGGTCTTGAAGAAGCAGGTAGAGGGAGATACAAAGACAGGTAATATGGTGGATCATCCGAGAATCCTTAAGGAATTTCAGATAGACCATACCATAGAGATGCCTTCCGATTCTATGCTAACTGGACTTTTACAGACCCTTCTGCGTTGTTATGCTAGAAATTGTGGTTTGTAGGCGGATCTAAAACAGAAGACGGAACAGAGATGGAAACATATAGGAAAGAAACTGCCCTTTCGAAGTCCTTGAGTTTCCATTATACTGTCTTCCAAGCAGAAATGTACGCTATAAGCGGCCTTAAAGGCTCTTAAATTCTATGCCATTATGTCAAGTCTTATCTTGGGGAATGAGGTTGCGGTTAGCTTTGCCCGCGTAGGTATCTGCGTCTGCATTTATTAGGTCAGAGCCCTTTTTTGGGGTCACTAAGGGTTACCTTAAGACAGTGGTAAGGCGCTGGGAAATTTATACACCTTCGTCAACCAGAGTTAAAGACAGGGCCGCTCTTGTATATTTAGGTGCCCTGGGCTAAAAATATTAGGCGCCTTTGTAGGAGCTAACAAAAATTTCCCAGTGCAGAATCATCTTCTGTTTTAAAACCAGTACATTCGACACCATATGAAATTCTAGAGAAAATTCAAGACATTGAAGTTCAAACAGCATTTAGAAAGAGAGGCAATTAATTCCAGAAACGAAAAAACGTTAGTGATTTCGATGATCGGAGACGATACAATGAATAAAATGAGAACACCGGATGATTGTGAAAAAGCGTACTAGCATTGATACCGCTATCAATAGGCGTTGAGACCTGTAATTGTCATACAAACGGCCATTTGGATCGGTCGAATATTTCTACACGTTCCGTGGAAAATTCAATTTTTTTGAAAATCAACTGAACTATAGCCCACAAATTCAGAGCCACAAAAATCGAAAATCTGCAAATGTCCTCCGATTTCGATGATTGATACCTCTATCAATAGGCGTTGAGACCTGTAACTGTCATACAAACGGCCATTTGGATCGGTCGAATATTTCTACCCGTTCCGTGGAAAATTCAATTTTTTTTCAAAATCAACTGAACTCGACTGAAATCAACTGAATCCGATCTTGGACATTTGGTGGCGCCCTAGGGCTGTAGCCCTTATAGCCCCATGGTAAAGGTGGCCTTGGTTAAAGAGCTCCCCATATTTACGAAACCTGAGCTGAGACTACTAACCGGCTTCCTTACAGGTCATGTTCCTTTAAGATATCACCATGTTTAAGAACAGGGGTTTAAGTACGACAGATGGATGCCGCTTCTGTGACATGGAAGTGGATTCAGCGGAACACGTTCGGTGCCAATGTAAAGCTATTTTCCAACACTTAGGGCAGACAAAGTGACGCAGCTATCGTCTGGAGATATCAGATTCATTAGGATCCCGAAAATCAACTGGGCGATTAACTAGGTAGGGCCTAGAACACAAAATAATTTTTTAAGTCGCAGTGCTAAGTGGCTTTAACGCCCGCATGGCCCAGCCATAATAATAATAATACATAGGCGATTTTGAGATGGTTTTGTTCACAATTTAACAGAGATCGAACCTTTACTGACAAGGCAAAAATGTAATTTTGTACCGACTTTGATATATGGTATAGGGATACTGCTTCAACTTTATAATTGATTAACAATTCTCGTTTATTTACTAAAATATAAATGGTTTTAAAAATAATTGAAGTTACCGGATGCCCTTAAATATACGGCATCATTTTGAAAATTGAATTGAGCGTGTATTGATTCATCTCCGTTAAACTATACGTATTTAAACACACAGTTTCTAGTTCGTTTGCAAGATAAACTATAAAATGATTTAGTTTATTTCGTAAGACATTATAAATGTTTACATTGTGCTTATCTTATCAAACAATGACAATTGAAAAAAAAAGAATGAAAATATCTACAAGACAACTAATTTTCCAAATATTTACAATTTGTATTCTTAGCACAAAACGAAAAAAACAAAAGGAATAAGATAATTTTCCATTTGGTTGTTGCTACTCGTTTTGCACACATTGTACCAAGTCTTGATAATATAGTTTTCGTTTTTTAATTCAATATAACAGAAATAAGAATTTATTCTTTTGTATTTCTTGAGAAACTGCAATGAATTTCCTTTTTATCATTTTTTTTTCGTCTAATCAAAGCAAAAACAAAATGAAGAAAAGTAATTATTATTATTGTCACAATAACTAAAACAACAAGACAAAAATGTTGAAAGCTTCTCTTTAAAGAGTTACACTACAACCGTTGTTGAAAAAATAAAAATGATAAGACAACAATGACAATACACTTGGTGATTGTATTAGGTAATATTTCACCAACCAGACTTCAACGTTCTTTTCCTGCTTATTCTGGTTTTTCGTCAGCACCGTGATGATAATGCAACAAAAAGTGAAATTCATATTTCAAGCGAAGCATATTCTAAAACGGTAAGAAATTCAGTTATTTTGTTAGCAGTGTCACCGTCGTTTTGTTGGTTGACAGAGCTAAGACGTTTAATTAAATATTTAAGATCGTAAAATAAAATCGCTTCCATTATTTTATTTTATTATTTGTGTACTTACACCTAGATAGTGTTCAAGTTTTGTTCAATAGATACCAAAAATGTAGTTTAGTTTTGATGGTATAGATGGTTTACCATAAAACTATAATAATAACCTTAGGCAACAGGAATTTCTACTTCTCACATTTATTTTAATTGATTGTTTATTACAATTTTTAATATAATCTAAACAAAAATGTGCCATTCTTATATATTTAATTAAATATCTGGAATTCAGGACGCAATTAAAATTTTAATTTTTGGGTTCTTCTGTCATCACCAAATGTTTCATCATTATGCTTCATCCATTTTTATGCGACCATCATTTTACAAAATGAAAACAAAAAATTTTCTTTAATTTTTCAAATCCAATTCTATCTTTTTTGGTATGGTGGATGATGCGCTCTAAAAAATGAAAATTAGAAAAAATAAAATAAAACACAACACAACAGCACAAACAGAATGACGGGAAAATAAAAACGGGATATTCAACAAAAAGAAAATTAAATAAAAATAAATAATAAAATGAACCATCTGTTTTATGTCTCGTTTAATAGTTATACGAACTTTGAATACATAAACACATACAGCATTTTTTTCTGTTGCTATTTCCCCCGGTTTTGCAACCCTTTTTTAACATTCCGTATTTTTCTCGTATATTTTAAATTTTTCATCATTTTCCTTGTCTGGATGACAATAATAACACAATGCTGGTTATAATTATTAACCTATGCCGATATCGAAAAAAAAAAAAAAAAAATTGGAAAACCATATATAATTTGGCCTTAGAGGCAATGTACTGAGCAATAAAAAAAAATGTTAAATAATAATACAGTGTTATGGTAAATATATGTTTCACGATATAGAAGCGATTTAATAGTAAATATTCTACTAGATTATCGATTAAAGGGTGCAAACCATTTTTTGGTTAAATTAAATTTGAAGACTTTTATATCAATTAAATGAAAGATAGGTAGATTAATAACTTAAATAGATAACTTTACGAGCGAACATCCAGAACGATCTCCTGTCGTTAGCTAAATACAATATCTGTCGCAATTTACCTCTTTGCTCTTATTTTTTAGCTTTCATTATCGAGTCTATCAAATCGTTTAGAAGAAATTCTTCTTAGAAGACGGTCGCGAGAGCCTAGAATGGCTGTTATATATGTATATATAATGTTGTCATATTTTAAGTTAATCTTATATACAGAACCGTTGTAGTAATAACCTATATGCATTCGATTTAAATTACGCAAAGTCATTCAAAATCATTAACAAATTAACGAATCAATATACCTAACATAATTGAATATACCCTGTAAACAGAATATAAATAATAAACGACCATCCATTTTAACTTTTCCTAACATTTCACGTTTTACAAAATATCGTGACCGTATTTACCTTCCGTAAACAAAAAAAAATCAAACAGAATACCAAATTATAGAAAATCCACAAAAAAAAAAAACAAAAAAAAAATTCTGTTTTCCTCAACAAAGAAAAACTTTAGTCAACTCATTCATTTAACAAATTAAGTTATCAATTTGTTGTTATTTTTTCCATTTAGGAATTTGGTATACAGAAAATACCGTAGTTCGCTTTGTACCATTCACCTTTTTGTACTTAATCAATAGAACATGCAAATTTCCTTACCAAATCCAAAAAAAAAAAAAAAACCAAACGAAAAATTAAAGAATTTTTATTATTTTTAAATTTTATTTTATTTCAGTTAATGTAATTAAAATAATTTATTCTTGTTGATTATATTTGATTCGTAAGTTGTTATTTTTTTTTAGAAATTTTATTATTTAAATTGAAATTAATTGAACTGAAATAAAATATAAAATTATGCAATGAATGTAACCATTTCTAATAGTTATTTGAAATTATGGTCGGTGGTATAAATTGTTTCTCTTTCGTAATTTATTTGAGTGAAATTTGAGTTTTGAGTGAAATTCAAAATTTCGAAATTTGTCAAAACCAACACAAATGTCTTATACAAGCCATATTATTTCCTTGACGCACGCATATTAATAAATCCAAAACCTACTATCTTTTGTAAGTGTTAGTGATATTTTATACTGTTTTTGATACAAACTACAATTTAAAATCAAAGTATGTAAAGATTATATTGTAATATGATGCTAATACTTACAGAAATAGTAGGTTTTATTTTGTGTTTGTATGGCAATAATATGGCTTGTATAAGACATTTGTGTTGGTTTTGAATTTGTGTAAAACTTTGAGTATTTCAATAATCAAAAACGTATAGGTACAAGTTTTACAGATATGTGCCACTAACGTTTGAGTGTAGTCGGCTAATGAAATTGTGTCAATAGCTTTTGATGAAATTTGATGAATTGTGTTTTATTGTGAGATGTACATAATGTACAAATTAGATTGCACTGTAAGGTAATTCCAAAGGTTTAAAAATAGAAAATTAAATAATTAAATATTTAATATTAATTGGACAATGACATTTTAGGGCAATTTAAAATAACCAAATACACCAAAATGAAATTTACTTAAATTGGCTTACAATTTCAATTTGTCCTAGAAACATACAATCGTAGAAATATTCTGCGTAGTTTTTACGTCGCGCATATAATTAATGCTCCTCACGGTGTGCTGGAAACCAATTTTAATGAAAAGTTCTGTCACTAAAGAAAATCATAGTGAACCTTGTTGAAGGGAGTGTCCTGAGCTCGGAATAGTTGAAATTAAAATCATTGAAAGTGCCGTTTTTTTTTGGCGGCAATTTTAAAATTTGAATAAATTTCACAATATGAATGCTTATTTTAAATGTCGTTTTTCATTTATAAGTTTGAGATTTGTCTGTATTATCAATTAATAGGATCTTTTCGGTTCCAAAATATATTATTTTTAATAGCATTCTAATTATGACGACTTGTCAGTCAATAAAATAAAGAGGCTATCTACTCACAATACATCCACCAAAAAAAAAGTAGAAATTCACTCCCCCCGTAATTTCCCTAAGGGTTTATAAGATCTACGTGTATTTTACCCTTTCAAAAAATGAGAAGTTTCCTTAAGCTCCTGGTAGTTTGGTTTCGTACTGATGAATAGTTGGTCTACTCTTACTCATGCCATTAGGTAGCTACGACTAAACTACAAAAATACAATTACCAACTTTTACGTATAATACTAGGTAAGAATGTAATAATTTAGTGAATCATATTGATCAAATCTAAAATGCTGACCAAATCTAAAATATAATTGATAATACAGAAAAATCTCAAATTTCTAAAGGCGAGACCAGACGATGTGAAAGTCGTCAACTGTTGGCGATATGTATACATATGCAGTATGACATGTCGTGTGGTCAGTTTTCATATCACCAATGTGACAGTTGGTACATTGGTATACATATACGCTCGCTAAATAAACGGTAAATAAATACACATCAAAGGAGACCACCGACATTGGTTGACATACTGGTAATGCTTTTCAGACAGTGTGGCATGATTTGTTTTAGTTTATTTAGAAATCTATTGCATTTTCTATTAATGTTAACATACGATTAGGTATATGAAATTATAATTAAGCAGACTAATTGATTTGTTTCTTTACGGTAATGAAGTTTAATCTTGTTTTGTAACTTAGAAAACTGTTTTCAAATGCGAGATAAGAAAAGTACTTCTCTATATTTATTTAATAAAAGCTGGTCATTTTGTCATTTAGGTAAGTTCCAGTAGGAAAACATGCTAAAAGTTACATTCTTGTTCCTGTATTTGTCCATAACGTTTGAACAAACAATTAAATTCAAATTATGAACAGAAACATAATTTTAAAATTTAAATAGAATGCACTATTTCAAACTTTTGTAAATATGTAGTTTGGTACACATTCGCTTAAATTTACGTAACAAACATTGGACGTATCGTGTGTAGGGTACCTATGCCTCATACATGAACAGTGTGTTTATTTTTCCACATCATATGATCCAACGTTGGTCGACCGACATTTGTCGATTTCCACACCGTCTGGTCTGGCCTTAAATTTTATTAGTGTGGGCTTAATAGACATATAATTGTAGTGTTCCATTGGAAACAATTTGTTAAAAAAATTGCGAATTTTCGTGACAGTAGTAAAACATAACCTCAATTTAAATAAAACTGGCAGATTTTAACAAAAAATATGTTATTCCATTAATAATAAGTAATAAAACATTAAACAACAAAATAATTAAAATATTGTTGCTATTTAAAAATTGCCGTGACGCATCACAAACATAAATAAAACTTTTTGTTTTTAACCCTAATCCACCAGCATATTTTTGTTATGTCAGTAAATTAAAATTCTAATCAAATAACTTAATAAATTTTTGCAAAGAATGCCAAGTACGTTGTTAAAATACATACAAGTTTATAACTAAATTAACATTATTTTGAAAATCGATGAATTTATCAAATGAGCCAAAAAGCACACCTTGGTTGGATTAGGATTTAAAAAATGACATTTCACACAAACAAAATTGATATAGAGTCATCTATTAGAATTTTTTAAACTAAAATCCCTCTGTCGTAAATTTTGAGCCTGAGTAGTTGCGAGTAGATAGAAGTACTTGTGAGTAGTTTACTCAGGCCAATGGAACACAGCAAATGAGAGTTTTCCTTGAGTTTTAGATTTGGTAATTCACTAAATCATTACGTTCTTACCTAGTATTATACGTAAAAGTGGGAAAATTGAATTTGTGTAGAATGATCGTAGCTACCTGGTGAGTAGACCAACTTTTATCAGTACGAAACCAAACTAACAGGAGCATAAGGAAAGTTCTCATTTTTGAAAAAGGTATAATACATCGTATAACACTTAACAAGTCGCAATAATAGCAATGCTTTTAAAAATAATATATTTTGTCTATAAAAAGCCGAAAATATCATATTAATTGATAATACAGACAAATCTCAAACTTCTAAATGAAAGGCGACGTGTAAAATAAGCATTCATATTGTGAAATTTATTCAAATTTTAAAATTGCCGCCAAAAAAAAACGGCACTTCCAATGATTTTAATTTCAACTGTTCCGAGCTCAGGACACTCCCTTCAATAAGGTTCACTATGATTTTCTTTAGTGACAGAACTTTTCATTAAAATTGGTTTCCAGCACACCGTGTCCTATTCACAAAATGTAAAAATTCTATGGCTGTAACTTTGCAGAAATTCCTTAACCCGTAAAGACCGTTGTGCGGTCTGTGGGACTGGCCTTCTTTTCAAATAAAAAAATTATCCCCAATCCGTTTAATTTTTCTTCTGAAATTTTTAGTATTTTGGGCTGCACCCGTCTTCTACACAAATTTTTCCACGACGCACTTTAAACGTTAAATCGAAAAAGTTACAGGGTACTAAAAATATTTACAAACTATAAGAATTTCTCCACTGTAAATAAATACATATTGAACTCGCCGCTGTAAGAAAACAAATAAAATTAGCGTTACGTTAGCAATTAAATCATAACAAACCGTTTTGGCTTCAAAATTGAATGATGGAGACTTATGAGTTTATTTACAGGTGTTTTCCTGATAGAAATAGGCAAGTAAAATTTTTCAACGAATAGGAATCGATGAAGCTGTTTTTGCCATTTGTTTTTGTGTTTCGTGCAAAATACGATGACATTAAATGTGAGACCATTGTCGAGTTTTGAACAATCACATATAAAATTCTTCTCTCGAAAGTAATCGGCCATCTTTTATACTCATTCAGTTAGAATCAACTTGCCCACCCAAATACCCAGATCAACAACACCTTTTGTATCTTCAGCTTCTAGGCATGTGCCACGTATTTATTTACCCTTTAGTGGAGAACATAGAAGATGCCAAGCACGAGTACCAATGGTAAGGCGTTCCTTGGCATAACGGCGTCCAATACTCTATATCGTGGTGATAAGAAATCTTGCAAGAAGTTAATTCAAATTTTCCCAAAATTCTGAAGAAATAAAATTCCCAGACAAATACCAGAAGCAATACGAATATCGATTCTAATCATCTTGATGCTATCCAGAGCATTACTTCTTGAAAAAATCATATCGAAGTATGGCCAGTCTGCCCTATTATAAGCCTTTAAAATCAAGATTTGTAGCGTTACAACAGAGCATAATTTACGGTTATAGAGTCTAGTAACATTTTATGAAGACTAGTTTAGTACTTGTGAATAGCGGCATTAATTTTCTTAAGGCAGGACAATCAATCGTTTATCCCAAAAGTCGCTCCATAAAATGTTTTTTTGTATAAAGCAGTATGCGCGAGTTTGGGTTTAAATTTTAGGATTTATAAAATTTCAAAATATTTAAACTCATTATAAGAAAAAGGGGCGGGTTTTTGTGCCATTTGAATGAGTTGATTGGCTAATGGTTGATGGCTTCGCATACCACCCGAAAAGAAGCAGTAAAACTTTTCAGCGAATGTGTGCCGAAATAAGGTTTCTGTTGCCTAAACCCAGAGCATGTTATTAAAAAAACGACCTTTAAACTGTAACCACGACATTTTGCTATATGACGTTAAGGTCTCTTAACATCTTGGCAACGATAATTTATTGATGGAATCCATGACCATGTTACCAACAATTAGCGGAATTGAATGCACCCAATGCCAATTTAAAAGTGGCAGCTAAAAGTACGTTCGAAGTAGCGTTGTTTAATGCAAGGTAGTAAAAATAAAGGGCTGAACCATCACAAGGTGATCAGAACTTCGGTCCTGAAAATTAGCTCTACTCCCAAATTAATCCCTAACTGTACTTCTTAACTAAATCTTCAGCTCAACCTCCAACCCAATTTACAACTCAACCTCCAACCCAATTTACAACTCAATCGTGTTAAACCATGTATGACTATAAACTCTTAACTCGACTTCAAATTAATTCCCAACCGAACTCCTCGCTCACATCTAACTCAACCTCAACTCAAACTCCCCATCAATTAACTCAACCATAACTCAACTTTAACCCAAAAATCAACTCAATCCCAATTCAACCCTTAACTCGACCCGAAACTCTAGGTTCAATTCAAACCCTAAATCAACACTGTTCGAAAACTATATGGATATATGTACTCAATCTAGTCCCCATCACAACTCCGGACTCAACCTCCAAATAAAATCCTAAGTGAACCGCATCGCTCAACCTTAACTCAACACAGCTTAAGCAAGCTGATATTTTTGTAATACATTTTCGGATATGTTCCTAATACATAAATTTACGTCTTTACTAAGCTGTTTTGCAATCATTAATGCGTTGGTGGTCTCAGTTTTTAACAATTCCGATTTCTAGGCACAAAAGTAATAAAGTAGGGTAATAAAGATCTTGAAATTAATTTTAAAATTGCACAACTCTGAATTAACAAATTGATAAAAATGATTAATTAAAATATAAATTTCTCTAAATGTGCATTATCTGTTTCGGACCCACCCATACATACGAGTAGACAACTAAACGTTGATGCACGAGTTTGAATTTAAATCCTAAGATTTTACATCCACTCGTTTTAAGCCAATCAACTGATTCAAATAACAAAAAGAACCGCCCCTGTTTCTATTAATGATTTGAAAATTTTTAACTTTTAAAAATCTTAGGATTTAAATCCTAACTCGAGCATGCTGCTTAAACAAATCGGTATTCAACCTGAAAAATATTTGTAGAGAAAATAATTGAGATTTTACCGCTTGTTAGTAAGCTAATTTTTATCTGATAGTTCTGTTGAACAAAATATTTATTTATAGTGAATAACCACTAAGAGGTTAAATTTCAATTTCAACGTATCTTGCGACGATGTCATCGATGTCTCGCGTAGTCTACTTTTTAGACCTCTGAAAATTTAAAACCCGAGCCTCATTAGGAAATCACGAGGGTTAAAGTTAAAAATTAACCTAAAAGTATAATAGAATATTTAAAATTGAATACGGCCAATTTCGAAATTTCTTGCTTCGAACTTAGAGGTATTGTTATGGCTTTGAACTTTTAAAATTTTTTATTTGTAATTTTTTTATCATTAGAACATACAGTCCATTAAAGTTCATATAAGCATTAATCAGGTGTCTTCCTGAAAATTCGGCCAGTTTCAAAATTTATTGGGCTCCATCTTAGAGATGTCTTTTGGAAATGGCATATTGTGCCCAACTTCTTAATCCTCAGATAATTTAAAACTCCACCCTCATTAGGAGACTTGTGTTAAGGATGTTGTCTTACATATCCTTTCCTATTGAGGCTCGGATTTTAAATTATCTAAGGGCTAAGAAGTCGAGTACCACATGTCATTTCAGGGAGACATTTCGGCACAAGATGTAACGTGCTATCCAAATGGGTTCGTCTACGCGCGGTGATTTGGGTAGACTCTTCATTAATTTCCACTGTGTGTGGTTTGGGCGCCAGTCTACCAGCACGATAAGCCGGCTTAGCTCACTTTTGAGCAGTCTGACTCGGGCGGGGTGCAAAAAAAATAACACCACTGAAAAACCACCGCGTGTATCTCGTACCTTCTAAAATGATCGCGCTAACGGTAATAACAAAAAAAACTCTTTCGCACCAGTAAAGCGAGGAAAACAAAAAAAACAGCGTGTCACGACACCATGCGACAACCGTGACGGGACAACACAATAATGAGGGATTCGCAACTCACCTGAAGGACCTGTTTGCAGCGAACTGATGATTTGTTTTATTCTTGTGTCTTCTTTGTTGCTCAAACAAAAAAATTCCGGCTCCGTCAGTAATTTGCATGTGCCATGATCCCAATTCTTCACTCACTTTCACTTTTATTTGCCTTCTTTCTTTTTTTTGTTTACTACTGTTCACTTTACACCTTTTTTCTTATTTCTGTTCACTTCACACCTTTTTCTTTTTAACACCACACAATTTTCTTTATTTGTTCTAGTGTTTTTCGTATCCTTCACTTTGTAATGAGAATTACGACTCTGAGAAATAATCGAACACAGAATCAATTTTTTTAAGTAAAACACACGCACTACTTTCTCACGTTATAAATCGTATGGTTTTTTTTTTTTATTTCTTTATTTTCATACAAACATTTATCTTATTATTATTTTTTTTTATCATTTACAGAAGTTAACAATAAATAATTAATTGAAACATTTTACATTTTGTGTTTTGTGTTTTCAAACAGCCCGTGCAAAAAAATAAATTGCGGAACAAAAATAGCAAACATAAATTTCATGCTATTAATCCGCCATTCACGGGCACAACAACACTTTATTTTTCTTACAATTAATTTTTTTTTATCTCTGATCACTTTTCAGATCTAAACTTGACTCCCCGTCATACGCCATGTACCGTGAATATATACTGCCACCCCCTCTCCTCGTCATCACATCATCTTCTCAAAATTGTTTTTTCTTGCACTCAATGGGGGGAGTGAATAAAAACTGAGTGTGAGTGTTCACTCAATATTTTCAAGTGAACACTCACTTTCATGTGAATAAAAAAATCTCTTCGTTAAGTTTCGTTAAATAAAACACTCAACATTTTACGTAATGGAGAGAATACTCAATTTTGATGTGAATAAAAATAATTTGACGTTTACATTTTGAGAGAACCCTCATATACATTTGAGTGTGCCTTTTATCAGCCTCAACATTTTTCAATACATAAAAAACGAATATATTGAAGTAAAGTTTACATGTTAAAATGGATCAATCAGAAAATTTATTTGCTGATAACAGCGACGAAGAATTCATTGAAAATGTTAAGAAGAAAAATACACTTTTACCAGATTTGGATTTTGTTAAATTTTTACAAATGCATCCTTGTTTAATGGACAAAAGCCAAACACCAATTATGAAGGCGACAAAAAATAAGGCTCTTGCTGAAATGGAAAATCAAATTAAAACTAATTTTGCTGGAAATTTTATCCACTCATTTCTTTTTTCGCATATAGAACAGCACACCTGCCAAATAACTTTGCATACAGGAGTTCTATGAATATACCTATATCTTCACCAACACCAACTTGGAACCCGGGGTCTCCAACTTAGGAATAGAACCACCACCAGTTTCCACGTTTTCTTGTAAAAAAACATTTGTTAGCCACTCAACATTTTCCAATTCAAAGCGATATAACGATTTAAAATTTTCACCTGTATCACCAAAACGCCGAAGATTATATTTTTTTTCCTTGCGAGCTTGAATATTTATAAACATATTTGAAAATATTTTTTAAAATTTTATTTTGCTTAAAAAATCGTGTTTATAAATTTAGCGTGTTTTATTCCGCAACACATTTGACATTTCTGCACTCTAAAATGTAAATTTCGTATGAGTGAATGAAATACGTATAAGTATTTTTTTATTCACACCATAAAGAGTGTTCACTCAAACAAGCTCACTCCACTCCAGAGAGTTCAATCAGAGTGAACACTCAGTTTTTATTCACTCCCCCCAATATTTTTCCTCGAATTTTAAGAGCGCCAAATTTAAAATTTAAAAGAAGATTTTTGCTTCCTGCCTAGCGCCCTCTGTTGCCCCGAAACTGTATCCAAGCTGTTCAACAAGCTTTTTTTTAACTTTTCGATGTTGGGTTGGTTTCTCGGCTTCTTTTGTCGTTTTCTCCATGCGTTGCAATTCCATGGTAAATGAAATAAATAAAAAAAACAATTATACATTCATACAAATTTTTTTTTTTGGAACATTCATTGTTTTCTTTTTTTTTTTTTTTTATTGCTCTGATTTTATTTGCACCAATCATTCAGATGAGTTGCGGGAGGATGGATATAAATTCATTGAAAGAAAAATGGTAGAATCACTAATTATAAATGGGATTGTAGGATGGAAAGATTTAGCCGCAAAGTTTCATGACTCGCTTATCATTTCATTCGTGAATTTAAAATACACACGGTAGATTTTCTTGTTCAAAAACCCAAACGCTACAAAGATACGTTGAAATTGAGATTAGACCTCTTATTCACTATAAATAAATATTTTGTCCAACGGAACTGTCAATAAATAATTAGTTTACTAAAATTTGGTAAAATCTGTAAATGTTTTGTTTAGTATTTTACGTAGGTGAATTTTATCCTAAATCTGACCTAAAAGTAAAAAAAGAACATATTCTTTTTGGTGGATGTATTAGTAAAAAATCAGAATGTCTCGTTATTACGAATTTTATTTTTGGATAATAAACGTTGACATTTTTTAAAAGAATTTTAAATAATCGACTAAACGGCGCAGTGGTTAAAGCTGCGGCGTTTGGATCGGGAGGTACCGCGTTCTAATCCCGATAGGGGCGGTGTCGAAAGAAAATGTCCAAACAATTATTTTCTTCAACACAATAAATGAAAGCACTCAAATTATCTTAATTTATAATTTTATTATCATAACTTTATTTTAATTTTAATATTTTTTATTTTGATTTCTTTACAAAATTTTGGTGTATACAGCTCAGTTTACAAAATCAAAGTGAAAGAAATAGTAGATTGTTCTACAAGTAAAGAAAAGTGATAGTTTTCCAGCGAGTGTAATTGTTTAATTCACGAGCGAGCGCTAGTGAGCGAGTGGATTAACAATTTAACGAGCATGGAAAACTACTTTTCTTACGTGTCGGACATGCTATTTTTCGTGTATTTGACGACAAACCAGGTAAAAATAAAAAAGGTAGATCCAGTTTGGATCAAAGTATGTATGCATAGCGTGTACATAACAATCGCAGTAAGCAAATAAATAAAAGTCAAAAATCCAAAAATCATTTGGAAAAAAGCGTTTCTATGAAGAAAAGTGTTTATAGTGAAGAAATGTGTTGCTAAGGAGAAAAGTACCAGTTTTCTTTACTGTTTTCAGCCAAGAAATGACGCACTTTGCCATTAAGTACACGAAACAATTAATTATTGAGTAATAAAACTGAAAAAGCGTGAAAATACTAAAACGGCGGCAAGATCATTTCAATATAGACGTACAAAAATAGTACATTCTACACTAGCTCTGTCTCTGTCTATTAGAAATCAAATAATTAGATGTTCAATTATAGATGGCAGTGATCGATCATTATAACAATTTCTTGAAAAACATAGAACTAATTTATAACAATTGAACAAACGTCAAACAGCTGTTTGTAAACAAATTATTTACAGGAGAATCAGCTGAAATGATAATTCCGGGTAAGTTTTCGCCTTAATTATAAAATAAATACATTATAATATGTATAAATAATAAATTAATAGCATTAATCTAAATTGAATTTCAGAATTATATTAAATAAATGGAACCAAATAAATATAATTGCTGTGCCACACCAACAAGATAAGTTATTTACATAAATTTTATATCAATATTATTTACAAATTTATCTTTTTAGGTAAAGATCCTGAACAGGCGGGATGCAGAAGGTACTTTTCATCATCTGATTGGGATCGGTGATGACGATGGACACAACTATGACCCTCTTTTGAGAATGCAGAATCCATGGTCCGACCCACCTTTCATCTCAGCACTATAGGTTGGCATGAAGCAATGCAATATGCAGCTGGTTTATACAAAAACGAGTCTATAGCCGTACGTCCTCGATTTGGCCTACTACTGCGAAAAGTAGGACGGGACAAGTTAACTGCGAAAGAGTTGGGGAGTACGCTCCTGAAAAAGATTGCATAGAATAAAACGAAGAAAAAAAAACTTTAAATAAGATGGTAAAGATTACAAGATAAAAATAAATTAATTAAAATATTTCTTTCGTCTTTATTTCTCGTTAGGACAACAAAATTTATAAATAAATAATTTTCCCGATTTTTTTGAGAAAATCTTAGGAAGCTGACACCAAAGGGCCTATATACGCAAAGTTGGCATAAGGCTTAGGCTATCCGAAAAAAGTTTTAGTTTTGGTAAAAATAGAGGATTATAGGTTATTCGGGACAAAATTGTTTTCCAGAAGTTAATTTCAACTCAAATTCGTTTCTCACTGTCTCAGCTTTAGAAAAGGAATGTGCCTGCGATGACATTCCGCCGAGTTATTCATATATAAAATAATGAAACATTTTCTTTGTCCAAGAATTATTTACTGTCTTATTTAAATTTTATAATTTAGTATAAATTATCATAAAAAATAAATTTAATTTTTCATAAACTATTTAAGTAAAACAATAAATTATGAACTTGATTAATTACAATTTTAATTGTTTATTTATTATAACAAAGTAACATTAAAAAATGTTCCAAGCAACGACATTATAGTTTTGGTTATTTCTGCGAAAATAAAATAAGTTGAAATATTTTATGTATTTACCTTCTTAAGTTATGTATTTTCTTAAAGTGTGGTGGAGGGGTGTGAGGTGGTGAAAATATAAAACCTAAATTATTATTTTTTTTTACTTTAGTATTTTCTATTTTGATAAATTATTCATTTAACATATTTTATTATTCTTTGAAGATTTTTTGTTTGTGTTTTTTATTTTGTTTTGCTTTTTCATTATTTATTATACACTGTTAAGATTAACGAAGGAAATTTTTTGTTTTGTTTATCCGATTTTATTTCATTCATATTCAGTACCATACAAATTTTAAATTTCCCTCGAGTGAAACAATGAAAGGAATTTTCTTTTCTTCTTGCATATAAAATAAAAACCTTAAATAACAGACTTTCTCGTATCCGTATGTATGTACGAATATGATATATTGTTAACATTTTTCTATATATGCAAACTTATTATAATATATAAATATTATTTTAGTTTATATGTATGCATATTATGTATAAAAATTACCTTTCGGAGTAGCAGGTTGAATAATTTAAAGAACACATAATCACACAAACAGGAAGGATTAAGGTGTTTATTTAATAAACTGTTTCGGGGTATAACCTATAAAATAACGACGTGCGTATATACATATGATAGCTTTACCACGTACCCTCAATCAAAAATACAAATAGTTTTTGTTCGTGTCGAACTCATTCGACTTGATTTTTTCGTTTTGTCAAATAAATTTGTTTCTCTGAAAACAAACTGTTTAGAAACAAACTCGCATTTAGAGCACATTTATTTCAGAAGGTTTAGGCCCGTTGTACATTTCAGCTAAGCTAAGCTAAACGATTTGAGCTATGTTCATAGCTCTGTTTGTAAATAAAGGGTTTTAATGAATCGTTGCACACATGAGCTAAGCTAAGCAAACTATGTTGTACTGTTTTCAGCTATGAAAATAAACATAGCTCGAGTTGTCTTCGCCTTACAATTTTCAGCTATGTTTCTCACATATACAATGACATTTTCCTATACTTTATTTTTGACGCACATACAATGTTATTTAAATTTCATTCTGTCAAAATATTCTATACGAAAGGGAGACATTTTAAATATATAATATTAAAGCAAAAATTTCTTAAACATATTTATCATATAGATAATAAAGTTTATTTTCTATAATTGTTTCTAATCATCTGCAGATATTATTATGTCGTCTTTTCGATTGACAGAATTAATTTGAAGTAACCTAATGTGTGCGTCACAAATAAAATATAGGAGTATAAGTATGTGTGAACCAATTTATTAGCTCAAATGTGCGGATGTCGAGCTAGCGAACTAAACTAAGCTAAACTAAGATATGTTTTATAGCTTAGCTTAGCTGAAATGTACAACGGGCCAAGCTTTTAGTAGTTTCGACTAAATAAAGTTATTTTTAATATTTCATAGTTTTTTAATACCAAACAGATTTAACATTTGTACTTTATTCAATCTACGCAACAAAAGAAGCTCATAATCAAAGAATACGGGTTTTAGCAGAGCCACCTAAATATTGGAGCTTTAATGATGTGTAATATTTTTTGATAGAGCGTTTATAATGCTATAACTTTTAAGTGTTTTCAATAGGAACCTTTTGAAAAAACTACTAGAGAGAGCCACCAAATTATATATAAAGTATATTATGTAAACTTTGGTGGAGCCGATGACAGATAAACTAATGTAAATCGCACATATAAATAAGTAAAAAAGGTTGAATTATTTTAAAATTTAATATGTTCATATTCTATATTAAATAAAAGATTGGAAAAAAGATTATTATATGCTCATATACAAAAAAAAAAAAAGTTTCCATAATCTAAGGTAATAATTCTTGCAACAGCATCCGCCGTAATTCAAGAGCACTTTCATCACTTGGGTGAATACATATTCGGATTATCAAAGTATTTATTTAATACTTCTTCAACCGGCTGCAACTCGAAATTATCGTACAGACGAATATTATACATTACACAACACGCTGTTATGACTTTCACACAATTTCCAATTTTAAGCTCCAGCGATTTTATGCTTTTATTATGCTAAATGCATTTTCGATAATACTTCCGGCCTTGCTATGCACGTGGTTAAATTTTTTTTCTAATGCTTTTCTAATAATCAGTGTGATAATTGCTATCGGGTCAAGCGAATATGCGAAAAAACTAATACTCCACACCCGGGCACTTTGAAACTCGTGTAATTTGGATACCCTATATACAGTTATTGGAAAACCAATAAGGACTTGACAAATTTTTTTTAAATAAAACGCAAACCATTTGAGATATCTCGAAAATTTTATTATTGGCTCAAAGTATTAAAAAAGTATATTTATGCATGGAATTCGACATCGTTCATATGTCCACCACGGGAACGTTTGCATGTGTCGATTCGTTGAACTCAATTTTCGATGACTCGGCCACACATTTCGATGGAAACGGCCGCTATCTTTCATTCAATATTGCATCTGAGCCCCTGTAACGACGTCGGCTTTTTTTCATAAACCAATGATTTAACGTAGCCCCATAAAAAAAAATCTAGAGGTATTAAATCACACGATCTAGACGGTCAATCGACAAGACCACATCTGGATATAACACGTTCATCGAATTTAGATTTCAATAAGTCGATTGTTAGACCCGCTGTATGGCATGTCGCACCATCTTGTGGGTGCAAGCCAAGATCCTTTCGCAAAATTCGCCAAAGTGTGATCTGAGCGATGAACAAATTCTTGAGAATGCCGTGGAATCGACTGTTTTGGTTCGTTTGCGACGGACACTTGAACTGCAGCAATATTCTCGGCAATTCGACCAACCCGTTGTCTCACTGGCACGGGAACATCCGACAGCAAATATTTAGACTCAAATTTTTTTATTAGATTATGAATTGCTTGTCTACTGGCACGATAATTACGACCAAAAATTGTAATTAACGATCTTGAAGTTGCAGTCACCGACTCGGGATTTTTGTAGTACATTTTTGTAAACGTTTTTTCGTTCGTGTACTGAATTTTTTGACACTGACAGTTTGGTTATTGGTTTAAGGGTTGGGTTCACAGTGAATCAAAGTTGCCAAGTCCCAAATGGAAAGCCTTATACATATTTATGTCAAATAGTCAAACTACACCGAAGTGAAATTCTTAGAAAATAGCCAAAAATGTAGTAGGGCATGTAAAATAAATAGTATACATTTAGACGATTTTGTATAGTCGAACTAACGATGGAAGTGACTGAATTTTTTCAACAAAAATTAAAAATCCGAAAAATTAAACAAAAATTTATCAAATGGCCGGTCCGATAAAATACAAATACATATTATTACGAGGCTTAGGATTTTTAGGTTCTAAAAATTCAAAAATATGTTAGACCTTATCTTAATGCCGGCCAATTCGAAATATAAACTCAACTTTTAAACGAAAAACTAAATTACAGTTACGTTTTTGCTCAAGTCCAAATTACTATTCAAATTCAATTTCTATTTAACATTTTATTTAATTACAGCTTAAAATACAAATACTTCGATACCTACTCAGATTTCTCTTCAAAATTCTGAAACAAATTTAACAAACCTAGAGTTTTAAGTTCTACTCTAAGTCAGTATTTCTAATAACACTCAAATTTTTATTTAATGCACTTGCAACAAAAACTGAAGTTGTACCCCAAATTCCTAATCAAGCACCAATTTCAACAATTTCAACCATAATTTGGTGTTAAATAAGTTTGAAGTTAAAAATTAATAATTTGGTGTTAAATAAGTTTGAAGTTTCAAAATCCACTCAATATTTAGTCAAGCCCTGGTTCGAATTTTTATTCAAAGATTGGAATTCAAACTCTATTTATAACTAAATTGTTGCTTAAAACTACGATTAGCTTTTGATTAATATTAAACGCAAGATGTTGTTCAAATTGAGTTTGTATTTCTAATTTAATTTTTAAATTTTTAAACCTAATTTAAGTACCTATACTCAAGAATTTATTCAATTACATTTAGGAATTCTAATTCTCATTCAGATTTTTTCTCGAAATTCTGATTTTATGTTCGATATGCTGAAATTCACAAACATGCGTTGATTTTTCTCACGTAAATGGCACTCAACATTTTGCTAAAATTCATGTTTGAATTCTGAGTTAACTTCATTTCTTAAATTAATTTAAAACTTTTCCTAATTATTCTACATAAAATTTCATTCACAATCATTACGTCCATTTCAGAATTGAAGCTATTGTTACCTTTATAGATTTCCCTGTAATTTTCGTCAAATCCATAGTATTTTAATGGTAATTCAAGATCAATTTGTAATCTACCATTCTGGTCAAAAAATGCATTTAGTAATTGTAATTCATACTTAATAATCAAATTTACATCCAAAATTTCCCTCAAACATGTAATAACTTGGATCTTTTCGGACTAAAAATAATTTTCGCCCATTTTGAATATGAATATAATTATCTTGTTCGATTCATTTAAATTCCAATGAATTATTTTACATACATTTCTAAATTTTGCCCTAGTCAGATAAATGTCACAACGTGGATTGTTTCATTTTTGATAAAGGCACGAATGTTAACGAATAAAAACAACAATCACAAAATCCAGAAAAGCAGACGAACTCCGGATCGTCAAGTACTGTGTAGTAAACTATTAAGATATATTAATTTGACGTTTATCTTGTTCTTCATTTATTGATCTAACTTAGTGGAGTTTAGGCCAAAGTAAAACATTTTTAACTTTTAAGATTTGTATTTAATTAGTTGGATATGAAGATTTTTTACTAGTGACATCTGTTGATATGTTGCTTGAACTAATAGTATTGAATTAATTAAGTTTGCTTAATCTTCTTAGGCTTACATTTTTCTAGCCCAGGATTTGTTATTTCATTTCTTCTCTGTTTTACTTTGGGTTGAATAGATTAGTTACAAAAAAATGAAAATTTCTTTAACTAACAACCCAATTCACATAGTCGTATCATTTTAAGTGATGTGACTATAATCGTGCCACGTCACTTAAAAATTGATATTCGTGAAGGTGGGCCAACGACTATAGCTTGAAATATATTAGGAAAATTATGTAGAAATAAAATCGTTTTAAAATCGTGTACAAAATTATTAAAAAAACAACATTTTAAAATATACAAAATAAAATATTTCGTCTGTCACTGGCAAAAATCAAGTGACATCTGACGTATAAAATGACTTTAGACGTAGCAAACAACTAAAAGAATGGCAAAATTGATGTGATGTAACTATAGACATGAAAAATGAGAATTGGGGTTATGTATAATCGAAGTCTTATACTCTGACATACTAATTAAAAAAGATTGAAAATTTTAATTAATAATTAAAGTGTTTAAATTATAATTAATTTTTTAATGTTTTTGTTGTTTTTATTTTGATTTAATTATTGAACAAAATCAAGAAAATCAACCCAAACAAGAGTGATGATATTTGTATTAATACTGATACCATAAACTAGTGGCGCCACTTACTAAACCTTAGTCTATCAATGCATTTAAATTAACGGTAGATTAGCTAAACGGGGTGGTACTATAGTCGTAAAAATATAATTTTATTGTTCTACAACTCTTCGCCAGCGAAATACATTAAAAATTATAAAAACTTTGAGGGACCAGATTAATTTTAATTTTCCAATCTTAATAAATTAATTAAAAGAAAACAGTTAAATTTATTATATTTCAATTTAAAATACTAAATATGCAAATGTTTACGATTTTATATTAAAAAGTTTTGAGGACAGTAAGAGGACATTATGTCGAGTCAAAATCGTTCGAAACATTTATAGGCACTCAATGTTCCTAAGTGCCATTAATTAAAATATCAAATGAAAAATTATCAGAAATATTTATTTTCGGCTATATATATATATATATATATATATATATATATATATATATATATATATATATATATATATATATATATATATATATATATATATATATATATATATATGTACATATGGGCCTGTAGCAAAAATCTCAACATACGGCTGCTCTTCAAATGTCTACCATAGTAAGAGGACTTTATTTCGAGTCAAAATCGTCAATAAGACAAATTAACGTTTAAGTCACTGTACACCTCATTATTGTGAGACCAAATTGTTGGATCAGATATATAGAGTTTTTATTTATTAATACAATTAGTATTGCTCTACAAAAGAGACGCCTGGTATGTTCCTCTACGGATTAAATCAGAGAAATCCTATTAGCAAATTATGGTAAAAATTCAAAATATGTACCTCAAATGTATGTGAAGTTAACCCTGAATTTCATCAAATAGAAAAAAATATTATCAGGTAACACTAAAATTAAAACATTACCTCAGCCCAAAATAATTTCATATCATATAATTTGCTCTAGCCCAGAAAATAATTTTTATTTTATTTTATAATTCGACTAAAAATTAAAATCTTACATTATTCAGGAAATTATAGAAGAAAATACCAAATTTTAAAGAAAAGAGCCTTTAATCAAGATTATTTGCATGTTCAAATTGGCGCTATAATTATTTAAGTGAGCATAGTAAGAAAATTCCATGTAACTGGATGAGATTTGGCCTTGGGTTGACCGGAATGTTTCTTTTCCGGAAACTATCGGTATGCCATTAGATTTGGCTTTGCGTTATCTAACTCCATTAATAATATCAAGATGATTTACATGTTGAGATTGGCGCCGTTTGGTCGGATACCGTTTTTGATGCCAACGGAGTTAAATGGTTTCTGCAAAAGAGTGGTCATTCCAGGCCAAAATCGCTTCTATTTGTATGAAATTGCGGTACCACGCTAAAATAAATAAATAAAGCATTAAAGCGCTAACCTCAACATGCAATTCATCAGTTATATTCAAACTATTCCTACTAGACCCGTCAAAAAAAAATTATTTTAATATGTAGATACTTTTTTTCGTAACACTGTCACAACATTACAATTTTGCCAACAAAAATCTCAAATATTTAAAAGATTTCTTATTGTTTCCAACTCTTCGTGAAGTATTTTTTAATTTCAAAAATAATTCTCGAATTTTAATATAATAATTGTATCAACTTACCTATATCCAATGCGTGATAAAAATTGTTGTCGAACGATATTTCACACTTTCGAATAAAATTTTGATCCTAATTTGTATTAGAAGGTACCGCCAATACGAAAATGAAGTTATATGCAATTTGACTTTTTAAATTCGGATTCACGGAATTTGAAATAAATCCGAAAGTAGAATATCGCCTAGCTGTACTTTGCGTGAGCAATCGAGAAATTTTGTTTGAAATGGCACGTTAAAAACATGAAATAGAAGTATAAAGCAAAAAAAAAACAAAATCTTCGGCTTTTTAAATGTGTTTTTGATAGATTACAATGTTCGCATTATTTTTGCTCTTTTTTTACGAAATTTAGTATAAAGTGATGCTCACGGTGAGCTATAAGAGAGCATCACCGTGATTGATAAATTATCGCTTTTGGAGCGCTCAATCGGATAACAGGGTCGTGGCACTAAATTTCCGAGTACGAATCAATTTTTAGTCAAATCGGTTTACTCGGTAGCCCAGATGTTCTAACATCACTTTCGATTCGTTTTCGATAATATTTTGTCTCTTGTAACAAGAACAAAATTGTACGCTATTTTCTTCTTTCATTACAATTTTTCTAATAGGATCTCAGCCTTCTGTATACTTTTCCATTTCTTCCCATCGATAAAATATCGCAAACAAAATTTTTTGTGATAAAGAGTGATGAATGAAAGTAGAAATAGAATGATGTTTTATGCGAGCATGCTGAGATCGCAATAGAAAAAGCTTAATTCAAAAGTCGAAATAGTATATAATTTTATTCTTGAAAAGAGAGACATGAATACTATCGAACATCGAAAAAAGTGATGTTAGAACATCTCAGCATAGCAGTCCATCTTTTTTCTGCGGGCTATAGTAAATGAAATAATAAGTGTATTGCTTTGGTAAAAACGGATTAGATTTAGGTTTGGATTTAAAATTTCAGAAAGCAACCCGCAAAGATTTATTTTTGAATTTAATTTTTGTTTGATGTGTTTCATATGAAGCAAATTCTAGTGGTAGGTATTGAAACTAAAAATCGGATTTGATTTAAGTAAATTCAAAAATTAATTGGATTTAGCTGAATCTTTTTTGGATTTATTTAATGCAATTGTTGTTGTATTTTTTTGTAAATTTACCAAAGCAATACACCAAATATTGGAGTGGGATAATGTTGTAATTTTAGTGTTGCCTGATGATATTTTATTTTCTGGGATGACATTTTGGGCTAACTTTACATCGGTACAAATTACCTCAAATTTTACAGTGTTTAGCGCTATCGGCTCTCTATAGATTGGTGCTCGGGTCAGGTCTTTTATCCCACTTAAATAAAATTTTATACACAACGTTTGCTCTGCATTTCAATTTTTTTTCGAAATAATAATTTACTTAATATAAAATTTGTTATAGAATATTTCCATAAAAATGATTGGACAACTAAAGATTTATTTCTAATTTGTTAGTTCGGCTTCGCTCGTACCAAACAAAGAGAAACTATCAATATTTGTTAATCTTATGCTTATGGAACGATTTTTACTTTTATTCTCTCCCGTTCAGGTTGAGCATTTCTTGCTTCTTATTCGCCTTTTCACGCAGAGTATTTGACATCTGGTGAACGGTTTTACAACTTACCCAAAGGTGATCAACCGGTAAATAAATGTATAATTAGACATGTTCTTTGTGAATTTGTTTCAAAATAATTAGCTTTTGCAATTAAAAAATTAAATTGATTTAGAAAAATAATTAATTTATCAATAATATTTCAATTTAAATATAAATGCGGTAAATAAATAATCGGTTATCACCTTTGGCTCTTAAAAATCGTAGTGCCTCTTGCGGCAGTTTAAAGGCGAATACATTTAGAGATTATATGGTATTCATTTTCGTATTTCACGGTTCATTTGTTTCAATTTTAATTGTCAATTGTCAAAAGTTAACCGACTGAGAAGGAACAAGCTATGTAATAATATATTTTTAATTTTAATTTTCAACAATATAAATAAACACAAACATATTGTTAATTAACAAAATTTCGATTTACTTTCGATTTCCCTACAGTAAATAGTAATACCAACTCGAATAGTCGACATTTGGATATAATGAATTTTTTAGTTGCAAACATACAAAAATGTTTTTTTATTATTTTATGTTTTATTGGTTTCCCTGCGGCTATATTTCATTTTCTGGTATATCTATTCATAAATTTTTGTTGTTCCTTTGTATTATTTTAAGATAAAAATTTGAAAATTCTAATTTGTGTGCGAGAGGGTGAATTTTCGATTAGATTGATGAGTATCTTTTTATTCATATTAATGGTATAATATGATGTATTGTGAAACAGTAAAAATGTAAAAAGCTGTCGTCCATGGTTGGTTTGCAGACAAACACGCTGCTTCACTTGATTAAAGTATTTGGGACAATTTATGAAGGATGAACGGTATATCCTGAAAAGTATGCATAGAATGAATAATATTTGTTGGTTTTATTCAAGTGGCGGAGAGTACATTTAATAAATAGTAAACGGTTGTGGAAAGATTGATGATTATGATATTATGTAGCTAATAAATTACAAAAAAAAAATTATCATGTATATTCTCTAATAAATTCTACCCCTTTCAAAAATTTGTCGAGAAATTATTTTGAAAATAAAAATATAAAAGCCTCCAGACAAATAAACTTCATTCTCTTTAAAAATCAAAATTTTTATTTTAAATTTTCAAAATTTTCTAATTTTTTTATTACAATTAACTTTTTTGTTCGTACATACTGTGTACAGAGTCATATATACATAATAAAGATTGAAATAACAAAAAATGTATTAAAATGAGAAATAAGCATAAAATAAATAAAAAACATAACAATTAGTATTGTTAATCGTTGTTTATTCAGCATGACAAAATCGTAATTTATTTTTATTGTCTGCTGTTATCATGATAATTTTAAAATCTTTTATATCATATCCAACAATTATTATTCTTATATTTTTTTGTATGTTCATCATCATGTTTTATAATAATAAATTTTAAATATTTATTTTGAAATCTCTCATGATTTTTTTTCATTATGTTTAACTTATGTCTTCAAAATGTGAAAAACAAAATTTTATGTACATACATATTTTGTATTATGATTTTTTTGTTTACTTGGTTTTCATTGTTAAGTTATACATAAGCACTTATATTTTATGTAGGTGATTTTTTGCAAAATGCATGGAACACTAATCTGGTTGAGCAATTAATTATTATTTATTTATAATCGTGAGACATTTTATTGAGCCATTGATCACGGATACAAATAAAATAATATCAACTGATCATATCAAACCATTGAAAATAAAATGACTTAGCTACACACGTAGGGAGGTAAGCATTTCTTGCATCAACGGATGCAAATGAATATAACAGCTGTGTATATTTGGTTTATATTGCAGGTCAAATGTAAAGGGAACAAATTGAAAGACACTTCAGTCTACTATTAACCTTAAATCTGCGTTAAGCTCTTTTTAACCCTTCCCGATAAATTACTACCCTAACTAACTATTTGTACACAATGTCGGTGATAGTTCCACAAATGATAGTTCTACTTACAACCATAGTACAAATTCAGAATCTAGTTTCAAAAATACTCTTGAAACACTGCTACTGAAGGCGAAATGACTTATTTTCCACATTCGTTACATTCGTTAATTTGCCTACAGTGGTAGAAATTTGAAAACCAGCCGTATGTTGAGATTTTTGCTACAGGCCCATATGCACATATATAGCCAAAAATAAATATTTCGGATAATTTTTCTTTTAATATTTTAATTAATGGCACTTAGGAACATTGAGTGCCTATAAATGTCTCGAACGATTTTGACTCGACATAATGTCCTTTTACATAAGTTTATAACACTAAAAAAAATTTTTATCGAAAAATTCTCATGGGTTACTACAACTCATAACAATTTTTAAATAGTATGTAGTAGTGTTCGCATAGAAGCGCATCATAAACGCGTACCGTGTATTTTTTCGTGTAATTACTGTAAAAATTATAAATCTCAATGTTTAATTTATTTATAGTAAAATATTTGGTCATTACATGAATAATAAAAAAAAAAAATATTGGATGAGAATCGAACCGAAGACCTTTACCCCTCTAGTCCAATGCGTTACAACTAAACCACAAACCATATTAATTAATTAATTTGTAAAAAAATTTGCGTTATGGGAAGCAGTATGCGAGCGTTTCTGAGTCAATCAGTGAGTCAGTCAGTGATGAGCGTATAAATTATACACACATAAATTATCGTTACAAACTACATTTAAATTACCTTTGCTGCATGAGAAGCAATTAAAATATCGTAGATTGCTTTCGGCAATACTAAAATGAAATCCGAAACTTATCTGCAATACCAAACAATTTTCGAATCGGATTTAATTTTCGTATATTTTTGTGATTCGAATCAGATTACGCGGTAACCTTCCTGTTATTGTAAAGTAAACTGACCGGCTGGGCATAGAAAACGGGCCACATTAAAAATTTTTTTTATGCGAATATTTTTGAACCTCACTAGCTGGAAACATGAAACAAAAACCAAATTGAAGGTCATTCAAAGCAATCTTGGAAAATGTGGGTAAGACCTACTGCGGTTATAAACATGTGGTTGATGTTTTTCGAATTTTCAACCAAAAAACAAACAATGACAAATTTTAAAAATTGTATTTAAATTTTCACAAATATAAACACTACAACAAAATCATAATTAACCAATCAAAAATGTTTAGTAGGGTATATTGTTTCCCGAGCTTGAATATCGGCTATCATATTTTCCCATTCCTCTAAGAGTGTACATTATAATTTATTGTAAACAAAATGAATTTCAATTTTTTGAATTAAAATTTAATTTTTTATCTTTTACAGATGTATACTGTAACGTGCCAGTTATTAAGGAAGAGAATAAGAATTTCTTTATTTCAAGGTTGTCAAGATTTTTTATAGGAGCAAACTTAGCTTAAGCGCCTAAATGTTAAAATTGTACAGCATAAATACTGTAAAAAATTAAATGAACCGAATTGTTCGCTCTACCATTCGATTTAGCATTACGTTATCTAACTCTATTAATAATATCAAGATGATTTGCATGTTGAGATTGGCGCTATATTTATTTAAATTGAGCGTAGTGGATAATGACCACTAGTTTCTTTTGCAGAAACCATCTAACTCCGTTGGCATCAAAGACATCGTTAATAAATAGTATAAAAATCAATGGAGCCAGGTATCTTATTTGATAAGGACGACATTATACCAAGCCCTTAAAAACTACATTAATCTGAACTTTCGAGATAACAGATAATGTTTATTAGGTTATTCTGCAACACTGCTAATTTGGTTAAGGTTGGGCTGCCCGAAAATGATTAGTGGTGATGTGCGCTAGTATGGAAGCAGACTACATTCAGATATTTGAAATCGATACAATTGGAAGATGTATGACATCCACTTCGAAGACGCTGCCAAAAAAATATTCAGCAAAGAAATTGCAGTTATTCGACTTACGGCCATTGAATTACAGAATATTGAGGGTAGACCATTTCTTACATCTTAAGGTAATATTCCATAAATTGTTTGAATTACATCGTATAAGAAATCCTCTATGTCAATAATGTAATTGTTGTACAGACATCGGTTGAGGCAGGCGAACTGTCTACTTAGAGACTTAAACTGAGAATAATCACGAGATCAGATTTATTACGCATGGCTTCAAGATGCTTGAGTTCTTTCGTGAATACGGATATAAGACTTCTTAATTCTCTTAATTTCGTACACATTTTAAAGAATTTCTCAAAGGAAATTCAATTGAAACTGGAATGTGAAAATTAATTGAAGAGCCAGCCAAATGGTCGCACTGCCTAAGTTTGTAAGATCGATTATTGAAGAACAAATCTAAATAAACGTCATAGCTATTCGGTACACATTGTTCTGTGATACAGGTGTTCTGCCATAAGTCGCTCATTAAAACAACAACGTCATATCTAAAAAAAACCTCATTTCTAAATAACGCTATTTATAACTTTGAATTACAATCATTCGGGTACCAAATGCTGCTGCTTTACAAAAATAATTTTGGTCTATTTTGGTAAAGATACAGATACGACTTTGTAACAGTTGAAAGTCGGAGAAATTACAAGCAACTCAAATTGCTTTTTTGAGTTTGACGTTGTTGTATTCAATAAGCGATTAGATGAATACAGGTATTGTCAACAAACATCCGGAAAGATGTTTGTCACGACCGAAAGACAAGTCCGGAAAATTCAAATCGCCGAAAATAATAAAGTCAAAATTCGCGTTCATATATATGTATATAGCAATAAATTACAGGAGAAGCTGTCGATAAAGTGTCGATTAAAAAAGATTTACCAGAATCAAGGAAGAAATATACTATGCCAATTAGTAGATGATATAAACCCAATTTAAGCTTTATAAGTTCGAAACAGGAATTTTTCCAAACAGCAATAACCACTCTACCTCCTTTAAAATGTATATGTACTAAAATCATACCCGTCGCGATGCAAAATGTAAAATTCCATCATAATTGGTTTCCAAGATAAACATTTTTTTGATTTGCCATAACAATTAAAGTACAAAAATTGACGGGCCATTACTGACATTTTTAGGACCATGGATGTTGTTACTAGAATTGTTGGTGAATCAGACGAAAAAATTATTAGAATTAAATATGCTAGAGTTAACAAATTTAGAATTTAAAGAATCAGAATTAATATAGTTTACTGAGTAATCCTTTGATCACTGGTGGTCCACATTTCTCGAATAAGGACAATTTTCATCCGCCACACAAATCCTATAGCGTGGAGGAATTAATAGATGTGACAATTCCTGTATTAGACTCCTCAGACGAGGAATTAAGCAAGTCTCAGAATGACACACCGTTTCCTTCAACACACTCTTCACGGTTAACACCGTTTTCTTCGAGCAACAGTTGATCGCGTTCTAAAGTTGGATCAAAAGTTGAAGAGAAACTTTTGAAGGAAATCAAAAATATTAGGAAAACAATTAGTTTAGCCCTTACTATGTATGGGCAAATAGTCCAACATGACTATCCAACTATAGACGTTAGTGGGTTGAGCATTTTATTTTTAAATAAATGAAACTTGTTAATTTTATTTTTGTTGTTTTCTTGTATTCTTCAAAATAAATGAATATATTTTGTATTATAAATAATTAGTTTTATTAATGGTTTTCTAAAAGTAATTGATCCAGTAAGGAATCTCGGAACACAATGCTATCATTTGAATCGTTATTTGAATTTTTGTGAATTGAATCGGAATTTTCCGTCCAACATGTTATTAAAATTGTAGGTTTGTATGCTGTGGTGTATTCGTTGATGAAATACACAATGGTCGATCGGCTTATGGAATAATAAAACTCCGATACTTTCGATGTTACGAAAATAGTATAAATTTATTTCACTGTACTAATACAAATTTATGTTGCTTTTAATTCACTATATATTTATAAAACTCTTAATGCACTAGGTAGCAACAAAATAAATTTACTTTAAATTAATTTAATAAAAATAATTTTACACAACTAGAAAAATATGGATGCGCGTTCTTATTATTTATTTTATTTTATTTTCGTACGAACGACGTGCGTATGTAATAGCGAGAGAATTTTGACTGCAATGAAAAAGGGTGAGTAAAAAGTTTTTTGTAGTATATTACAACGTGAAGTACGTATGAATTGATTGTTGTTTTGTTTGTTGGTCGAGCGGTTGCGGTTGCGGTTGAGTGTGTGTCAGGTATGTGAGTGCGCTGATATATGTTGTTGATATATCGCGGTGTTGAACGAATGTTGTAAATAGGTTGTGCGCGAATATATACGTGTGATATATTGTCGCGATGAATGAATTTGTATATTTGTGAATATAAATGAATGAGTCGCTACAAAATCATCGCCCATAATACAAATATTATGTAAAATGCAAGCAACAGTTACAATTTTGACGCAATTTTTAATATTTTGTTCTAGGGCTTTAAAATAAATATTCCGCCAATTTTTAATTTCTCTATGGTTGAAATGTCAAAAAAACTTAAAAAAAATTGGATTCGTTAAAATTCTTAATTTTTTTTAAGTTTATAATTTCTCACTGGTTGGTCCTTAAGCCACATCCAATGTCAGAAATTTTTTTCATTTTAATTGTTATATTGTTTTAAACATAGCATGCTACGAAGTTTATGAGAAAAAATTTTTTTTACCGAAAAATTTTCATGGCTTACTACAACTCATAATATAACAGTTTTTAAAGAGTTTGTAGTAGTGTCCGCATACATATTTAAGCGCATCATAAACGCGTATTTTTTGGGTAATTACTGTAATAATTATAAAATATTTGGTCATTTATGAATAATAAAAAAAAAAAAATTTGGATGAGATTCGAACAGAATGCCTTTGCCGCTCTAGTCCACTGCGTTACAACTAACCCACATCCCATATTAAAACTCAAATTAAATTTTCATTGTTATTTAAAATAGAAAACACTTTTCGTTTTTCAATGTGTTAACAAATGCGGAATTTCCAATGCATACTCTAAAAAATATTTGCGTTATTCAAAACAATTATTACAGACCAAACTTGCCTTTTGCAAGATGCATTCGTGTGTAATTGAGTTTCGAAATTCAAAGAATTATGTCATAATATCACTTTGGAAATCAAATAATTCTTTAACACGTTAAAAGAATCCAAATGGTCTGTTTAAAACTTGAAGTCACCCTTGAACTTAACTTCAGCATTTTTTTTATCTTTTGACTTTCTCTTAAATAAATCTACAAAAAACGGCGTGAGCGTTAAAATTTATAGTTAAACGGTCCACATCGCTACAAACGGTGGAAATCGTAAAATAAATAAATATTTTCCGTACAAAATTAAGTGAATAACCCAAATAAACTAATTAAGGAACTATTCTGTTTCTGTTGCACAAGAGTCCCTACAAATAAATAAATTTATATTTACCAAACATAATAATTAAAACCACTCAAAACTTCATTGACTATATAAATGTACTTCTTAGTTGAGTAGCAGTGTAGGAGTAAATTTTGTTTGCCACTTTAAAAGCTTTTCAATTTATTTACCCTTTAAAATAAAACAATTTCAGTTTTATTGCCTCGAAATAAAAATTTAAAATGAAAAATAAAAATGAATCCATTTCAAAATACTATAAAGTTTCATTAACATTACTCTATTTTCTCGTTGAAAAAAAAAAAAAATTCTGAGCTGTATTTAAGTAGAAATTGCAACAATTATTTTAAGAAAAAAGTAGATAAATAAAACGGGAAAATTGTAAAACGAATGCGCGCTTCAAGAGAGTTCAATCAATTTAATTTGGATGGAAAATTTAATACAAATAATAATGAAATTAAATTAATTTTAAAATTAGTTAAAATAAACAAAATACTGATCCGTCTGTGGCTATTAATGTTTGATTGGTATTTTTACATGATAGTTTTTATCATTTTTTTATAGTTTAAATAAGGTCAACTACTTGCTTGTACGTCATAATGTTTGATCTATAAATTGTGCTTTTAAACATAAACGTACCTATTACATTCGAATGTATTTAACCTAAATAGCGTAATTTAACGTTAATTGGTTTCATTTAGGTGATAGTAGATATCCCCGGGAAAACTAACAAAAAAAAAAAACTTTAACACACACATAAATATTGTTTATTTTTTTATAACCAAAACCAAAAATCCAAATTTTTAATATTGAAAATGTTTATTTTACTTTTGGGTGCGGGAATTAAAATGTAATTATGTAATTTAAATTTTAATCTAATTCTCGTTGCAAATAGTTTTTGCCCACCCATACATTGTATGTATTGTATATATAAACCGAAACCATTGATGAAAATATTAATTAAAATTAATAATTAATATTTAATATGCAGTGGACATAAATATTGTAAATATCTGGTAAATATAATTATTTTGTTACAAAACTACCACATATTAATACCCAAATTTACCAAATTAACTTATACACTTTACCACTTTACATAAACGGTATTACATTTACGAGAATTCCATCCAATAATGGATTTAAATTTTATTTAAATTTTTTTTTATAGTTTTAATAGAAAATTAATTAGGAACCACTGAAAATTGTCCAGTACAATTTTGATTTAACATTTTCAGTCCGAAATACATGTGGTCACAAACTAATGATTCGAATAATTTAGGGAAAGCTGTCAGTATAAAAATGCCCCTATAATTAGAGACATCGTTCCTAATACCGGATTTGAAGATAGGAACGATATGAGAGGATTTCCAGGCAGTTGGAAGAATACCCGAAGAAAGTGATCCATTGAATAATACTGACAAAAAAAAAAAGCCAATTCATATCTAACTTTTTTAGGAAGCTGGATTTAACACCATCTGGACCACAGCCATCTATAAACTGACAGAGTGATTCAATAATATCCTTTGGAGTGATACATACAAGGTATACCCGAGGTGGTAATTATACTGTCGTATGTTGAGTATCCGCAAATATTCCCTTAACAACATTGTCAAGTCTATAAGTATTTCGGAAGAAAGAGCCAAATAAATTGGCTATATCTACAGAATTTATTGCCAGTAACGTTATTGTAAGACGTTGTCGAAAGAAGACCACATATTTTCCTCCTAGTCTGAACAAAGCTCCAAACCGATTTGGGATTTAATTTCAAATTCCTTAAAGACGAAAAGGCCAATTGCCGATATAACTTCTTTTTTCGATTACCCAAAATAATCAAACGTTTATTAAACCACGATTATTTCGATTAATCTTCAAAACAGAAATTGGAACGAATCTGTCGATACCATTAAATAAAATGTTATAAATTCATGTCAATCACGCATTTCAGTCAATTGATGAGAAATATGAAATCAAATCTGCACGTTTAAAATCATAAAATCTAGACCCAAAATTATTTTTAATTGAATATGACAGTAAGATTTCCGATTGATTATATATGAGGTTTCGACACTTGATGTAACGTTGCATGGTATGGCATAGTTTACCTCCACATCACCCATTTGACCTTAGGTAAATGGAAGTCTCCCAAAATCATCACCACGTTGTCATCCATGTTGGTTGAGTATGAAATATTACTAGTATACGTCTCAAACCCTGAATTCGGTGGAATATATACACCAATGACATAATTTAATTTCTTACATCTGTTCAGCATCACACATAATAGTTCTATAGATGTTCAGGCCATGAATCGGCCTTCATTACATCTTCAAAGTAAGAGGAACACCAACCTTATATGAGACATATCCAGCATTTTTATCAAAACGTGTACAACAATTGGCGTCCACAATAAATAGATGCAGTACTCCCTGTATAGCTGTGCCAATTATAACGTCATTGATGTGTTGGTTTATACTTGTATTATCAGCATGCTTTTTGTTGCCATTACGTTTAAGTTTATTCTTGAATATTAAGTGAAGATATCTGATCTTTTTGGATAGAAATAAATGACCAAAGATTGTTAGTAGAAATGCTACCACTGTTATTACCAAAGCAGTCATTTTTTTGGAACGGTAGATCAACAGGTCAAGGTGCAGTTTCATAAGATTTTATAAATTATTTTTATTTATATTGAGCCAATTCTTAATATTTAAACAATTATTTTATTGGTATGGGGCTCTTTGTTTATATTTTTATTTATTAACACTTGAGCTTTCAATCTCAATTCGGAGTCATTTTCAAAAGCATAATGAAAATTATTTCCAAAATGAGTTCGTTTTTATATAAAAAATCCACATAAAACAATCAAACATTTGTTACAAAAACCAATTTTTCATGAGGCGCATCTTATTTGACCATTTGCAAAAAAATTGCTTGGATCCAATACCATTTTGGTATTCGTGAATACCCACTGTGTACTTGGTTTTCAAAAATCCAATAGTATTTTTTAGCCGGGACGCGATTCCGAAATGAATACCAATTTTGAATTTGGCAAATAAAATAGGCCTAATATAGGCCTAAATAGGCCTATGGAAACGCACAGCCTAGACAATTTTTCGAAAAAATTTCCTGGCTAAAGCGTTTTTCATGTAGAAAGGTTGTACAATTGAATAAAAATAAAATGAGATGAGACAAAAAACTTAAATAAATAAATCATACGAGTTGCCAATATAAGCATAATCTTCTACAATATTAATCGAATTTTTACTTGCTTTAATATGTAACATTTCCAAAATCGATCTTTTCCTAAAATTGGTTTGTTTATCGAGAATTTTGACATTATCTAAATTGATTTAAATGATTAGAATTTTTCAGATTCCGTGTAAGTGCACACTAATATTTGAGTTTAGATCTTTGTTGGTGTCATATCAGTGTTGATAAATTCTTTTTTCCAAAAATTGTTTTGTCTGTCCAGTATACGTGGCGTTGCAACTACAACGGACTTGGTAAACCAAATTTGATTGTTTTTTTTAAAGGTACCTTGTCTTTAATTTTGGAAAAAATATTTCTATTTAGGCTTGTAGCTGCACATCCCACAATTTTGAAATTATAAAATAAAAATAAAGAGCCCTATACCTATAAGATAATTGTTTAAATTATTATCTTTATTAGTTTTATTATTATGATTAAGTATCTGCGCTATTAACATTATTATTGACTGTAAGGCAAATTTTCCAGCATTATGGCGATTTTTATTAATATTATTATCGATTAACTTACCACATCGTATTTGTTACCGGTATACCACCGATTGATCTATAATACGAATCGTTACAATCCCTTTCATGACATTAAATTTTTATTGTTTGTAAGATAATAATTTCCAATAAAATGACGATTCTAATTTTACTTAAGCTCGAAGATATAGCATTTACCCCTTCCTGTAGAATGGTCATGGTATTTTTAATTGTATCCACAGATTCAGATATATGAAACTGTCAGGTAAATACGAACGATTTCCTCGACATATTCGGAAATTGAATCCTCCAAACTAAGGTATTTATTGCATTATCAATTGAATATGCAATTTCGAAAAGGGTACATGTCTGAAAAAATAAATTTTTCAGGAATTAAAGAAAACTATCTATTTTCTAAAGTAGTATATACATTTATACAATTTTTTTTAAGGTTACATGTAGGGTCAAAAGGTAATTGAAAATTATATAAATATTTAATATTAATCTTTATTTTATATATTTTTTTATGTATTATATGTATACGAGATGTGCCCTTTTCGAAATTCATAAAATTTAAAGTAACAGATAGAGATATATCGCGGTCGCCGATTAATAAAATGCATTAAATTCGAAAAGGGCACATCTCCAAGAGTTGTGATCTTTTCGAAATTATCGTTATACAAACCGACACTATTGGCCGTGTTAACACAAGAATTGTGCCTATTTCAAACCAAATAGGTGCGGCGGGGATATATTTCCATCACATTAACGTGAAAAAACGGTTTTGTCAAAATTTTCGAGATGTGCCCTTTTCGAAATTGCATATTCAATTATTCTCATAGTTTTTTAGCAGAATATGGTATTCTAAACGTGATTGGGATTATTGATGGAACCCATATTGCAATAACCGGGATTAGGAAAGAAATTGAACATTCGTACGTCAACAGAAAAGAATACCATTGAATTAATACCTAATTAGGAAGACTAATTATTTTCTTATATATTTTTAACTATTTTACTAATTAGTACTTACTATTTTTTAGATATGTGGCAATGATCTACGGATAACAAATTGCAATCCGAGATATTGTGGGTAAGATTTAAGGCATTGCTCCAAGCCAACCGGCAAATCGGTATTTCGAATAGTCAAATTCAATTTTTTTGCAAAATTGTTTCATTTGGTAATATCAAAATTATTAAAAAATTGTTCAAATCTAAAGATACCTTTTTTAGAAAATTTAAATGAAATGGATTTAATTTCATTTAAACAACACGAATTTTAAATTTTGTCGGTCGTCAAGCTGAAATCCATCCATCAAAATATAAAATTGGGTGTTTTTAATCAAATTAAATCAATTTCAATAAATTTTTTTTAATAACTTTGCTAACGCAAATGAAATAATTTTGTCAAAATTTGACAGTTTGAAATGCCAGTTTATCGTTTTTACGTGGGGCATTACCTATAATTCTTTTAAATTGAAGTTTGATGTGGCAAGGGCGGTATTCTTGTATAATTAAATTGCGCAATATACATCATGTGTGACATCAGTATACTCAATTTTTATTAAAACATTTTAAATTTTATTGCTCAACACCGATGTCACACAAAATTACATTGCGCAAATTCATTGAACTTGAATACCCTTTAAATTCATAAACCGAATCCGCTCATTGAGTGATATAAAACAACCATGTTGCGTTCTGAATTTTTGTACAAAGAAACATTTTCCTTTTCCAAAATTTACAGCCGATAGAATGTAAATTCTTGTTTTATTTCGCTTAACCAGTAAATTTGGGGTTTGAGCCTAACCGAAGCGTTAAAAATAAAATATTATTTACAGGTCAACGCGCATGATAGCTATAGATATAGGCTTGTAGTCAAAGCTTTACATGAGCAAGGTGGACGAAAGGAATGGTTGTTAGGTGAAGAAGTTTAATTATTATTTCGTAATATTCAAATTATTTTTATCATCATATTATCATTGCAGGTGATATACTTTACAACCATTTTTGTAACAAATTTTAAAAATCCTAGAACTCGCGAGGAGGACATAACCCACTTTAAAATACGTTGTAAAGTGGAACGCTTTATCGAATTATTGAAGAACCGTTTTCGGTGTCAATATAATAATAAATTTTACGAGGCAAAACAATTATTTTGGATGTATTATATTCTAGCTGTACTTTAGGAGAGCGTAAATTACGCTATGAGCCACGAATTGCAGCGAATACAATATTTCATGCATAGTTCTACACAACATCCTTATTAGCACTAATGTGCCACATGATTTCAACACACCATTCCGAGAAGAGGTATAAACATCAAATAATGAAATAGGATCGTTGTTCGGTACCGGGCAAGAAAATCGTAACTGGGTTATCAACTATTTAAACTCTAGCATTTAAGGTATAACAGAAAATAAAGCTGCATTTGACTTTCGTGTAGTTTGTCATGTGTTCGTCAAAATTTGAATTTTGATGAAATTTTTTTATAAATAAAATTTATGTTTAAAGTTTCACTGAATTCACATGTGTCAAAGGTATCGTATCTTTCATGCTAACCCTAGGATTATATATTCTTTTTTTTCTTTTAATTTTAGGTTTCGAAGGTGCGGAGGGGAATTCTCAGGAAACAAATTTTAATTCCTCTTTCGGTCTGGTTTTCTACAGTTTTCCTTGACCATACTACAAAGACCGGAAGCATTATTTTAAACAATCGCTTGTGAAGTATCTCTTGTCTGAAATGTAAGTAACCATCCTTAAATTAAAATTATTTGAAGGTAAGGGGATAATTTTCCAATCATATTCTGTGATGATGGTCTGGCGTCCGGATGCCGTATCAAGCCAGTCTCCACCGGCTTCTTCCTCCGTTATTCCATCCCACTCCAATTCCTGTGGTTTTGTATTAATTTTAATTTTTCCTTCACTTTATATTTAAGTGAGTCCCAAGTCTAAAAAATGTTTTTATTTAGTTTAAATCAAATTTGCCCTAAAAAATGTATGCCCAACTGGCTTTTTTATCAATTACACCTCGTGCTGTTGTATGTTTTCCTTTAAATATGTAGTTAATTATTGTTATTACAGTTATAAAAGCAAAATGTAAATATAAAAAAGCGTTTTGATTACCCTGAATAAATTGGAAGTTTTCTTCTGCCAAATCTATCAACGCATTTTTCTGGTGAATCGGAATAAAAATATATTTAATAAATTGTGCAAATTAATAAAATTTTTCAAACAATTTTTTTCATATTAAATGTTTTATAATTATTATAAAGCGTTCAATTATTTTGCGTGAAACAAACGAGCATTGGTAAAAAAAATATGCCGAGGAATTCAAAAATATTTCACAAAATAAATTTATTACTTACCAATATTTTAATTCTAACGTCACTAACTTCAAATTTCTTTTAATTTTACAATTATGAAAATATTTTATAAACACCTCGATATATACATATATCACTAAATATAATTTTGTTTCATGGAATTTTTGTTGCTGTTTTTTTTACATATAAAATTATTTTGTAGCAGTTTTGGTTGCATTCAATTTTTCGAAACCAAAAATTTTTCGTTTTATCGAAATTGATTTTTCACTAAATTCGTGCCTAACTCCTATGCCGATTCCTTTTAATTTATTTGCTGTTCCAATAATTTTGGAAATAAAATACTCCTTTCCATCAGAATTATCAAGGTTTGTTGTAATAAGTGGCCTGACGAGCCCAATTCGACAAGTAAGACCTTTCACCTCGAACATTTCTTTCAGCCTTTGCCATATTTCCCAGTACAAGTTTGATTCAATGGCGAGAATCATTTTTGCCTTCGCCTTTTTTAATTTGTTTGTGTCGTTTTTGCGATCAGTATCCACCTCACTAATGCAATTATCAAGATCAGGTGCCTCCAATAATGTACACCAACTTTTCAATTGACGCCTTTTGCTCCATTTTCAAAAAAAAGAAAAATGTTCTATTTGAAACTAAAAACTGGTATGAAGATTTTGTTGCAGTTTATCTGTATACGTACGCTGATCACCGATTACTTTTGAAAAATTTTACTTTGTTATTTACTTTGACCATTTGTTGCATTTAAATAAACTGATCACCCTCGAGTCGTTGGGTCCTTTTCATAATGGTAACAACCTTAGAAATACGGTACCGTTTTGATTTGTTCAATAAATAATGGTTTTATAGTTGGAATATTTTGTTAGGCACCATTTTCTTGTAGTATACATGGTTTCTTTCAATACACACAACTAAAAAAAAAGTTGATGTAATTAAAAATAAAAAAAATAAAAATTGATTGATTGGATGCCAAGTCAAACAGGTCGTCAAAACGTGAGGTGTGTCGTGTTATGAGAGGTTTTGAAATTTTTTTTGTATTTTGATGTAAAACTTTCATCAAAATGAATATAAGTTTACTGAGAAAAATAAATAAAAGATCCTTTAATTCGGCACTTTTGAAAAACCTTCCTCAAAATTGTTGGATGTTTCATCAAGTTCCATATCTGGTTTATTATTACTGTCAGGCGATTATCATCAAATTGATAAATTTGTTTCAAAACTAGTAAACTGTATTATCAAAATGAGGCAAGCAACAAACGAATGGATATCCTATTCGACCGTCATCCGCCCGCCAACAAACTTACATTTTTCGAAAATTTGCTTGCAAACAATCTTTATTCAGTTTGATTAATTCCTTTGCAAGCATTAAATTTTCCACAGTTATTGTGTTTAAACTTTTACATGTGTTCGTTTTTATTAGGTTTAAATTGGAAAATTTCCTTTCAGCAGAAGCAGTACTATGCGGTAAAGAACATAGTGTTAACATATAGTTAGGAAGTTTCATAAAAATTGGCGTTCCTAAGGCATCTTTGGATAATTTTAGATACTTCCAAAACTTGGTAACATCGCCCGAAAATTTGGAGGCGATTTCGACATTGCCTATTAACCTGCGAAATTGATTGTTTAAGATTTCTATATCTTCTTCATAAAAAGGAAAATTATTTACCAAAGGCAACATATAGATGAAAGGCTTCCTATACCTGAGACTATTTCATTAGGAGTTATATAAGAAGTCTCATTTCTTCATCTTTGAAATCAAACCGGGGTTTTAATATTTTCTTCCTCTAATCCTTCTGATAAAACATAATTTTCAAATTTAATTCCAAAGTGCATTGATGAAGGTGTAAGATATAAATCTGAGTTGTTTATATTGACATCGATATTTAGATTTTCAGTGTATGTAATTGAATATAAAGAACATAAATTTGTGTTGTCTCAGATTGGAAAGTTGTGTTGACATGGTTAATTAAATTTATGATGTAGGATATAACAAGAGGTAAGATTCATTTATCGGATCGACCAAAAAATTGTTAATTTCGGCTGAATTTGTACTATAAAGGTTTTCGTAATTGTATAAACTAAAATAACATTTTAGAAGATCCATTTGCTCTAAAAGTTGATTAATCACACTTTCAAATGAAGGCCAACGAGTCGCACTTAGTCGCAAAATTTTATGATTTTTATGATTAAAATAATTTTGAAATTCCCGAAATGCCTCTTGTGCCGACGAAATCGTCAATTCCACTAAAGCCAAAAAGCAGTCTATGACTTTATTTTGATCTGTGTCAAAATATCGAGCTACGATTACCAAGCATTTGGCCGTAGATACGTCAGTTGTTTTATCTAACAATATTGAAAACTTTGATTTTTGCAATTTAAAGACCCAATTATTTGATTCAACATTGCCATTGATTTCGTTCGCCAGCATTTCAATTCCTGTGGCGTTTCCGAATCTACACAAATGGTCTGCAATAGCTTTGGCAGAGAATCCATTTGACGGAAAGGTAGGTCGTACTGAACACAATACATTACACAACCAAACTCAGCTATTCTGTTCCGATATCGGGTGAGATTATCTACAGACTGGATACTTTGTATAATATTGGGTGTTGTAAATAATGCCCATTTTTCTTGCATGCGTTTTGCATTTTGTTTAGTGTCGTTTAAAATAAGATTTATTATTGGCTAAAACTTTAAAACAAATTGAATAAAATGCCTGATCGTTTACCTTCCTATAAGCCACGGATGTCAAACTTCCAATTCGCTTTTATATTTTTGTTTGTATTGTTTGCATTGTGTTTGTTGTAAAGTGGAGTCCGAATCGGAAGAAATTTCAGTTTCTCCATTTGGTCCCAAATCATTTCTAAAAATACTGTAAATATTGAAATTGGCATCAATTAATAAATTCTCGTTATAAGCTAACCGATTTTCTAAAGGTGTGACACACCTGAAGAGGGGCTCAATTTGATGTATATTTTCCGAAACGGCAGGCCTGAAACAGTTGAGCTTGTAGTAAAAAAAATTCACAAATGTAAAACTAGAATAAATTACTTACTTTGGTTTTGCAATCGTTGGAAAGTATCATTTCATATTTATTAAATAATAAAAAATGAACAATTTATTAAATTTGAGTTAAATTACTTCTTGAATTAAAAATTGCACCAGCCGCAAATTTAACTGCAACTCAATTGTTATTTTTACATTTTAGAATAACCTCCACTTATTTGTGATGGGTTTGAATGTTTGACATTTGATAATACAAACAAATCGTTCGAGAAAAAAGTATGTAGTAGTAGTAGCATAATGAAGTTAGCTAACTATTAATTAGTCAGGCATTTTCTCGTGTAAGTGTAATATGAATTCGTAAACTTTAGAATAAAAACTGTCATGAAAATGTAGCAGATTCGGTTTAGAGGGTAGTGAACCTCAAAAATGAATAAATTCTAGCATATCTGCTAAATTTGTAGTAAATTGAATAAAACAAAAAATTAAAACAAAACATGATAAATCGGGTACTACTTAACATACAAAGATTAAAACAATTGAATTTTTTGAAAAAGTAACTGGTTTTTGAGATATTTGAATTTAAAATCGTTCAGTCATCAAAGCAACCGGCGAGCAAAATCTACGGAGCGTGCGGACGCTTTACTAAAAAAAAAAAAATTTGAAACAGAGATTACCATTAATTGTATAGACAGACGCATTTTGTGCACACATAAATCCCAACCGAATAAATGCAAAAGCTACTGAAAATATTTTGTGTTGTTTATTTAATTTTCCTTTTACCAGATTTTCCACTCTCTCTAGACGTAACATATATACATAATAAATACCGACGGTTCGTTTGTATTTGTATTGTGTATCGTTTTTATTTTTCCCTTTAATTTGTGTTGTTGTTGTTGTATTGTTGTGTTGTTTATAATAACGGAAAATTTTTCCCCAGACTAGTAGAGAAAAATAAGCAATAAGGCAAAACAAATAAATAAATAAACAGATACAAATGGGATGAGGAAATATTTTATAGTATCAAAGAAGCGCCTGTCTCTAACAACCACGTGCTGTGTTTACAGTGGTGTCGAAAAACACAATAAATAGTAAACAAGTAGGGGCGAATTTTCAATGTGTTAATTTAATTATAATTCATGTATTTTAATTAATAAATGTATTCTATGATGGGAAATAAGTTTACGTATTCAAAATGGCGGTCGACATTTGGAACAAAAGAACTGAATCAACATTGAAAACGAAATTTTTTTGTTGTTAAATGTAAAAACAATTTGTCATACTACAGTAAGATGAAACAAGAAGGAAAATTTTTATTTTCATTTAGCTCCGCCTTTGAAAATCGAGAGTAAAATTGGAAATTTTTTTTTTCCCTACTATACGTTTCGTTTTCCATTTTTTTATACTATATATACATACATACATACATACATTATTTGTGTGATTTTCTTGTGTACATACATTTTCATGCTTTTTTCTCAATTTTCTCGTTTACTACATAAAAAATTGTTGTAACGGCAACGAAAAGAAAAATAAACGGCAAAATATTAAACGCCTCATAGTGGTCGTTACCGTAATCGTTGGTTTAGTGTATAACCGGCTTTTGTGTGTTACAGAATATCACTTTGCAGTGGGAAATTTTTTTATTTACAAATTTTTTTTTGTGTGCGTTCGAAGAAAAAGGAAAATAAATTTTCGAAAAAAAAAATTCGCTCGTATATTTAAGGCAAAAAAATTTTTTTTTTGAAACGTGTGCGAGACGAGTGATAAATAATAAATTTTTATATTGTGGAATTGAGTGAATTTTTTATAATTTTGTGCGGTGTTGTTTGTTATTATTATTATTATTAGTATTTGCAATAATGAGTGAAAATTGAATAAATTATTATTGGGTCTGTGTTGTTATGTGGTTGGTCACAATACAAAAAAATTGTGTAAAATATTTCTTTTGTGATAAATTATAGCGGTTTGGTTTTTCAAAATAATATCGATTAATCAATTTACCTATATAAAATTACAAAATTATAATTGTGGTGTATATGAATGAAAATTAGTATTTTTTGTGATCTGATAAAAATTTAAAAAAGGCAAAATAAAATATTTTCGTGATACATGTGATATATTTTATTATATAAAATTACAAGTTATTATAAAAAAAAAAAAAAAAATTAAGTTTGTGACAAATTAGTAAATTAAAAAAAGAAAAGCAGAATACAAAATAATTGTGATTAGTTCTCATTTCATAAATTATTTATTACCACATTAATTGAGAAGGTTGGTTTCAAATTGTTGTGTTTCTATTAATATTCCTTTTTAATCGAGTATTATTTAAAAACACCTGGTATAAGCTCGTTATTTATGTACATACATATTTAACCGTTTATAGTGTGTTTCGTAACTGAATCCAATTTACAAAATATATAGTTGATTGTAATAATACCTCTTATTTGTTGTAGAGGGGAAATTTGACACGTTTTAAAGTTTTCATGAAAATTACGTTGTGAGGTTGTGTTGAGGCTAGGTATTAAATTTGTAGGTGGTTGTGGGATATGAATGAGTTACTACTCTTCAATACCCTTGTGGTAGTTTGTTGTATATGTTATTATTTGTGGTAAGGTTATTTTGGATTCATTAATAAAGATTGACATAATCACCATAATTTATTCAGGATAAGCTAGGACCGTTACCCAACTTAGTTCAGTAATACCTTTTGATTCAAGGCCATTTAAAGTTTTCATGTAATATTGTAATTATTATTATTTTTTTCAATTTCGAATAATAAATTTCAAAATATTCACAAGTCGTTTTCATATTTCGTTTCAAAATTGTATGAGCTTTTGGGGAAGATCATTCGATAGGTTCAACCCTGCTTGTAATTTATGATTCAAAATAACGCAGATTTGCATGGGTTAGAATAGTTAAGGAAATTTCGGTAAAACGTACTGATATACATAGGTGGTTCATTTGTATTGTAAAAGCATCTTGACCACAAATCATTAAATTTGATCATATTCAAAACAAAAATTTAAATTGTGGTACTTTATAGGTGTTACACATTTTCTTTGTTATATTTTTCTGAAATATATGTATATTTGCATACACAGATTCAAGGATGAGCACGTAGCTATACAAAAGATCGATATAAAATATACGTGAGAATATCCGAACACACACTGTGCTTAATCTTGTGTAAATGAATATGTAATCATATCCAACAGGTTGTTATTATGATAATTGTTTACGATAACTTCATCGAAAAAAAGCAACAAGCTTTCGTTTAATAATGTTACCCGTAAAATGTTAAAAAAAGATTTTTATTTATAACTAAAGGTTTTCATAAGGGTTTGCGAAGGTTTCTTTAATTCTCGACTTTTAATCTAACCCTGAATATTTTTGCCGATATCTAATACAATTAATAGCTGAAATACCCGGCTTTAAGAAAACAGTTTTTAAAATCAAGTGTGTTTCATGGTTAACACTTGTTTCTTTGACCAAGTATAAATCAGGATCAGGGTGAAAAACTAAATTATTTTCGGTTGTTAGACCGAATCTGAACGCACAGTATACATTTAGAATTTCTTTACTGTGATTTTTGATGCCGATTATTTTAAGCTAAAACTTTTGTTATATAAATTAGAGCGAAGAAAGCATTCTGTTCGTAATTTTTTTCCTTTATCTCCAATTTAGGAGCATAGCGCGTCTACTAGGATGGACCATCTTACTCTGCTGGGGGCTACTGCTTTTATCTCTACCCATAATTTTCCGACTTGTATCGCTTCAGCTAGTAGTGTTTTCTTCCTTGTCATTGCTGGTCTTCCGACTTTCCTTTTTCCTTGCGGGTTCCAGTCCAATAACATCTTCGTTATATCACTTGGGAATTTTCTCAGTGTGTGGCCAATCCATCTCCATTTTCGTCTCTTTATTTCGATTTCAATGTCTGACTAATTAGTTTTCCTATGCAGTTCGATGTTGGTTAAGGTGTTAGGCCAGAAACTTTTCAGTATTCATCGAAGGCATTTGTTTACGAACACCTCTAACTTCATTTTTATTTTTTCTGGTTGCTTCCTTGTTTCGTACCCATATATTAGTACCGATTTCATACACGAGTTGAACATTCGTATCGTGGTCTTGCGTGACAGGGCGGAAGTATTCCAGACTTTGTGTAACACGTTGTATGTATGGCTGGCTTTATTAATGCGTTTGCTTATATCTTCCTCCGTCCCACGTGTTTTTGTTACTGTGCAACCAAGGTATACGAAATTGTCTACATCTTCTATTGTTATATTGTTGATTTGTATTGGTGTGGTTATTCTCGAGTTCAGTCTCATTGCCTTTTGTTTTTCTAATGTGTAGGTCTGATAGCTGTTGTATTTTCTGCTGCATGTATGAATGTTTATGTGTGAGCAGGCATATGTCTTCGGCATAGTCCAGATCATTGAGTTTACCTGTTAATCCCCATTGGATTTCGCATCGCACTATCTAGCACGATCAGAAGCAGCATTGGCGAGAATACGCATCCTTGCCTTACTCTACCAGTGTTATAGTATGTTCCACTTTGTTTGCTTTTATATTGAACTCGGTTTCCAACATCCCGATACATTTCTTGTATGCGTTCGATTAATTTCTTTAGGATGCCCATTTCACAAAGTGTCTGCCATATTGCATTTCTATTTATCGTATCAAATGCGCATTCGAAATCGACGAAGATCAGGTACAGTGGTGAATCCCATTCATTGGATTGCTCAATGATGATACGGATTGTGTTGATGTGATCAGTGCAATTTCTTCCTGGTCTAAAACCAGTTTGCTCGTTTCTTAATTTTGCGTTGATCGTAGCTGAGATTCTATCAAGGATGATCATTGCGAGTGTTTTTATTGTTGTATTGAGTAGGGAAATACATCGCCAGTTCATGTATCCTCTTAGGTCACCTTCCTTGGCTACTTGTTAAGACTTCCTTTCATTTTTGTTGTATTTCACCAGAATTCCACACGTTTTGGATTATTGGTGTTAATGTGTTTGCAGCTGTCGATGAGTCTTCTTTGAATATTTCGGCGATTATATTATCTATTCCAGCAGCCTTATTGTTTTTTAGTTTCTCAATGACACTTTTAACTTCCCGCTTCGTTGAAATTTGGGTATTGTTAGTTTCGTTATTGTGGTCAATTGATATTGATGATTGGAGGTTTCTGGTGCTGGTGGTGGCGTCTTCTCCGAAATATTTCTTTCCATCTCCTTAACTGTGTTTCGTCCGTTGTTAAGACTTCTTGACCATTTGCATCCCTTAATAGATGGTATGTTTGTAATTTTTCCCGTGACTTATTTTCACTTTGGTGTAGTGCTGCTGCTCGGATATTTTGGGATGCTGCTGCCTCTTCAGCAGCCTTGGAAATGCTCTCTGTATATTTTCTTCGATCATTCCTTGCCATCTTCTTTACGTCACATGCTGTTTCTTCGTATCTACGTTTGTTTCACCTCTGCCGTATTTTGTTGATGCATTTGTAACTTGTATCATCGCTTATTCAGGGTTTTCTATTATATTCTAGGTAGTTGACTATGTCAGTGGCAGTTTTGATGTAGGCTTCTTCAGTTTGATTCCATTTTTGTTGTATACTACTACTGGTGGCTTCATTACTATTTATTAAGATTGCGTTGAAGCGTTTCATTGAACATGTTTCTTGTTTCAGCATCTTTCAATCTGGTTGTGTTAAATTTCCTCTTATTTATTGTTGCATTTGTTTTTTACGATTCGCGGACTTTTGGTTTAAAACAATTTATTTAAACCAATTTAACTAAAGCAATTTACCTAAAATCAATTTATCTAAAAACAATTTACCTAAACACAACTTGCCTAAAAACAATTTATCTAAAAGCAATTCATCTAACAACAATTCATCTAAAGCAATTCGTCTAAAACAGTTTGTCTAAAATAATTTAACTAAAAACAATTTGTCTAAAAACAATTCGTCTAAACACAATTCATCTAAAACAATTTAACTAAAAACAATTTGACTAAAAATAATTCGTCTAAAGCAATTTAACTAAAAACAATTTATCTAAAAACAATTCGTCTAAACACAATTCATCTAAAAATAGTTTGTCTAAAAACAATTCGTCTAAAATCAATTTATCTAAAATCAATGCATCTAGAGCGATTATATATATTCATATAAATCACTCGCCCAAAACAATTCAACAAATAAATCGCAAAAAAAATGGATATAAAATAATTTTTCTAAATTAATTCGTCTAAAACCAATTAATAGATCCAAAGAAATTTTAGAAAAGTTTAGATTAGTTTTGAGTATTGACGATTGGAGCATCACGGATTCCACCTAGTGGAATATTTTCAAACTGAGCTACCTGATAATTTGACGTTGGAAATTGTTGTAAATAATTCCATTTTTGATCTGTATAAATACAATTTTTACTTACCGGATTGCTAATACATAATTGTAAATAATTCAAACAAATGTCATTTTATCAGGTGCATTATTTTAACTATTGTCCTCGAGAGACGCTTTCTTTACTTTTAAAATCATCAATAGATTGTGTGATTAGTATGTCTACTTACCACCAGAGTAAATGAACGTGCGGTCAATTAGTTTTGTTTACGCATTTTTTTTATATGGAGTTTTATCAAAAACAACTCTTTTAAAATTTTAGAAAAATCAATGAAAATTACCATGATACGAAAACAAAAATAAAACAATTCATTAACAAAAGAATAATTATTATATTTTTAATATAAAATAATTAGAAAAATGTTTGTTTTACTAGAATTTAATGTTTAAACACCGAACATTATTTGAGTTTTGTGAGGTTATGTCAGATGCTTTATGTTTGTTTTTGTTTAAGAATTTCAAATTTTTTCGCCCATTTCTATTAGGAGCTCCTTGCTGATCATTGTTTTTGTGAAATTTGTTATTCCAGGCAGCTTAAATGGTTCCTTTAACATAAAATTTACCATACAAAACTTAAATAATTTTTGATTTTATATTTCGTTTTTCTACCAATTGTAACGGCGATCCTTTATTTTGTGTTACAAATAAACAAATCATTTTTTGTTAACAAATATGGTTTAATTAAACTTCCATATAAAAAAAATGTAAACAAAAATTTTGACCCCGTAACGACGAGACCTCTCATGAGAAAAAGGTACAACTGATGTACTAAAACACAATCTATAAGTACTCGCGGTGGTCGATTGGAAAGCAATTGGTAAATCCGAGTTGAAAGACGACGGTTGTCATCATTTTCTGCACAAACATAAATAAATGCATAAAATAAGCAAGATACAGATATAAATATGTGACAATCAAATAATTATTACGTTTTATGAGATATTTTACTAAAGTTTATTTGTTATGTTGAAAACTAACGAAAATTTCATAGAAAGAATAAAGAATTCTTCATCTTCAAAGTTTCGTTGACTGTGAATTACGTATAAAACCAACATGGACGTTTAAAATTGACTCTTATGATCATATAAAATCTGTCTTCTCGATCGTATAAAATCTATCTATTTTTTCTAAATGAGAAAGAGAATATGTACATAATCAGTATCAGCATTCAGCAATCAGCAAATACCAAGTTTCATTATAGGCATGGCTGTGAATCTGCTGCAATTGCGCGCATTTTATCATTTTGTTTGGAATCTTTCCATACTACCTATAGCAACTCCCTCATTTCTGGTGAAAAGCTCATATTTTTACACATTTTTAACTATACACATATATACCATCAAACTATTAAAATCGATATTTAAATTTTTAAAAATGCCTTTCCAAGTCCAATTTCCAATGCCTATACAAAAACTCGAATATTAAATGGTTAATTTACATGCCGAAAACTGCAGTTATATTTACAAGGGAGTTTCCATTCTAGCCCGGAACGCCCGACATCGAATCTGCCTTACTACCTCAGCAAAAATCACTTCATCAATAGTTGTTTTCGATTTTGTTTTTTGTACAATTTTTCAGATCTTCTAGTTGTAAATTCTTGTACAAGCCATGGGTTTTCTAGGCTTGAGTGCCTTGTATTCGCCGTACTGCCTTATAAGAAAGTATATAGAGAGTTTTGACTATAAAACCTTAGAGAATCATAATTTTATTTTGAAATAAAATGAAAAATTTTGTATTTGTTTAGATTTTTGATCCTTCAAGCATTATTTTGAAAATCGTCCACCATGCCAGACAATTTGCGTTAAAAGGCAAATAAAAGAATTGTTTCAATTGAGCAGTCAATGTGTTTCTTTAACTCTTGTGTTTATAAGCGACTACCATTTCACTACCTAGCGACTACCTATTCACCATTGTGAATAGTAAATAAAAAATTATTGCGTTGGGATGATTTTGATTTCTTTATTTAGGCTGGTTCATCGCGGCTTCATCGGCTCATTTCAATCCATTTGTTTAAATTTAGGATGACATTCTGGCATAATTGCTCCTTTTTATGGCCCGAATTGAATGATATAAAGGTGGGTAATACGTGGTTTCAATAAGAGATAAGTGTAGAACCGGTCTAGATCAATAAGAGATAAGTGTCGAACCGGTTTAGATTTTTTAATCAATGAGTTTTATTTTTAATAATCACTAAAACTTTTTAAAAAAATCAATAAAGAACACGTCTTGTATGTATCGACTTAAAATCACAGAAAAATTATAATTTTTTGACTGATAATATTCAAAAAATCATTTTAGGTTATGTCCAGTTGTACATACCAAAGACAAAAATTTGACTAGTAGCGGGAATCACCGGTTAGTCGACTGGAAAGCAGCTATTTCTAAAATTTAGTGAGGACACATTTTTAAAACCTTTTTTTTGGAATGGCCAACTTTACGTCGGTAATTATTTTTATTTAAATAATTTTACATAAATTGAGACGAATTGTGTTTAGATGAATTGTTTTTAGTTAAATTGTTTTTAGATAAATTGTGCTTAGGTAAACTGTTTTAGATAAGAAATCCGTTTTCCGTTTTTTACAGCGGATTGGCTTCATTTGAAATTGTGGTTAGTAGTAATTGTAGTGTATGTCTGCACGCACCCTTCATTGTTCATTACGTGATCTCTGATTTTTTTGTTCTGCCTTGGTTGATGCTCATGTGTATATTTATGTATTTTTTTTGTGTGGAAATCTACTGCCGCCCGCCCCTAAGAATATTTGTGATATACAGAAGTTGACGGCAACAGAAGTAAAGAAATCTAATATGCATTTATTTACCCTTGATGAAGTCGGTGTTGTCTGTTCCAATTTTTGCATTGCTCCTTGTATGATTTTGATGTCGTTTCTGTACATTTTTGCTATTGTGGATTGTAATTGTTCATAGAACTAAACTTTCGTTATGTCATTTGCATCTTCGGTTGCATAACCACGCACTGAATTGATAGTTGTGTTTCTGCGAATGAAATCTTGCCCGTGTTATTCCTGGTGCTGTGGTAATTAGGTTGCCATTCTATGAATGCTATCTTCGCTTTATTTGTTATTAATATGATCACGTTTTGCTCATGTGTGTCGACTCTATCTGAGATTATCATTTCATAGATATCAGCATCATGCTCATGTACGATAAGCCAAGGGTCGATATTTGATTTTGCCGGTTTGTGTTATTATTACCTCTAGTATTCGTTTTCTGTAATCAAGTTTGTGGCTGCTGACTAAGGTATACTGGCAATGCCAGTCAACATCATGGTATATGTATGCCAGTCTGGCATGCATATACCATGATGTTCACAAGAGGGCAACCAATTTTGTACTAACCTTGCGTATGGTTGCTTGACGTTATTGATGAATGGTATGGCGTCTCTCCTTTCTCATGTACTTGACCCCTTCGTAATTTTCTACTAGCAAGTGTGTTTATGGACATCGCAAAGCATACTCAGATTAGAGGCTCTCTTAAATTGAAAAGGTATCAAAGGAATTCTTGGAATTAGAACCGTTTCACCTTTACGATAGTCAGTTGGTATGGTCGCTCCAATTAGATAGCGTTTATTTTGTTTACGTATTCATTTTTAGGAGCTAAAATAGCTGTTTCTTTTAACCACTCTAGGGATTTTTGCTGAATATATTTTATATCTGGATATTATCAGCAGTAATATCCCAAGAGCATTGATAATTTCCCGAAATAATTTTATTATATTTTTCGAAAGCACGTTGCTTGGTAACAGCCCGAAGCCGAAGGCTGAGCAAGCATTTACTTGATCGGCCCTAGTTTCTCTAGCATCTACCAGTAATATATGTCTGAAATCCTTAAAAAATAAAATTGTGACACACAACAAGCAGAAGATACATCGTTCTCTTCAATTATATTGAAAGGAAGCTTGACATGAAGAAGCCACAGTATTAAACCTTGAGACCTAAGTTTGGCTAGAATTAAATTTAAAAGAAAGGCTTTTCTAGACCTACCTGGCGTATCTAAAAAATAGCCGTTCTCAGTTCCAGCGTCAATATTTGATAATATGTCATTATACACTAAGGTTTGCTCATTAGTTAATTTTGGCTCTTCTCTTAAGACAGTTTCTTCCAGAGATGTTTGATCGTAATATGTCTCTCTTAGGTACTCTCTATTTATTATACATCTACATATTCGAATTATCTGGTAGAAAAAAGCTAACATTTTTGTCTGAAAATGACATGGCAATGTTATTAAGTTCTCGAAATCCTAAGTTGAAAATTTCTTCAGAGTATTCCAAATTTTCCAAGGATTGTGCAATACGGATTTTGAAAAAGATGTCTTCGGATATTTCTTCCGTTTTGATGGCTATAATGGGTTTGCATAAGCCACATGGCAGAAAACCAACATTATGGCGAACAAATGCTTCATAGACATAAACCGAGAATTTTGTAAGCAGCCTGATAGCTGTGGTATATTGTATCATGATACCACAAAAAAAAAACTGAAAACTAAGACTAATAAGCAATTTTATTCTAACTTAAATTACTACATTTTACTGTAATTTTAAGGTTCATCCATCGATGTACTCCGTAGTTTTGATTTTGTTCATGACTTCTAGCAAATTTCATAATTTCGGTTTTGATGGGTTCTATGCCCAGGAATGCTTTGTGGATGTTGCTATTTCTGAGATGTTTTTTAGCACTTTACTTTGTAATCGTTGGATAATATCCATGTTGCTCTGCTTGGTACATCCCCAAAGCTGTATATCATAATTCCAAACAGGCTTCAATATTTCCTTATAAAGCAGAAGCTTATTTGGGATTGATAGATCAGAGTTTCTTTCCAGTAAGTAATACATTTTATTGTATTTTAATCCCAACTCGTCTCTTTTCTTTTTAACATGAGCTTTCCAGCGAGGCTTAGCATCTAATGTCATACCAAGATATTTGGCAGTGTTTGCATGTGGTATTTCTTGATTATTTAGATATACTGGTTTGTGTACTAATCGCTTGTTCGTAAAGTCGACATTGTACACTTGCTCTATGGCGGCTTGTAATTTCACTGTTGTATCTGAATTATTGTCACCTATTGCTGTGTCATCGGCGAAAGTAGCTATCGTGTTGTTTTGTGGGATTGGAACATCTCGGGTGTATAGTAAATACAGAAGTGGCCCAAGTGCACTTCCTTGTGGAACTCATGCCTTTATTTTTTACTATTTAGGTAGGATTAAATTGAGTTTGTAGATTAAACCTTCGTGCCAAACCTTGTCAAAGGCCTGAGTTACATCAAGAAATTCTGCGAAACAAACGTTTTTCTCTTCTAATGTCTTCTCAATAATATTGGTTATTCTATGCACTTGATCAATAGTTGAGTGCTCACTGCGAAAATCAAATTGGTGAATCTTCTTAATAGTAACTTTTCAAAGAGTTTAGACCTTATCGGCAGCAACGATATAGGCCTATATGATGTTATTAGATGCGGCGGTTTACCTAGTTTGGGAATCATGATAACCTCAGCCACTTTCCAAATTTTTGGCGCACATATTTTTACCTGAATGCAGCGTTTAAAATATTAATTAATTTCATCGAATCTTTTCTCGGTAGCTGCTTTATTATTTCTCAGGTAATCAGGTCAAACCCTGGTGCTTTGCTTTCCAGAGCGAATAATCCCTATTACTGTCATTCGTTAATTTACTTAAGTGGAGATTAACTGACTGATTTTTTAATTTCTGAATTTCTCTTGTTAATTGTCTTGGCCAGTTGCCCAATATGTTGGTTTTCCTGTTGAAATGGATTTACATCCATTTTGTTTAATGGCAATCAGCAATTCTTTTCCTTTAGTTGGAGTTAATCTAGAACCCCAATGAGTATTCTTCGTATTGAAGTCACCACCTATTTTGAACCTTTTTCCCAGACGCTTGAAGAACTCTGAGTATTGTTTGTTTTTAATAGAAAGTTAGTACTAAAGTACAATAGGAAAGTTAGTTGGTTTTTATATAAACCTGAATATTGGCCTGAATTTATTCTTTTTCTTACTTTGCTTCTTCAAAATGTTGGATATTCTCTTTATGATGACTGCACTTCCTCCTCTCGCTAAATTAACTGGATGAATAGTGTGATATACGCAAAAGGCTTTAAATGTTATGTAGGATTGCTTAGTAAAATGTGTCTCCGAAATAAGACACACATCTATATTCTCAATATCGAGGACTGCTTGTAGTTCTTGCTGATGCCGGAGCAAACCATTAGCATTCCATGACATGATTTTTATTGTGCTGTTCATTTCTGTGTGGATTTGGGTTTAGCTCCTAATGCTGTATCTTCCAATTTTTGTAGCATCTCATCAAATTTTGTTAATTTCATGAGAATATCTTGCAAGAGTTTATTGACTATCGTTGCTTCGGCATATGTAACTCCTTTAGTTCTTAGTTGGCGGCCATGGTAGCCCATTGTCTTATTTTGTCTGCCTCTCGTATCGATTTCCCTGACCATACATTCGAGTTTTATTCATACTTTGGATTTTAATTTTCTGAATTTCTTTTGCAACAATACATCCTCGATAATTAGCAGGATGTCCTTGTCCACAGTGTACACAATTTAGATAAACTTACGGATTGTCTCATTCTCCAGTTAGGTGGTGTCTATACGTGCTCCTAATGCTCAAAGTTTTCACTACGTTTCTATATGCATCTCGTATCTCCGCTATTTACTTATTTTATTTTATTTTATTTTAATGATAAATGATTCTTTCAAAATACTCGCCTTAATTATATCATGGAACTCGTGATAATTTTTAACATCATCTATAGGTGGTGGGGGAGGTATTTTTTTTATCTTTTTTTGACGTTTGTCTCAACCTTTTGAGGTTGAATATTTTGATTCAATGTTTGTGATTTTTGTGGTGGTGACGGTGTATTATTTAATCTTTTCCTTTTATTTATCCTAGAGTTAGCACGAATCCATTCTGTTTCTTGAGCTAAGTCTTCCTCATCGGTTTGATATTCAACTTTTTTATTAACATTAGAATTGGTGTATTGGTTCTGTATCATTGGTGATTCGGTTTGACATGTACCATTGTTTAAATTAAATTTGGTATTCTGGTTCTGCTTCATTGATGGCTTAGCTTGGGTATCGTGCTGCTTTAATTGCATCATTTCTTTTTTTAGTTCGTCGATTTGTTGATTTCGCTTGTAAATTCGCTCTTTTTCTGAAGCCCAACTTTCAAGAACAAACGTCATTATAATTATATGAGGTTATTATACCTGCTTGTTGCGATGCCGCTGTTGCGCCCGTATTAATTTGGAATTGCTCCATGTTAAAATTTTCAGATGAGAAATTAAAAGTTTTCTCAGGAAATCTAGCAACCTTTTCTCTCCTTTAGGCTGCTTATTATTTCCATATTCTTGTTATTTTGTGTATCCAAAATGGCCCTTCCCAGAATCCCTAGAGCCAGTCTCATTAGAGAGTGGATTGCCCAATGTCTCCATTGGTGTAGGTACCACCTGGAGTATTTCTTCCTTTTATTTTGTTCATTGCATATTGAATATTTATAGTGTAATCCACTCGCTTCTAGTATTTTCCCAATTTTTTAAAAAAACGTTGCCCAGGTGTTACCATCCGGTTGGAATATAGTCCACAAAAGTCATGGCTATAGACGGTGAACCCCTACCCTATTGAGACGCACCCAACACTCGGCCTTTAACTTGTATCCGTATTTTCGGCGTTGGAATTTGTTATCTTTCCATATATAATATGCCGGCATCTAATCATAAATTAATGTTCTCGCGAATCAGTCTTCTGTACACAATTTATAAAATGCCCTAACCCTAAAAGGGTAGTATCTCGAGGATTTTCAATTTCGTCTTGAGCATTCTCAACCATAAAATATATTCGTTGACCGTTTTCTAATTGAATAGCGAGATGTATTATTGCAGGATGTCTTTCTTGTATATGTATTAAATGAAAGCAGCCTCCAAACAGCTTTCGAGTTACTAATATACTTCTCTGACAAAAACCGGTCGACTTAAAATAAAAGCAAGCTACTTATAGTTTTTAACTTTTTAGAATTTTTTTTAGTCGATAGTAAAGTTAAAAAAAATTATCTGTACGCACAAACTGTACCAAAACTCTAAAAATATACACACCCGATTTTTATAAACTATAGTTTAAAACTACCTTCAAAAAATACCCTAAAAATACCATTAGTTTCTGAGATTAGTGCGAACCGACAGACAGACACCTGACGACGGATACCTTACTTTATATATATGTGAGAGGTTACAATAAATTAGAGTAAACTGGGCTTTAACCCGAAAAATGATCTTGACAACTTAGTACGGATTAGATGATTTATTCGGTAAATTAATGATTAAATTTCTTCCGCCAATCTAAAGATATTGCATTACAGTATATAAATCTGGTTCAAAGCGTATTATGTTTTGTATTTAAAATAAACTTTAAATTCAAGAAGCCCCGTTATAAATAAGCTCAGTTAAACACTTCTGGATTTTGGTGTTTACAATTTTAAAATCACTTTATCACACTGATTTAGGCCTGATTTGTATTAAATTGCAGCCAAGTAACCTAAACCGGTGTTTATGTACAGTTTACTTAGATCTGAACGAAATCGGCTTCTTTGTTGAAATAATGTCTATGTAGATAATGTGTTTTAAGAGAATGGCTTGACAATGGGCCGAAACGGGTGTAAACGCCTCGTACTAAACTGTAACCTCGTTTAAAGGTAATGGGTGGACGGCGCAGCGATGTTTCGATTATGTTCAAGTCTTGTGAGTTGCTTAGCTTGTGGCTCGTCAATGCCTTTGATGCTTTTTAGCAGACAATAGAAGTTCGAGATTTCAAAGAAGTTTGCTAGGCTCGTCGGGGCTATGAATCATTCTCGGCAGATGCGGTTTTATTTTTGAGGTGTAACGATGTGCTCATGTATTGTAATTTTGAAGAATTCTTGTAATCGACTATATGCAATAAGTCAGGATCTTTTCGACGAGGAAGACCGTATTTTTTTGCCAAACCAAAGTCATACTTAGAGATATACCTAACCGGAAAAAAATGGTTTGGTACTATCTTTTTACGAGCTCATGTTACACTTCAAGATCCTGCAATTATTCGGAATACTTCCGAACAGTTAGTTAAATTTTTAAGAACAACGAGTTGGTTCAATGTGTGCTGCGATAGAATATTATGTTGGGACTATAGGTTCGAAAAGAAACTTATATGAGAGGAGCCTAAACAAACTAGACCGCCGTGTCTGGCGTTCTCTTGTTGTTGATCGAACTAATTGAAGCAGCATTATAGAATTGAAAGTCGTCCTAGAAACGAATGAATCGAATTGCTGTAGGCTGTAAACAATGAATTGCTGCTATAATGGTTGCTTTTCCTCACTAGTAGGTAGCAATACGCTCTTCTACTTTAAAGAAGAGTAAAGAAGGAATGTGAATTAAAGATACAATAAGTCAAGTGATATAATTTGAGTTATTTAGCTTCCGGGACATTGACGTAGAGAAGAAATTCTCAAAAGACGAAAGCAAAGTAAACTAAGGTATAAGTAGGAACATTTGAGAACCTTCGGGTGTCGAATTTATAAATGCAAAAAACTGCAGTTCAAGAAAAATCGAGTATTGAGTTGAAGGTGGAAGGCTGGCACTTTTCGTTTGAATATATCAAAAATCGAAGTCGAAAAATTGCTGTGAATACCGAGGCATTATTTAAAGTTTCCACGGATGAGCAAATGAAAACGGCTAAAAAACAGTTGCTTACTACTCGTAAAACTTTTGTCGGATGATGTCGCTTGTTTCACGAAACTTAATGAAATTGTGCATGTCAACCCGCTCATTAACTCACCAATCTGTTAATGGTCTTCCGTCCAGTAATAAACGAAAATCAAATTTGATGAATTTGGAACACTACACAAGTATAGGCTGCGGAAGGTCAATTAAAAGCATTACCAGGCACTTTCGATAGGACTGTCGTTGGCATGCTTTAGACTAAAAGCTATTGCAAACGAAGGAGTTTCAGCAGAGCCTTCTAGAGTATAGAGCCATAATCATTATGACGTATTTTTTAGAAGCTTTTTTAGTGGTATAACTTTTCACTAATTTCCATAGGAATCCATAGTAAAAATGGTGTTTTTTAGCTTCTAGTTTTTCATTGAAAAAAGCAAAAATGTTACAAAATTTTTATACAAAAGTGTTCTACATACCTTTAGCATCAATATACATGCAGGGTTTATTGGTATTAAGTAAATATTAATTGCAGAAATATTAAAATTAAATTATTTCTAAAATATATTTTTCGAACTTTCATTTTGAAAAATACATCAAAGTTGGCTTTGACGAATTAAAATAATACTTGCTACATTTATCTTTAGTTTTACTAGTGTACGTTAGATGTCTCAGATTTATACAGAAAAATACGAAAACAAATTGTTTAATCACAAAATTATCACACGTTCTTAATATTTTGAGAATTTGTTTTGGTTTTCCTACAATTTTTGAACTTAAAATTTCCCCAGGTGGCAATTTTTGGTACGATTTTAAAAAAATTTGTACTGCCATCACTGCCATCTAAGTAATGTATATTGACTTAATGCACACAATTTGTAGTAAGCTTTTCTTTTTTATTTGACCAGAATGCTGTTGTAGTGAACTTTTTTTTATATTTTGGTTTAAATAAATCAATTATTACAAGAAAATGAAAACGATTTACTTAAACGACATTTATATATGTTGAAATTCAAACATTTATGAAAATATTTCAGAAATCATAATTAAGAATTTGAAACGTTTTCATTTACAAATTTGTCTTTGGAAGAAAAGTGATTTCCCATATGTTTTATGTGTTTTACTATGGAAATTTTGATTTTTTCGTCGTTTCTAATTCCCTTAAAAAAGCTTCGTTTTTTAGATTATGGCTTGTATAATCAAGGTTGCTTTGGTTTCAGCTATAAAATTTCACTTGCAAATTCTAGAATTCGTGACTTGCAAAAGAGCAGTGAAAACGGTTAAACACTAATGCTTAATTTGTTTTATATATAAAATTTTACTAGAAATCCGTTTTTGCAGTTTTGTTATTATTGCGACCGATTTATCAAGTCAAGAATTTTTAGCTAAATTAAGAAGATTCACTGGATGGCGTGGAATCCCTTCTAATATGTATTCCGATGTAATAAAATCTTAAGTGAGCTTTTTAGCAAACAAGCAAGTGGAATTTGAAAATCCAATGTAAACGTGTCAAATATTATTTGAAACGTTGTTAGGGTCTTAGAGATAACGCTGATTCCACAACCATTTCTATTAGTTGTCAAAGCCGATATAGTTTTCTGTTGATAGTTGGCCGAAACATGAAATAGCTTGCTGAGTAATTTTGTAAGGGAATCAATACAGTTATTGAGGGAATGGATACCATCAGGCCCCGCTAATTGGATATAATCTATTTCTTAGAGACATCCTGAGGCTACAAATAAATAATGCATGCTAATGATGCAGATATACTTGTGGGACAAGTGGAATAGGCTGAATTCGGCACATAAGAGTTTTTAATAAAGATTTTTATTGCTGTTTTACGGGAGTATCGAATATTTAGATGTGCCAATGGTGCTGCCCCGGTGGCACAGTGGTTAGCATGCTTGCTTAAGCTCCGAAGGTCCCGGGTTCGATTCCCGGCGGGTGATGAAAAAATCACGGCTGGTTTTAAGGGTAGGATCAATGAATTAATCTTACGAAACTTCAGCAAGAAGCTGCCAAATCCCTCTATGGGATGTAGCGCCAGCGAAAAAAAAAAAAAAAAGAATATTGGTTGAACCTGAATAGTAAAAGCTCGAAAAGTTCTTTTATCATTCGAATTAATAAAAATTGTGTTTTGGAAAATGGGAGCCATGTGCAACCCATACATTGAAATAAACCGCAAAAGAAAAATTCAATCGAGTCGGACAGGACCTCGTATTTATTGGTGGTGTTGGTGTCATTATAAGAAGTATTCAAGCTTTTGTTCATCAAAGCACAAACAAAGCAATAACCAGATATGAAAACCAGAACAATAGATTTTTCAAATTTATGGGGTTGACGTCTAAACCCCTCTTTGGGATAAAGGAAATATTTCAAATATTTTTCATACATTTATGATGTCGTGTCCCTTTTTCTATTGATTTTAATGAAAATTTTTTAATTGATACATACATAGCTCTAAGAGATATTTCAACACAAAAATTTGTTATACTTAATAGCAAATTTTAACTCTTGGAGTTTATATTTTATTGAATTACGAATTTGCTCACACAATCGTTATAACAATGCAAGGACCCAATTCAGTGGATTTTTTTTAAAGGAAACTTTGTTTAAGATTTTAAAACCAAAGAATGTGTATCTGGGATTATCGTACAACATGCAATACAATTTTAATGACATCTAATGACAAAACCAAATGATTCGATTGCTGTTTTGTGGGACATTGAACACTCATCCCAAACCAATAGCTTACATTGCCGCAACTCGCTATTTTTACTTAAATTGGTGTTTCTTGATGAGATAAGTTCAACTTCCGCTTAAGCACTGAATGTGCCGTTCAGCCAGTATCGAGTAACGTGACAGCTATTTCAGAGGAGCCTACGACAACAGCAACTCCTTTATCTTTGTGAATTTGGGCTAAGAGCAGATTTCAGTCCGTCTTGAAGCATCCAAAAACAAAATAAACCACCATCACTACTGTCAATCTGCTACATAACATTGTTAAAAACTGTTCGTTATTCTGGATTCATATTCGGAGCGTATTAAGTGAGTTTCTGTTGCAATGAAATTGTATTATAACTCATTTCTCGTATTAAATCACAACTAGCTTGCCCAGTTCTAATTGGTCTACTTAATCCAAAGTCTAATAAATGTTTTCCAGTTCTCATTACTTCTGATCCCACACCTTTAAGATAGCTTTGTTGTAGATAAAATCATTGTATGTATCATTGAGATCTTACAATCTGTGCAATAAATCTTCCGCGATGTCATTTTTGTAGTTTTCCTATACATTTGTGGGGATTTGAAAGCACACAGATCGCTATAAATAAGGCAAAAAGCTCACGTTGGCCGCTGATCTAACAACCCTTTATGTAGCATATGCCTCTCTGAATGTTAACAATTCCTGACCATTGGGTTTTTTAAGATCTTTAACAGTGTAACAACATTCTCAAACAAAACACTCTATGTTGCTGAAATGCGCCGTATAGGCTCTATACCTAAAACATCTCCGGATTTAATGCCCGGCCAATTCTAAATAAATAGGGATTCCTTAAACTCGACGTTTACACTCTTTCCTTGGCATATTCCAGGTATAATATCTCGGAACCTAAACGTATAGAAGAGGTTTTGTAAAATCGTCTCGTGCGCAAAGTTTAAAAATGCATTAAGTGTCACGGCGGAAATTATTTTCAATGAATACAAACTTTCACCATTCTCCAAGTAAACATTGAGATGTTTCGGTGCGGGATGTCTTTCGTGTAACGGAATGTGACAACGGCCGTATTGGCATGCATATATGTACTTCATGTGTGGGATTTGTGTGGCCTGTATTTTTGAAGTTGAAAATTGCTTGAACACTGCCTTTGTTAATATGATATATTTACAGATATACTTTATAGCATGCACTGAATGAATGGCAAACCTCTACATTAATATGGACACTAAACAATATTGAGAAAATAGAGAGTAAACCATGCCATTAGACCTCCATCTTCTGGCGCTTTTCTTCGCTGGGTATCCGTTTTCATTGTATATTTTATCTTTGTGAAATCTGCGTGGGAACTTTTAGTGCATTTACCTTCTTTCATGAAAGGAGATTGAGGATTTTCAGGGCCACATTTTGCCTATTTTATTTGGATTATCATTAGCGTCATTTGCGACATAATCTTGGAGATGAATATAATTCTCCGCTCTTAACTTAGCTTGATTTAATGATATACATATCTTGGCCAGTTGTTTGAATCATGGCATACCTAATATATGTATAAAAGTCCATGCATCACACTTTTTTGTTTGGCAAAGATGAGGCCCGTTACAGAGTTGCTTTGCGATATTTGAAAGTGATAACCTTCTTGTTCCTTGCTGAAAATTAGCGGATATTGCAATGCTTCATAATATTTTTGTGTATCAGGCACCCTGGTTGATCTGTCATCATGGACATGTAAAACGATGTCGCTAGTTACGAACTGTTCGCCTGTAACCATGAAAGCATATGTAAGGTGATTATTAGCAATGTAATGTGACTATATTCATGCTGCAACATTCTATGAATTTGTCGGAATTTATGCCGGTTATTATTTGATGGAAGCAAGAACCAATTTTTTGGTAAATTTGACTTTGGACATTAAAATTAGGGGAAAACTTGGCATTATGGCTCCTCTATCTACACCATCATCGTAGTCATCTGAAGCATGAATTGTATTTAATAATTCTAATTAAAAATTGCCTTGATTCATTACATTCGTATAGCGGTAGCATAAACATTCATTGTGTTGTATATTTTATAAGGCAAAGATTTTAGAATGCTTTGCAAATATAATACGTATATGCAATACACCGATACCATTTGAATGGAAAATTTTTATTTTTATTTTGTGTTTTTAGTCAAATGAGAAATCTATTATGATTGTCTATGGCGGTAGAGTTCTTAGAGATTCCTCTGGCTCACTATGTAACGGAAGTGCAATTTTGCCACCAGAGAAACACATACCAACACTTCTTCCTTCCATATCAGCGTTTCACAATACCTAAATTTTTATTCTATTTGCCCTAATATTACTAATCGATGGTTAACATGGGCAACCGATGGGTCTACGCGTATAAAAGCGTCGTTTCTCGGTTAGTCGCTCACTGTCAAAAATGCGATGGGCTTGTGACTGCTCCGATGTCTCGGCAACTGTTACAGTTGCGTGATATTCAGCATCAAACGTTTGACGGATCTGAGACTGCTCCGTTGTTTCGGTGGCCTCACAAGACGCATGACATTCTGCACCTAACATCTGGTAAGTCTGAGACTGCTCTGATGTCTCGGCAGTTCTAACATATGCATGACATTCGGCATGTTACGTCAGGCGAGTCTGAGACTGATCGTTTCTTCATCTAAGATCCTGAGACTGCTCCGACATCTTGGCAGCTCTTACAGACGCGTGATACGTTCAGCATCTAAACTTTAGCAGACCTGTGATTGCTCAAAACTTATGAATTTCTTTCCAGTTGTTTGACTGAATGTCCAAAAAGAATCTCAGTCGAAACCAGTTTGAAACTAGGTCCTTCTTTATACTAAAATATTTTTGAATTTAAATGAGATGTGGCACATAAGATTTAAATTGCCATAGAATTCCTTGGTCACTCACAAGTTTTACTCGGCTCGAATTTAACGTTATGAGCCTACAGTTTTCACCCAAAAAATTATTTACGCTTATACCTACCAGGAAATCATAATCGTCGTTAATTATTTATTTAGCCGAAATGAAAATAAATTATTAGCTAACGGAAAACAGAATACAAATTTCCCTGTAATCTTGACATTTTTAAAACAACTTTTTTGTTATATTTATTTTGATTTTGTTGACAGATTAGAATATTTCAATTTTTTTGTTTTTGTTTTCTATTTAAGACTTTCCCGTTTATTAGTTTCTTGTTTCATTTTGACTTTACTTTTATTTTTTTTTTTTGTTTCGCTACGAAAATAAATTTCCTCTCATCTGTCAATAAAATACTTTGCAAATTTGATTTTTTGTGTATGTACATTTGTTGTGAAATATTTTGACGGATAAATTTGTAATACATAGTTACATTTTTTTTTTGCTTTCAGAGATAAATTTGTGTGGATTAACAACAAGGAGATAAAACAACAAAATATTTAAGAACTAAGAGCGGAAACGTTTCTTGCTTTCTTATATATTTTAAATAAAATATTTAGCATTTTCTTGTATTAAGATTTTCCTCGAATTGTTGGTGGTTGTTGGTGGTTGAGAAAAGCAAGTAAAGCGGGATTTTTTTTTTACTCGCTGAAATAGGAAAGAGGCGGTTTTGAATTACTTGTCGCCAAAAAATAAATATATTGTTACGAAGAATATAATATTAAATTGAAAATTTATTTATTTAAATTTTTCATTAATAAAAGTGATACTTTGAGTTTGAAAAAAAAATACAAAAAAAAAATTAATTATTTATTCTAAGAGAATCAAGTGAAAGAATCAAATTAAATATATACAAAGTTGCGATAAAGTAAGAAAATTGTGCTAATTCAAATATTTGTTAGCGTTTTTTTATTTTGAAGTGTTTAGTGAATCGTTAGTGTTTTAAATAATAATAAAAAAATAAATAACAAAAGAATACAACGAAAAAAAGTCGATATTTTAAATCGGTCAAAAATAACCTCTAACGCGACACCCGACGCGAGCCCTGTGGGGCTACGCTTTGTCGGGCTTCTTCCTTGTGCTGTTTGGGCACCAAAAGCCCCAAAGCCAACGATTAGCTCAAATATTCGTCCGCAAGTGTTACCCTATACTGTACCACAAACACTTATCAAACGAGAATCTTGTCGGTGTGCTACCCAACAAATAAGGCCACAAACACAAATTCCATCTGCGACCGTTACATCGGCTACCATTAATCAACCATCGATTTTACCTACTACATTTCATTCTTTACCGCCACCAACCGTCCAACAATCACAACAACAAACACCTATTTCCATACAGCAAAATATTACACCATCCGTTGGTGCATCTATTTCAGCAAATCAACAAACAACACAACCAAATCAAATGCTTCTAGTACCATTCGCTGTACCGGGATTTGTTCCCACAATTCCGCAACAAAACCAACAAAATGGAAATACCAATATTAATCCTAAGGTAAGATTTAGAATTATACAACTTTTGTGTGCTTTTAAAGATAATTGGGATCTGTTTTAGGTGTATCTTTAAGAAAGTACCTTGAACTTAACATTTGTTATTCTTCTGTACATCCGTACATTTTTTCTAAATAACACGATAATACTCTCCAAAGAATCTTAAGAAAAATAAACAAAATTAATTTTCTTTTCTTTGAATTATTTATTACCCGAGTTGTTGCAGTTATTTTTTAAATAAGAATTACAAAAGAATAAGAAAGTAAGCACCTTAAAGGATATTAAATTGGTTTACGGCCGATTCAAAATTGTTACAGATTTTTCAGTATTACAGAGCATTCACAATGCAAAAACATTTTAGGTTTTCCATAAGGTTTCAAATTCTACTAAATTTGGTCAACATTTTCTATTATGTGCTAAGTGTTTTTCAAGATAGTCGATGAAAATAACTTCAATAAAATAATTTTTGCAGATTACATTATTAACATTCTAGCAGAAAATAAGAAAATTAGTGGTTGTAATAAGGATACATGGATTGCAATAAAAACTGTTGTAAATAGTCTTACGTGGAAAATTTTGTTGCACCTAATCGTGGAAAATATTGGTCAATCAGAAGAGTCTATAAAATTGGAATAAAATTGGCTTCTAGAGAGTATATCTGAAAATAAATCGCTTTTATGTGATTTGTCAATAGCTATCGCAGGAAAATATCAATTCAAGTTTCCTGTGAGAAATTTGGGAAAATACTATTTTCCAAAATCCATTAGAAAATTTATATAAAATCAGCAACTAGAGTGCTATGTCTAGCGATGGATTGCATTAATGTGACTTTTTTCCCCATGGGAAACTTCAATTGAATTTTTTTCCTGCGATATCTATTAACATAACACTCTTCTAGATGCTGATTTTATACCAATTTTAAATATTTGTTTGGGTTTTGCGAATTTTTTACAATTTTGGAGGCAGGTTTTGCCATCCACATACGAATATTGACAAGAGTTTAGTAATTTTCGTCTAAACACTAGCGACTGATTACGTTTAAATTTTTTATTTTGGGCTGAGATAACACAATCTGCATTACCGATTTTTTCACTTTCGGCTAACATTAACAGGATTCTGCATTATCGGCTTTTCACTTTAATTTTAAAAGATTCAAACTCGCTAGCTTGATACATCATTTGGATGTACTGCACTTAATTTATTGATCATGAAATATGTTTGTTAAGTCAGATATAAAATTTAAATCTAATAGGTGTATAATTCCAGAAGTTTCCTTTAGGCCAGAGATTGAGTTGTTAAAATAAAACATGGCCAGAATCCAATACATAATGCGGGACCCTACTAATGATAGTTTGATCCACAACCACAAACCATTGTGCACCATAGTTGATGGTTGGTGGTTGATTATTGATGGCTGATTTTTGGTGCTTTGATATTTAATGTTCGACGTTTGACTGATGAGTGAGAGGTGATGAGTGTAAGGTGATGGTGATTAATTTAATGGTGACTTTTTTAAAGATTGAAAAATTCTGTATAATAAGAACTGCACAGTTATTTTTATTCTGAATTTTCCTAATGGGATCAAATGTATTCCAAACACTTAATTTTATTTAAAAATCACGATTGAACAATTTAACGTTAATTCAGGTGCTTATAACCAAAAATAACGTATTATAGATGATACTTTGTATAAAAATGTGATTCTTCGTGTTATAACTCTAAACTTTGGGAAAAAATAGATAATCTGGAATCGAAAAGGGTTCACCGTTTTTTTCACTATTTTTCGTTATATAATATTATTAGTACACTATATAGCCACCGGCAAAATATTATGTTTCACTGTTTTACATATTTTTTAAAATTAGAATGTTTAGAAATTTGTAGATCAGAAAAGAAGCCAATTATTAAGAAGAAATGTTAAAAACTATCAAATATTTATAAGTAAACATGAACGTGAAAATAATTATACCCTTACGTAAAAAAAACCAAATCTGTAAAATCCGCTTAAGCCTTCGACCTGCAAAAACACAAAATATTAATTCCATTTACATACAATACGATAGAATTTTGCACACAGACAGACAGATTGTATAAACAAAAATCATTTCTGTACATTCGTAATCCTCCCCCGCCATTGTGTTAAACATTCAAAAAAGAAAAGCGTAAAAATGAAAATTTGTAAAGTTTTTCTTTTTTTTTTTGTTCTGCACATTCCGTCTGGAATAATTTGTAATGTAAATTAATAAACATTATAGAGATTTTTTGTGTTATATATTTATGGTCTGACAATTGTATTTATGCAAGTTAAAATTAAGTTAAAATCAAAAGCACAAAGTTCTCGACAGTGAGAGAGAGAATAAACTTAGCAACAAACAAAAAAAAAAAGCTCAAGCGTGAAAAAAACCTCATTTCCAACCAATCCAATGAAAACAGTATTGTGACAGAGAGTTTAACATAATTCATCCTTATTACGATTAATAATAACAATAAATAATAATCATAACTTGTTTCCCCAATGTTGATGACAAAGGAAATAAAAGACAATTTTTTATTTTTAAACAGCATCAGAAGACGACAAAAGGAAAACATAAAATCAAGGAAATTTATATAGTTAAAGATCAACAAAATTCAAAGTTTAAAAATTTAAGTTATAAACAGATTAGGTATAAAGTATTTGCGTTTTATGTTGTATTCAAACATACATATACAATAGCATATATTGTGAAAGGAAATTTTTCAACAGATTTTCCGTTAAAATATTGAATAGCAAATTTTTCTTTTATGCTTTGCAATATCCACAGCATTATTACATTTTTGCTTTTGTGTGTACATACAAATTCATGTAATGTGACAAAACCGCATACCTTGTGTTCTATACCTTTGAGCTTATTAAAAACTATATCGTGTGTATATAGGTATTCAACATTCATTGACTGAGGTTTCTTTGTCGTACACTTTTTTCTTGTTCTGAAAAGGGATTTGTTTGATTATGAATTTTGTCTTGGGATTTTAATGTCCACACAGTGTTTGTACTACACCGAAAATTGTAACGAAATGTTATAACACGTTCGAATGTCCACAAAATTGGGAAGTATGTATTAATTTTATTTTGAGGTTGGTGTATTTCTATAAATGCTTAAAAAATTTAAAAGTGCAAACCGAAAAAATAATTTTAACTTGTTAATCACAGACGTTGCTTTAGAGTATTCTTCATAAACCATATGGCCTTAAAATCGAGAATAGATATCGACTGAAATAAAATAAGTAGGTTCAAACAAATATAGAAACTGTACATGGGCAACACGAGCAGGAGAGACCATTGTCTGAGATGGTTTTGAATTTTCAGTTAAAGCACAACTTTCACATTTGGGCGTTATTTTGTTCTACTTATATCTGAATCGAGGTAAGGCCACCAGAAATAAAATAAAATACGGTTTTATGCGAATGCCTTTTTTACAAAAATTAATCATTCTTTAGAACTATACCGAGGATTTTTGGTAGTGGCGATCTCGTAGGTTTAAAATTGACTGGATTAGATAACTAGGATGAATTTTTGAAACAATAATTTTGCAATTAAATTTCTTCTGAAATGAGATAAATATTTTTTACGAGGAGCGAAATTATTAAGAATTATAAGTTCAGTTTCGATCTGAGTGAGAATAACGAAAAATTTAATATTTGTACCAGTCAATCTCATCAGGCTATAGCGACTGAATTGCTCAAATTCACTTTTGATTACTTTCTATGTATATAGGAAGCAACCGTGTAGTTAAGTATTAGCGAATTGTACACAATAATTTGCTTCATTCTCTAAAACTGATGTTTGTTGAAGAGGAAGGCGTGAAAGCGCACATAGTATAAATACATAATATATGTAGTACTCATCATACGAAAAAAATATTTAATCGGTGAAGTTCCAGATGTCGCATCGATCGCATTTAAATATTTGGTGCAAAACTTTGGTAATCGCCTAAATGAATGCAAGGGTAGTTAAAACTCTCCTGGCCTACTCGTCTCTAACGCATTATTTATTATTGGGCGTGTTTTTTTTTTAATGTCGGAGAAATAAGAGAGAACAGGGGTGAGATGTTGTAACCATCACGTTTTTCGCTTCGATGCATTTTCGATAGAATAACGGCACTTTAGAACTAAATTGTTTTGCAATTTTATATTTTTAACAAAGGAGTACAGTTATTCTATCGAAAATGCATCAAAGCGAAAAACGTGATGGTTACAACATCTCACCCCAGATAGATAATATATCAGATAAATCCGATAAATATTTTCTCTGATGTATCCGAGAAAAATAGATGATAATTTTGTTACCGTCGTAGAAATTAAACGTCAGTTTAAGATTGCCAAACAAATATTATCGTGTTCTTTTTATTTAAAATAAATGTAACTTCTCTTTAAAGACCATACAAAGTAGAAGTTACGCACAAAAAAAAAATAATAAAATTGAACAATGAAGATTTGTACCGTTTGTGCTTTTTAACAGAAATCTAGTTTTTTGAAATGTTCTTATCGAATGTCAAAGATTTGTAGTAATTTTTTGGATTAATACCTTCGGAGCTCAGGGCAGTTTTAGCAAATTTGAGCTTCTTGGGCTAATAAAAACTTGCCTCTTTTCATGATCAAACTTTTCCAAGAAATCGGACTCCATCTAAAATTATTATTAAATTTACTTTCTCCTAAAGATGACGACCACAGGTAATTCTCATAAGAGTGAAAACTGAAATGGCACCACTGCAATTTATACACGTAATACTTAAGTAAATTCGTAAAGCCGCAACTGTAAAGGGAAAATTTAAAAGCCGGATTGATTTGTCAGATAATACCGACCTTCCACTGCACTCTCTGAATTCAGATACGTTGAAATTTTAAAAATCCTCAAGCAAATTTTCTCCTGTGAACAAAAATCTTACTAAACAAATTTTCAATGCAATTTAATTGCAATGTTGGCAAGTTTACAATTATGTTTTGCTTCCTGGAAGAAAATTAGCCGGATGATTTATTAAATCTCTCCGAATTTAAATTCAGATGAGCCGCTTGTTCGTAGGTTGTGGGATACCGTGTATATGAACAAGTTTAAAATGTAAACATTATTCAATTAAATCTTATTCTAGATCATCTGGGTGTTCAGAATATATTATTGTCGCTTGAAGACATTTAGAAGTTTTCAATTGAAAATCGAGGCTTACAAAAACTGTGGCAAGGGCTTAGCTCTTTTAGGTCAACGGTTAAGAAGGTTCTGTCGGGACTAGCTGATTTGCTAGCATCAATGTCTGCAATAACTTAGTAACTGCTCTAGGATTGAATCCTATGCGACGCATCGATGAGTTTGCGAAATATTAGGTGGTGTAGGAGAAGGGTAAGTAACAGGTAAGATCGCGGCAAATAATTACAGGAATTATTTATTTTTGATTTTTATTAAAAATTTTAAGGAACAATTTCACTCAATATTTCGCCCTATACCTTCAAAAGTATTTCGATGGGGTTTTGTCGACACATACATAACAGTTATAATGGTAGAAATGTCAACGTCAATCGAGCTTCGATGTCTATTCACGAAACGTGTACTGTCAGAGCCTTCTAGAGTATAGAGCCATAATCATTATGACGTATTTTTTTGAAGCTTTTTTAGTGGTATAACTTTTCACTAATTTCCATAGGAATCCATAGTAAAAATGGTGTTTTTTAGCTTCAAGTTTTTCAATGAAAAAAGCAAAAATGTTACAAAATTTTTATACAAAAGTGTTCTACATATATTTAGCAGTAATATACAAGAAGGGTATATTGGTATTAAGTAAATATTAATTGCGGAAATATTAAAATTAAATTATTTCTAAAATATATTTTTCGAAGTTTCATTTTGAAAAATACATCAAAGTTGGCTCTGACGAATTAAAATAATACTTGCTAAATTTTTCTTTAGTTTTACTAGTGTACGTTAGATGTGTCTATAATTGTTGGCAGAGAAATACGAAAAAAAATTATTTAATCACACAATTATGACACGTTCTTAATATTTTCTGAATTTGTTTTGCTTTTCCTACAATTTTTGAACTCAAATTTCCCCAGGTCGCAATTTTTCCTACGATTTTTCAAAATGTTTACTACCCACTGCCATCTATGTATATTGACTGAATGCACACGATTTATAGTAAGCTTTTCTTTTTAATTTGACCAGAAAGCTGTTGTTATGAACTTTTTTTTATAATTTGGTTTAAATAAATCAATTATTACAAGAAAATGAAAACGATTTACTTAAACGAGATTTATATATGTTGAAATTCAAACATTAATGAAAATATTTCAGAAATCATAATTAAGAATTTGCAACGTTTTCATTTACAAATTTGTCTTAGGAAAAAAAGTGATTTCCCATATGTTTTGTGCGTTTTACTATGGAAATTTTGGTTTTTTCGTCGTTTCTAATTCCCTTATAAAAGCTTCGTTTTTTAGATTATGGCTTGTATAATCAAGGTTGCTTTGGTACTGTCCACAGATAATACAAATTTTAATATACGTTTTTACGTTACATAAAATGGTGTTTCTGCACGAAAAATGGTAGATGGATTTTAGGAGCAGTGACATGTAATCGTACGTGTTTAGAAAATGCTGATTTGGGGGTTATACAAGAGATTATTTACGAATTATTTTCATATTTTGGAAATTTTTCCGTATCTATATTTTTTTTATAATACCCTATTTTACGGCTAGCCAATAAATGCTGAACATTTTTTAATATTGCTTTGGGTTGCTTGACTTTGGTTTAAATTTGTTAAATTTGTTAAAATTTTTTTAAGAGTGACGGTGCTTGGATTCTCCATGGTTCAATATATTCCAGTTTTAAAGTGGAGGTGCTTGCTTGACGTTACATACATACATATATTATGCAACTTTCGAAATTATTAGAGAACTGAGTTTGTTTTGCATAATGTTCCGTGGTGATTAGTGCTTGACGCTGAGTTGCATGTTGTTAAGTGTTACTCAGGCTTTCCGAGAAGAGTATCATTATATAAGCCAAAGATATTTGCAAGGCCTTCAGAGAATGGGTTCTTGATTTTACGAAATTCCTCTAATTCAAAAAAAAAATTTGGTGAGGTTTTGAAGGACAATGACAAGTAAAGGTACAAAATTTTATGTGGGGATTCAGATGCGATACAATATTTTTGTAAGCAAGGAATGAATTCTTGATTTATAAACTTGTTACACGCCAACAATTCACCTCTAGCGGGGTTATTTACTGATAATCACAGAGGTATATAGAATTAGAGCATATCTTCATGTTGTACGAGTGGCGATTTATGAGCAAAATGAAACATTCAGGTAGTACTCTGCATCAAAAAAATAATTTAGGAGTACCTTTGTTTGAAATCCATTATTGGAAACGGTAATAAAAACTAAAATTTACTGATGTACAGACATCTACTACGCAAATGAAAAATTGAAAAAATTTGATTTCAAAGAATATTTTTAAAAATCGAATTGTTTTAGTGTTGCTTGAACTAAAACAATATAAAAATATATCCTTGTATGTATGACTGTACACTGTACAGTGTACCTCTATCATAGAAATAAACGATGACATTTGGGCATTTTTAATCGTACATATATTTAGGCGAATTTAAATACATATAAAAATATTTTGAAAAAGTCAAAACGATATCAATATCGCCATCTAACACTTCACCGATTAACTTCACATGAAAATACTATACCTATTTTATACTATGAAGCGCATCAGTACATTTTCGAAAAATTGGCCATAGCTGAAGTAGGTGACTTGCAAATACGGGTAGACCTTTTTTCGTACTAAACCGTTTAAATAGGCTGATGGTATGAGACTAGGGTAAAATTATTTCCACTTAAATATTTATGAAATCATTTAGAGCCAAATACGATTGCTAATACTTCACATTGTATTTGTCAATATTTCTTTTAGAGGGTAGGCAAAACATAATGGACTCATTCCGGTTTTCCATACAAAATGTGCTTTCAGCATATTGTTTTATGCTTGCCAAAAATTCAAAATAGCGGGCGACTATTTTTTTTCAATACGTATCAAAAACATTCATGTAATTTAAAATTTGCAAATAATAGTAGTAAAATGAACCAAATCAATTCCAAAGATAATGGATATGGAATACCTCAAATTCATATTATAATTCAAAAAACAGTCAAACCTGGTACCTACTGCTAGTGCAAATAGAACTGTAATACTTATGCGGTGCGTTGACATGTAGAACACTTTTCGACAAATTCCTTGATTTCCTTTGTTTGTCTATTCCAGTAGAGGCTACTTCGCGCTCTTGCCAAAGATTTCGACACACCTGGATGACTTTTATGTATATCAGCTAACACTTTTGGGCGTTCAGCTGTTGGGATAATAATTTTATTAGCTTTAAATAGTAATTGACAAATTTCCTCCTAGAAGCTCGCATCCGGCTTGACTTCTTCTGGCAAATTGCTGTCATTCGTTGGCCATCCTCTTTCGACAACTGTACGTAGCAATTGTAGTTCGAAATCTTCGTCTGTCAATTTTGCTAAGTGATTTTTCGTCACCTCCGACATATAGCGAATACTGTGTTGATTTTATATTCTTCGCTTTCTGTCCATTTTTTGTAAATTGGTTCAGCTTTGCAATCGCGGCTGAGTGTGTCCGCTACTTTCATGTCCACACCTTTCTTGTATTTTACTGTTGGCGAATATGGGAAAACATCAAAAAGAATTTGTTGTAAACGCATCGGCGCCTGTGAAATCGGTTTTTTGAAGATTGCCTCCAACGGTTTATGATCGGATTCGATGTCAAATTTTTTGACATACACACGGCTTTCGTCAATGCCCGGCTGGCATATGCGATCGGCTTATTATTTTGGAACAGACAAGCTCCAAGAGATACGGAGCTTGCATCGCAGGAAATTTTAATGCTTTGATTTACGTCATAGTAACCCAGAACTGGTGTTTTAGTGATGACCTCTTTAAACTTCTCAAAAGCTGTTTGTTGGTCAACATCCCATACCCATGCGGTGTCCTTCACTATTAATCTTCTCAATGGTTCTGTCAAATCTGAAAATTTCGGAATAAATTTTGCAAGGTATGTTACTGTAGCAAGCAATCTCTGCAATTCCTTGACATTAGCTGAAGTGTTCAAACGATGAACTGCTGATACCTTGTTCGGATCAATCTCACAACCATTGGATGTAAAAACGTGTCCAAGAAATTTTACTCTATTCTTGTTGTATTCACATTTACTCTGATTTAATGTGAAACCAGCATCTTTTAATCGATGCTTTACCTTTTTCAAATTTTTGAATTTTTCAAGCAGTATCAGGAGTGTATAGAAGGGTACTATAATAAAGGACATATGATTGAGAGTAAGGAATATAACGACAATGAATATTATATTCCTCATCACGCGGTGCTTAAATCAACCAGTACCACAACAAAATTAAGGGTCGTATTTGACGCATCAGCTAATACAAGCAACGATATCAGTTTGAATCAAATACAACTCGTGGGGCCCAAGTTACAAGAGGACCTGATGTCAATTCTACTACGTTGGAGAAAATACAAAGTAGCATACACAGCGGACATAGAGCAAATGTATCGACAAATAAGAATACATCCGGAGGATCAAAAATATCAGAAAATATTATGGAGAACATCATCCGACAAAATGATAAAGTCGTACCAGCTGACAACCGTGACATTTGGAATGGCTTCGGCACCATATTTGTCCATCAAGACACTACAACAGCTAGTGGCCGATGAGGAGAAAAACTACCCAATAGCGGTAAGGATAATTAAGATAGATTTCTACGTAGATGATTTATTATCAGGAAGTCACAATATGGAGGAAGCTCAGACAGCACAAACCGAACTGATAAAATTGCTACAATCTGGAGGATTTAACCTGAGAAAATGGACCTCCAACTGTTTCCAACTCTTAGAAGGTGTAAATCCGGACTCGAGAGCCTTCGAGCCTATCATATTTCACAACAACGACGAATCAGAGTCAGTAAAAACATTGGGTTTAATTTGGAATCCAGGCACCGATACGTTTGAATTTAAGGTGAATATCAACTTCAAAATTGAAGAAATGACCAAACGCAAAATGTTATCTGAGTCTTCAAAATTATTTGATCCACTATGCTGGCTATCTCCAACTACGATAAAAGCCAAGGTGTTAATGCAAACGCTATGGATCTCTGGCGTGACTTGGGACCAAAAACTGCCTAGAAACGTCGAAAACACATGCCAGCAATATTACAAATCCCTCCCAAGGTTGGAGGAGATAAAAATTCCGAGGTGGATTAAATTCGATCAATCTCTACAAGGAGAATTGCATGAATTTTGTGATGCTTCTGAAGTGGCTTATGCAGCAGTGGTATACTTCTATGACAGGGCATCAAATAAAGCAACTTTATTAACATCAAAAACACGGGTAGCACCAATAGCAAACAAGCTAACATTGCCAAAGCTAGAGTTATGCGGAGCAAGTTTGCTTGCACATTTAATGAATAGAGTACAGCAAGACATGCAGTTTGGCCATATAACAACATACTTTTGGACGGATTCAATGATCGTATTAGGGTGGGTGAAAAATAAGCCCCACAAATTTAAAACATTCGTGGCAAATAAAATATCGGAAATCCAGACTTTAAGTTCTCCGTCTCAGTGGTTTTATGTCAAATCAACCAACAACCCAGCGGATTGTGCATCCAGAGGCATCGAAGCAACAGAATTAATAACACATAATTTATGGTGGAACGGGCCTGAAGTTATTTTTGAGAAAGCAATCCAGCTGACGCCAATGATAATAGAGGAAATACCAGACCAATTGGAACTGAAACTACGAGTATTGATATTGAGTACAGCTACGGTAACATCAGACAACGTTATCGATCCATTATATCTAAAATACTCCAACTTCAGTACCATAAGAAGGATTATAGCATATGTTGCGAGATTCATCAACAAATGCCGAAAAAGGTAGTAACTAACCAAGAAGCTCCTACGGCGGAAGAAATACGAAAATCCACGCAACTGTTGATCAAAATATCGCAAAGACAACATTTCAAAACTGAAATTCACGACCTTATGAACCAAAAAGGAATATCAAATAGAAGTGTAAAATCTTTGTCTCCATTCCTAGACCAAGATATATTACGAGTCGGCGGTCGAGTTGAAAATAAAACAACTTGGAGCTATGATGAGAAACATCCAGTTATCATTCCAAGGAACCATCCAATAGCTAAACTACTAATTCAAGAAGCCCATGAACAAACATTGGAGGAACAATATTGACATTAGCTCATCTTCGAACAAAATACTGGATCATACACGGTCGAAATTGTTACGAAAAAATGATAATTTTCCGGTTGTTCCAATTATGTAAATTAATTGTAAGGAAAAAAAAATTTGTAATTGAACGGTTTTATTTAATCGCTTATGTCATACGTAATTCCAAAATATTTACACTATATTTTTTTTGACCAGTTGTACCTTATAATTTATAAATAAAGAGGTAATAGAACATAATGATAATATAGATTGATTGGGAATGCCGAAAGTGGAAAAAAAGAGGGGATTACTCTTTGGAAATTGAGACGAGACTGATCAGCGAGACAGCTGAAAAATGATAATAATTGAAAATAAAAATAATTTTCTTTGGTTGAAGATAAAATAAATAACTGGAATAAATAAAATAAATTTTGATTAACAAATAACTATTGAATAATAAAGTACCAATTAGCTTAATGAAATAACTAAAAACATTTTAGTGATAACAAAAAAAAAAGACAAAATGTCGAACATGGCAAAAGCAGTGGATTGTGAAATAAAAAAAAATTAAATAAAAATTAAATACAAATTATATTAACTAAATATAAAACTACAAGTTCCATGAAAACAATAAATAATACGTTAAAACTAATAGTAAATCTTCTAATAAAAACAAATTAAAACGGACTTAAATTAATTCATTCTGAAGAAACGAATTTCTTAAGAATCAGCAACGACGGGAAGAAAATCATTAATCGGTATCAGATCTGCAACGCGGCGAATGGATTAACTAACGTAAGAGCTCTTTTAGTTTTAAGATATAATTAAAGTTGGGACGGGTTACAGTTTTTTTTCTTAATAAAAAAAAAAAACATTTATCTTAATAGTAAAATATTTTGGATTCAAGTGTTTTTTTTATTTTTTTGTACATTTTCTCTCGGTGTTAATCAGATTTGTTTATAAAATGAGTGCCTAATTTAAGTTATACTTGGTTCTACTGGTGATTAGTGGCGCGATTTAGTTTGCAGACATCTTGTTATTTTATTTAATATAATGAAGCAAAAATAAGGTTTCCTGAGGTCCACAAAGAACCACCCCTCAATAACACTGATTCTAGCCGGCTGAGAAATGCTGCGTGGAACAACCTTTCGGAAAGTCTGCAACAAGTTGGATAATTCTTTAGCTTGTTACAAAATCTAACACGAAATTTAATATCCAAATGTATGAAGTGTCATCGGTTTAATGCTAAATCCGGAACACAGTTAATGGGAAATTTACCAGAAGTACGTGTCACACCCGGAAGACCATTCTTGAGAACCGGAGTCGATTATGCAGGACCTCTACTTATTCGTACAACAAAGGGAAGAGGTCATAAGGCACACAAGGGTTATTTATTAATCTTTGTTTGCATGACAACTAAGGCCATACATATTAAGCCAATCAGTGATTTAACCACTGAATCATTCATCGCAGCTTTCAAATGATTCACTGCACGAAGAGGATTGTGCAGTGATTTATATAGCGATAACGGATCTAATTTTGTCGGGGCAAAAAACCAGCTTGAACGAGAAATGGCTACATTACTTCGTAAGTCATCTAAAGAAATCGCTCAACTATTGATAAACGATGGGACAACATGGCATTTCATACCACCAGCTTTACCACATTTTGGTATACTTTGGGAGGTTGCTGTAAAGTCAGTAAAAGATGGAAACTGGTAGAAAAAATCAAACAAGATTTTTGGAAAAGATGGCATTCAGAGTACTTAAATCGATTACAACATAGAAGAAAATGGTCACATGAACAACCAAACATAAAAATAGGTGACCTAGTTCTTATCAAAGACGACAACACTCCACCTTTAAAATGGCTGACTGGACGTGTGATGGAAGTACATCCATGTTTAGATCAAGTTGAATAAGAAAATAGTTGATCTTGAGGGAACCGTCGCTCAGCAAAAGATCAATGAAGCAGCCTTGCCAAAATCAATAGATGCACCAAGTTTCGGACATCATACCCATCGTTATGTGGGAAAAAACGACAACCAGCTTTAAGGGACACTATCTCGCAACAACAAATTCCACGGCCGAGGTCTCTAACTCTGTTGGCTCCGCAGGATGTTCAATCACAGATTTGAATATAGATTACGTTTATCTTGCAAACCAAATATATTGCACTAATCATGGCACGCTACAACTACAACAACTATCGATGCAATAATTGTCAACTAAGTGTCTTTAAGTAAAATAATTATTTACGGATATAGAATCCAATTTCTGGTTTATACAAATTATTTCACATAATTTTTGCTATTGCGGCAAATTATTTTTGTATATAAACACTTACATTTTGGGTAATAAAAATAGTTAAAATTAAGCATTCAAACATTTTGATTCATTCTCAGCTAAAGTTCCCCTACATTGGCAAGTTCTTTAGCTGCATAAATATTGTAATTTATTTGTCCAAATTTACGACTTGGATAATAAAGTGAAAATTAACAGATATCAAATTGAATATGGAGATTTTAAAATTAAAAATGCGTAAAAGTGTAAAAATTGACTTATCACGTTTTAAATCTTCATCACAGATTTAATCACAAAATTCTCTGGTATTAAACAAAAACGTGATATCTGCAAAATTTCACTTTTTCAGTTTTTGCTGCTGTTCGTTCCAGCATCTGAAGCGTCACCTTATAATCTAAATAATTTTCCAAAATCTTCATTATTTTCGAAACAATATGTGGAAAGGCAAAATTAGAATTAGGTATCTTAGTAATTATTGGAATAAGCCCTCCCGGGGCGCAGTGGTTAAGCTACTGCGTTTAGATCAGGAGGCACCGGGTTCGAATCCCAATCGGGGAGTTATGCAAAAGGGATTTTTCATCATCTGATTACGATCGGTGATGACGATGAACACATCTATGACCCCCTGTTGAAACACATACTCTTCACATGTAATGCTATCATCATAAAGAAAATACAAATACAATCCAGTGGCCTAATGCCGACCCACTGGATATACATCAGGTAGCGGCATTTATCAGGGACATAATACGACCTATATTACAGTAAAGAACCTCTAGGGACGCACAATAGACCTCAATGGTCGCAGTGCTCTGGGCTGCAAAGACACCCACAATACATTAACAAAAAAAAAAAAAAAAAAATTATTGGAATAAAGCTATATTTTGGATTATTTTACTGTTTTAATTAATACATTTTATGCATAATTGATAATTGAATTCAATGTAATTAAAAAGTTTAACATTATGCAATACGTAAAATAATTCAAAATATTAAAAAAAAACTCAACTCAAACCTTAAATGCGTTTTCTCAAAACTTTGATATTTGCAGATATCCTGTTTTTGTTTAATACCACAGAATTATCGTTCTTAATATTTTATAAATTTTTTTCTTTTCCTACAATTTTTGAAATTGAAATTTTTGGTTTGATTTTACCGAATTTGGGCTACCATCTATGTAATGTGTATTGACTTAGTGACCACATGATTTGTAGTAAGCTTTTATTTCAAGATTTATTAAAATTAATTAATTAAAATGTTGAACTTCTAACGTGAAACTGGTTGATACAGCAAACTATTCGACGTGAATAACTTAAAAACCACCAAATTTTGTTTCACAAATTTTTAAATTGAAACAAATTAAATAAAAACGCTGAATTTTTATTTATTTATTTGTAATTGTTTATGCGGAATGCATTTCGATGGTAAAACCATCATCATCAGCCATTGTATTACGTCTAATTTGAAAATTACAATATTCATGGTCAAAAGTATTTGTGTAAAGAAATTTTAACAGAGTCTACCTATACAAACAAACTAAGTACTTAATTACCCATACAATTAAGATCATAATTTTCCCCACATGAGCAGCCTCGGTACAATAAAAATATGTATGGACGCACATGATAATAAAAATAAAAATTATCTATGTAACAATTGAATACAAAGGTAATTAACAATAAATGTACGCGAATTCGAATTAAAACTAATTTTGGTGGGAAAAGAATGAAACAAAGAAAGAAACAAGATAACACGATTTTCTTACCCGATGTTCATATATGTTGAAATGACACATTTTCCCAATATCGATTTTAGTTCATTTGTCCCCACGCTTAGGCAGCGCTGATTATTTTTTTTTTTTAAATTACATACAAAAACAAGTAAAATCATGTTTACAAATACAAGTTTCTTGCCTAAATTAGTGGATGCCCCCGTACTTTTTTTTTATGTTTAATAAAATTGAGTATGTTGCGATTAATAATAAATATCAAATTTTAAAATTAATTTAGTCGAAATTAATAATTTAATGAAACATTCAAACACATGTTTGACCATATAAAACTACATACGAAATATTTTGGCCTCCAGTCAGCAAGCGTTGATATTATAATATGTATTTGGGAAAGTCACTAATTCAAACATTTATGAAAATATATCAGAGAGAATACAACTTTCACAAAATATGACATGGGAAATTTTACGAAAAAGCGATTATTACAGCAATAATATTTAGATTGCCATGCAAAATACGTACCACAACACGTTATTATAGCGGTAGTTTTACAATTTTCACCATGGCAACGCGATAGTTTTACAATTTTCACCATAGCAACAAGAAAATCCTAAACAATTATCTCTAATTTGTAAATATATTTCAATTTTTTTTATTATGATTGAATTTTTTATACACACATCAAAGGAAAAGCCGTGCAAACAAAAGCTTGTCAAATAATTTGCATACAACATGACACAAATGGATGAATTGTGATTCAATCGCTGACGGGAAAGTTGTATTCTCTTACTAAATACAACACGTGCTGCAATTAATGATCTATAATTTTTTACTCGTTAAAACCGACGCAGATAATTCAACTCGTGCTGCGCACTCGTTGAATTTTCAGCGCGGTTTTAACTCGTAAAAAATTATCGATAATAATTGAGCACTAGTTGTATTACGAATGATTATAATTAACCCTTTGGTTCGAAATGTACATAATAATGTATAGTGAAAATGATATCTCGGCGAAATTCTGACAGATTTCGCGCATCTATAAAAAAAAACAAATGGCGTAAAACAGCGATGTACTTAGGCTAATTTGTTTACATTTTGAGGTTAGAATTTGTTTATTTTGAATTACGTTTTTCCTCAAATTTATTCACAATAATTAATGTAATTTTAATTTAGATAAAGTACTAGCACTAGAACTTTTGATAACATTTAAGATAATTTTAATGTCATTAGCTTGCCTCGAACAAATTGAAATTTAAAATCGAGTTTTTTTATTGTTTTGCTTAACACGAAAAATGACATTTCATTCTAAATATGCCTAGATCGTACCTTAAAAGGGGTATAACCTTACATGTCCAGTGGTGTTGTTAGTCTTTTTTATAATTTTTAATTTCACATGTTATTTTAAAATTTACCTATAAAATATTGAGAATTTTTCATATTTTCCAATATAAATTATATTATGTAATGGAAGCAAATTTAACATATCTTTATTTATATTTTTTTTTTGTTTTTAAAAATATTACTCAGCCGAACCTTCTGTTAATTTTTAATTTTTTTTAACTACTTCACTGTTGGCTGCGCACAACGATGAAAAAATGAGTCTCGCTGAGATATTATTTTCACTATACAGTCAAACCTGTTTTTGTGCGGTCTTTTTTTATGCGAATTTTTTTTTATGCGTTTTTTTTGTGCGATTTTTTTTTGTATGCGATTTTTTTTGTGCGATTTTTTTTTATGCGGTATATGAATAACGAGATTCTGTTCAGCCATTTTCATACCTAATGCATCAGCCAAGTTCATTAATCATTAGACATGCTCAATATTCTAATATATTCCATATTTCAGCAAATTTGAATATGTAATTACATATTATCTTGCACACAAAGAATATAATTTAGTTAGAAGAAATGTTTATTTCACAACTAATGAAATGCGTAGTAATAGCCACACTGATTTTTAACCTTGAACATAAACTAAGAAAATATACAATATGTAAGAAAAAAGGAAATTTACCGTTTTATTTAAAAATGAGAAATTAAAATTTTTTAAAATGTTTCCACGTGTAATTTAATATTTATTTTGTTTAGAACGCATTTTCTCGCTATTTCGTAAAACTTTGACATACAGACAAACTTCCGTATTTCGAACTTCTATTAATCGAATTTTTGCTTAAATCGAATTTTTATGTTTGCAGAAGGATTAAAAAATCTATTCCTTTGTAATTTTCTCTCTATAAATCGAATTTCTCTATTTCGAATTTTTCTATAATTTGAAAAAAAAATGAGCGAAAATTAAATAATTTCGTTTCTATAAATCGATTTTTTTTATATTCTTCATTTCTTCATTTTATAGTTTGTGTCTGTACCATCACTGGTTCATAATACCCAATAAGTATGTACATTTTCCAATTGGAAGATTTAATTCCAAATTCTTTTTATCTCATTCACGCACATACCATTATATAGTTTGATGTACCGGTTGAAAGACTCATTTGTTGTATATACAATACTATACAATATACAAAACCTGCGAGAATTCTCTTTTTAGACAGAGAGAAGTTTCGAAGGTTTTGTGTATATACATACGATCATTTTTGTTTTTTTGTTTCATTCATACTAGCAATAAAAATTGAAGTTAAAATTTTAACAGTTGCAAATTCATTTAATAGTCAAAAACTCAAAACCATACATTCATTTTTAGAGTAGTAAACATACAAAAGATTGCTCGTTAAATTTAAAAAGCTGTTAATATGGTACCGCGAAAACATTTGTGCCTTAGTATTACACAAAAACTTGCCTTAATAGCAGATGTAGACAAAGGGATGCGCAAAAAAGTAGCTGCTGCAAAATTCGGGATACCGCAAAGTAAAGTATCTACCATATTAAAAAATCGAGAAAAACTACTAAATGTCAGTGCGTGTAATTTAACGAAAACTAAAAAACGAATTAAAGTGTGTAAATATCAGCAAATTGATAGCGCAATTCTTGCATGGCTGCATCAAGTTCGTGACCAAAATTTACCAGTAGGTGGCCCTTTAATCAGACGAAAAGCCATGGAATTTGCGAAAAAGCTCAACATTCCTGATTTTAATGCGAGCAGTGGGTGGTTGGATAAGTTCAAATATCGTCACAATGTTGTGTTTAGAAGTGTTAGTGGGGAGAGTGCATCGGTTAGCGCAAGCTCGTGTACCGAATGGAAAAACAATATTTTACCCGATTTAATAAAAAACTACAGCACTAAAAATATTTTTAATTGTGATGAGACGGGGCTGCTTTTTCAGTGCTTACCTGATAAAACATTCACATTCAGGGGGATAAATGCTTCGGTGGCAAACGGAGCAAGAATCGCATTACGTGTCTTGTAGGATCTAATATGTCGGGATCTGAGAAACTCAAATTATTAGTCATAGGGAAAAGTAAAAATCCCAGATCGTTTCATGGAATCAAGTCCCTGGGAGTTAACTATTACTCGAATAATAAGGCATGGATGACAAGTGCAATATGGGAAGATTGGTTGACTAAAACTGATCAAATGTTTGGTCGCCAGAAAAGAAAAGTCGTCTTGTTTGTCGATAACTGCCCTTCTCACCCAAAAGAAGTGCAACTAAAACTAAAATTCATTAAATTGGAATATTTCCCACCAAATATGACATCTGGGGTTCAACCCATGGACATGGGCATAATAAAGAGCCTAAAAACTCACTACCGGAGAAGAATATTAAATACAGTGTTAAGCAGATTAGATGATAGTAAGCCAACAACCATTAATTTGCTGGACGGTGTAAGAACAATTATTTCTGCTTGGGTTGTCGATGTAACTGAGAGCACAATAAAAAATTGTTTCCGAAAAGCCGGGTTTATAGAAAATGTTGAATGGGAGGACGAAGACCTCGTGCCTGATGAAGATTTCCTTCATTTTGATGATGATGTTTGCGCTACAGAATATCTCGATGACGAAGCAATTTTAGAGCTAACAGCACCGTCTATCACGTCGGACGAATCAGAAGAAAATGAAGTGGAACAAATAAGTCATAAGCCAACATTTCAACAAATAAGAACATCGCTAGATATTGTGCGCACCGCTATTGAGATGCACGGTGGAAGTTCTGATGAAATCCATTACTGTTTTTACAAGATAAAGCAATTTTTGAATCAATCAACATTATGTACTAAACAGACCAAAATAAACGATTTTTTTCATCAAACAAACTAGGTTCAAATGATTCTCATTGGCTGCTATTAGTTATTCCATAGGAATACCTATTCGTAATAAAGTGTTAAGTTTTAATTTTGCTGCAATGTATATGTATTTGAATTATTTTATTTTTTTATTTTATTTTGTAATGAAATAAGTTATTTTATTTTAAGAATGAATTTATTTAATAAATACATCCAGAATTGAAATGAATTTGGTTGGTTTAATGTCTAACTTCTACATTTCGAATTTTCTCTAAATCAAACAAAAATGTATGTCAGATGGTGATTCGATTTATGGAAGTTTGACTGTATGTATTTTCTAAGGGAAACTTTTTTTATGCGGTCCCTATCCACCGCATAAAAAAAATTTTTTTGTAATTTTTGTACAAAATTATTTATTATAGCGATTTATGGAGTTTGCGAATATTTTTTTTTTGTGCGATTTTTTTTGTACGGTCCCTATCTACCGCACAAAAACAGGTTTGACTGTACATCGTTTTTCTAAAGGCCGGTATTCACGTACAATTAAATTGCGCAATATAATTGTGTTACGCCGAATATTACCAGAGCCTACTGTATAAATAAGTGCCTCAAGTATCGACTGTATTTTTTACTAAGCTTAAAATAAGGTACAAACAATTTTTCCTTTACTATGAAACTATATGGGGAAACGGTTATTTTCATTTACTGTTTTAGTTTATTAGAAATGTGAGCTTTTGTTTTGTTTTTATATGAAAATGTTCATGAAACATGTAATATTATTTGATAGAAAAATCGAGTCTTGAAAATGTTTATTTCTAAGTGAAAATCGTCATGAAAAATAAGGTACTTTTGAAATTTTAAATATTGTTGTTTTTGTAATATACTACGTCATCAACATAACTCGAAATTTATAAACAGTACAATAATCATCTCTTTCATTGCCTCCATTCAAATTTGAATTCGAATATGTTTCTATAGTTATTTTGAATTTGCAAAGCATGCTAGATTGTTTTGATTTTTTGTTTTCTTCGTACATATTGTATTGATTTGTTTTTTTCTGTTTGCTCTTTCTGATTTATTTTAGTTTATTTGTTGAGCGGAGACGTGTTGTCTTTTCTCTTATCATTGGTTTTAGATGTGGATATATGGTGACGTCATTAAACAGAATTGTCTCTTTTTAATACACATTGTTGTTGTTGTAGAATGTTTTTTGATTTAATTTCCCTTATTTTCTTTTGATTAGTGCTGGAAAATAGGGAAATTTGAGAATCTGCGTTTCAAATGAGTAAGACATTGAGTTGTTTATTAGCGATTTCATAAAAAAAATATTTAACTGGGTTTAACTTTTAATTCATGTTTTATCTTCAATTTGAATCGCGTTTTTTCATACAAACACTATGAAAATAAATGAATTTTTAGTGTTTCTATATCCCTTATTTTAAATTCATTTTCACATGCCTATTCACATCAAGATGGTTCTGATATTACACAATAAAATTAAAACATGTTGAATAAAAATTGAGTATATTGTGAAACATAAGACGTCCACAATTATATTGCACAATTTAATTGAACTTGAATACCGGCCTTAACACGTATTTATATAATATGCCTACACATGTATTCGTATAAAAAAGGAGTTTGTGCGCAAACGCCGAATAGTTAGTTTTTTTATGGTTTATTGGTTTTCCGATGTGTTTTTTGTTAAATTTAATACCGTTTGTTTAAAAGCGAGTGATTTGTGAAGGAGAGTACAAGTGCAATTTTAACTTACCCAGTAGCTAACCAATTTTTAAATTTAATTGAGGCTAGTTAAAATTATTTTAAAATTCTAAATTTTGATGTTTTGTTTATCATAAAAGTGTAAATATTGTAGTAGTTAATGGGCGCTTTCAGCTTTTCCAACAAGTTGGTTTTGAAAATTTACTGTTGGAAAAATGACATTCGATCTATTCGAAATTTTTTCATAAATCAATTGCATTCAGAAAACAACATATTTATTTTACTCAGCATGTTGCCAACAGTTGGCGGACTTCATATCCAGAGAACGTGGGGCCAGGAAGCTCGTTTGACACAATGCCGCAAGCAAAGCGAAACATTGAGGCGCGGCCTGGGAAAGAAGTTCAGCTAGATAGGTTTGACCACATGCCGCAACGCGATCAAAGGGTAGAAGCCAGTCGATGTAAGCATGTGAATTGTAAAGGTCGTGTGCACTTTATCTGTGATAAACGTATGGTACATTTATGCCATAATAAAGGCAGAAATTGTTTTGTTGAATTTCACTGCAAGAATTAAATTTTGCCAATTTTTTTTATTACATTAAGAATTTAAGGCTATAATTTATGATCAGATTGTGAGAATTAATATGTGATTTATTTAATTTTTTTTTTTCATTTTTTATTTATAAATAAAAATGTTAACGAAGACATAAATTTGAATTTTAAATTTATAAAATACATAAATACATATATTTTTCTAACAACCATCAGTTCGGAATGTACATATAAATTTACGGTCTCCAAAATCATTCCCCATTGATTTAAAATTTTTTTTTTTTTACAAACATGACTTATTTAAGTTGTTTAAGTACTAATTTAGATAACAAAAGAATTTTCCGGCCCTTCTAGAAAAAGTCAAATGAAAGGCTTAAGAATTTATAACGTTTTCTTTTAATAGTTCGTCTTAGGGGAAAAAGTAATTTGGGAAAGTTTTTTTTTTCCTCGTTTCTAATTGTATAGAGCTTCGTTTTTTGGACTATAGCTTTGTATAATCTAGGTAGGTTTGAAGTAAGCGACTGTTGTTTCTGATCGATTAGTATGATCACGGACTTAAATTATTTTATGTTCGTTTGTTTTAAGTGATGTGACCCTAAATATCGCTCAACACTTTCAAACAATTCAAAGTTCAACCAAATATCTTCATTACAATATAATCAACGAACTCTCAATCTCGGTAAGTTCAAAGTGATTAAATTTATTTTAGTAACGGTAGAATAAATCAAAGCACTTACTCCCGTAGCGAGAAACACCAAAAATATATAAAACAATAATTCAAAAGACATTACAAAAAAAAGAAATATAATTTGGAATACAGCAAGAAAAAAATTTAATCTATTCTTTTTATCCTTAATGCAACATCTCAAATATAATCTAATCAAATTGAATTTTTTTCCTCTTCTATTTTTGCTCCCATCTTAAAAATAAAGATAACAGTAATTTAATTTTTTTTTCTTCCTCGTATTTTTATTCCATTTATATTCCTTGTATAATATGTTTATGTATATATGTATATCTGAAGCTCAATAGGAAAAATAGCTTGTATCTACATATAAATATTATGCTGTGCTACATAGACCAAAAACAACAACAACAACAACATTTTAAATAAAGTAAAATAAATTTTTCATTTTTGTATATTTATTTACCAAGGAGAAATGAATGAAAATATAAATTATAAACGTTTAAATAAAATGACATACGTTTTATTTTTTTATATATGTATTTCTACTTCGGTATTTTTGAATATGTTTTGCGGATATGGGAAATGATCCAGTTACTTTTGAATATAAACAGGAAAATCGAAATATTATATGCCAACAAAAAAAAAAGTTAAGGATAGATGCGTGTGTCTCGTATTAATTCTTGATTAATTGGCATTGGCATTGGCATAACCATAGTAATGGATAAATTTGTAAAAGTATTTTATTTTAGGTTAGTATATGATCCCAGTTTATGTTTTTTTGTTTATGGTGATGAATTACCTACTATACATTAAAATGTGTATGCTGCTAATAAAATGTATATTGATAGAATTAAAATGAAGTGTAATTAATTAAACAGTACATTTATAATCTGCAGATGAGTAAGAGTGCGATATAAATAAGCCGAGCAGGTAACAATATTTAAAAAATTCTATATATATAGTAATAATATTCCTGAAAACACTTTAAATGTACTTGGAAGCTTGGAAGGAAGGTTTAAGAATTTCCAGCGTCCATAAATAAAGACTTTTTCAACATTATCACTTTGAAGTCTGCACGATTTCCAAAAGTAAAACCGGTGTATCTGCCACTAGGAGTTTACTGGCGAATTTGGTAAGTAAAGTGACAAATTGTTGTATTTTTTAAGTCTTTTAAATCAATATATAGCATGGTAATATTCGACTAGAAAATGGGTTTTCTCCTCGTCGTATCTACGATAGCTGTAAGCAGACATCATAGCGTAAACGAATCACATCACGACATAAAGGTGCCATATACTGATTTCGTATATGGCATTGTAATTATTGGTACTCACTGCATGTATTTTTGCAAAAATAGAATAAAAATAGCCAGCTATTATGAGAGTAAAAAATGAGAAAATTTAAAATACAGAGAACGGTGGAAAATACGTCAAATCACATATTTTTGAAAGTCATGTTTTAATTTTTAGATTTCGAATGTATGCACTGAGTAAGCACTGAGTAAAACAAACAATTTATGGAACATGATGTTTTTTGTTGTTGTTGTTTTTTAAGATATAGGGTGTCAAATATTTAAAAGTTACATGCACTTGGTATTGTATTTATTGCTATAGAAAAAAAACTAATTTTCCGAAAATTATAAAGTTGGGCTTATTTTATAGACAAATAGATAGGGATTATAAAATAATTATAAAAATGGTACCAAATTTCTTTTGTTATTTTTCAATATGGCCGCCGAAACAGTTTTTTTCAATTTTCTTTATTGTTAGAAAATAATAATTTACAGCATGTTAACGGTTATGGAATTTAAAAAGAAACAGACAGTCATTTTTGTAAAATGCTTGGGTTTCAAATTTACAGGTTGCCATTTTGCACAACTTTTTGCTCAATCTATCTAAAAATATACACCAATGCCCTATTTGGTCGTATCGGAAATTATCTGAGGGAATGTACGATTTCTTTGGTTTGACTGGAGGCGGCGATTCCGACAAAGATGGTCGATCACGTTTTTGGGGGTTTCTGCTACTTCAGTACGAAAGACAGGAAACTGTTTTTAGTGTTTCTTACAATTTCTTATTCTTGTGTCAATACGACTTCCTGTTTAAATTTGGAACTAAATTTCTTTATTAATTATGGTATTGTTTAGAAATTATTTTAAGATTTTAAAATAGTTTAACAAATTTTTAATTTAAAAATTGAATGAACTATAAAATCTTTTAAAATTTTGTAATTTTTTTTAAGTTTTAGATATCTTCAAATTTCTCAAATTTGTAGAATTATTAATATTTTCAAGTTTCCTTCCTAAAATAGTAAAATTTTCAAATTGAGCTAAATTTATTATAATTCAGTAAGTAAATATTTTGAAATAATGAATTTCTTGAAATTTAGAAAAAGGCTAATAGTTAAATTTATTGTTGATTCGGCAATTAAAATTTGAAAAATAATAGTTTTTATTGAAAAAAAATGAATTTTCAATATTTTTGTGCGAATTTGGAAATTTCGCGAGTTTCTTTAAACATAGTTTTAAATTTATTTTATTATCGATTAGCGGGTAATTTATTATTACAGACATGAGCAAATATTTGAAATTTTAACTGTTGATGTGAAAACGTGAAACGGTGAAACGTAAAATTTTTCGTTATATATTTTGTTCAGTACTGGATTTTGCAAGCAATTGAAAAAGAAATGTTGCAGCAAATAGCAATGCAAAATTCATACTGTGCATAAATATTTGGGATTTCATTGGCATATATCGAAACATGATTATTAGCGATTTATTTGTTTAGTGGTCCTGTTATTTATTAAATTTAAAAGAGAATGTTAAAAATGGTAAATTTCGAAATAATTCTACCCCAAAAAATTGGGTTGGGTAGCCCGAGAATTCATTGAAACCCGGGAAAATCAACTTCAGAGGTCATAAGACAGCTGAGATACGAAGTGAGCAGTAAAAATTACTGAACAAAATTGGATGAAAATAATTAACTTTGTTTAATGGAGAAAGGTTTTATGATCCGATGATAGTTTGCAGTCCACTAAGGATCCTTTTTTTTATTCACAAAAAGACGTAATACCAAAAATTAATAACGGCTCACCAAAAGCATATACATATAGGTTCCGGTGGAAAAGCAATATTCTGGGGTGTATTTTCTATAATGCCATTGGAGATCTGGTTCTATTGTTTTTATGTAATTTAAAAAAAAAAATTGGGTTTTGAGGTTTATTTGGCTTACCGGATTGTTTGAGTTACGCGAAAACCTTCGGAATGAATGAAAACAATTTTTCGACTTTCTGTTGCTTCCGTTTTCAAATTTTTAATATGGTTTTGTTTATGGAATTTTATAAATATTAATTCCCAAATAAAATCGTATAATTAAAAATTTAAAAGATGTTATTTAATTCAGATTGTAAACATTTTTGTTACAAACGCATTTTAGTAATCTTGGAGTTAGAAGTGCCACCTTACGTAAAAATGTAAACGGGATCATCATTTAATTTCTAAAGTCTTTATTTTACCACATCGTTATCATAGTTTTTAAGTGTCACATTTTAGTCAATTTAGAGTTAGGACCATCACATTACATAATGGCAAGTGTTTGTAACACTTAAACACTGAAATAATGATTTTTTATTTCAAATAAATATATTTACTCTAATTTGCTCAATATCTTTACGGCATCTGCAATTTATCAATAAATAAAAAGGCATTTAAATTATCAGATCTTAACTTTGCCCCCGTCACCTGATCATAAAGCTGGTTTACTTTAACTCACCCATCACACCCACTTCAAAATTCCCTAAACGGAAAGACGCTTACAAACGACGAGAAGGTACTTTTTCGCGGCGAAGCAAGTTAGATGGCCAAAGATATAAATAATAATGGTGATTATATTATTGATCAGTGAAAGATCAGTGCAAGATAAAATAAAGTTAAAATCTAAAATCGGTAAATATCAATCAAATATTATGAGTTGTTTATTTTTTTCAATATCAAAAGTATTCATTATTAAATAAAAATATGGAGATTTAAAATGTGTTTGAACATGAAAAACATGAAAAGAAGACATCTGCTTTTTGTTGTTGACTACTTTATGGTACGTATCCATTCCCGAATTCTATAATCAGCCTGAAAATGGAAAAATTAACCAACAGTCTTCTTTTACAAAATTAATTTTTCTTTTTGGCCTTTCCCTCTTGGCTTTATGTTTTGAAATTTTTGATCGTTTGATGTTTTATTTGAAACTTTATCAACAGTGTGTAATAACATTACAAATATATAATATAAAGGGCAAATAAAGAAACATTACAATAATAATAAATAGTGAACAAACAAAACAATGAACATGAAAAATATTTGTCTTTAAGTATAAAGACATTAAATAGCACAAAAAGGAAATTAAACATTTTGATGACAATTTTACTGAGATGTTGTGTGCGGTTAAATATTAAGTGGAAATAAATAGGAACTAAAAACCTTTTTCTATATACATAAGTATTTTGGTTTTTCTGCTGCTATCCAGCTGTTATGTATTTTTGGGTATCCTTTTATATTATTTTAACAGCAAGAGGAGTAAAAAAATGGTATTATTATTTTGTGTTTTACTTAATCCATTTTGATACAAAAATAATACTGTAAATGGTTAGAAAATAAATAAAATAGAAAAACATTTTTATCTTAACAACTTTACTTAAAGGAATCTTAGAAATTGTCAATGAATTTCCTTCTTCTTTTTTCTTTTTTGTACATGTACATTTCAAGAATATTGATTAAGAGTTTATTTGTATTTGTACATGGGAAAATGTAAAAATAAAATAAATAAGTAACGTATTTATTTATTTTTCTTATGTCAATGTTATTTTCAAGGTCGCACTAGGACAAGGCTTCCGGTTCACCAAACCGATAAAAAGTTATTGAATACGTGTGTTTAAACCTCGCCTTTTTATTTTTGAATGATTACCAATTATTAAGGTCAAATGGAAACAACAAACTTAAGGCCTAAACAGGACGGTGTCGTTCCGTTCGAGTTCTATATATGCTCCGCGGAATATACACCATTTTGTTTGAAAGCAATCAACAAATATTTTAATATCCGATTATGCTGGAATACTACAAAGGCGTTGAGCTTGATATTACAGATTTACAGGTAATTCCACAATAAACATTCACAATCAATGGACGAACCCGCCGTGCTCGACGTTTCCTCAATCTTTTCGAGATATTCAAGTATTAGATATATTTGAGATTGATCTTTAGTTAGAATAGTTTTACGTTACTTGGCGTGTACTCTTTGAAATTTTACAGATTACACAATATTTCGTTACAATTAATTCGAAGTTTTCAAGGCTTTCGATGTTAAACAAGATAATTCGAGATTTTATAGATTTTTCAAGATTTTGATTGATTGATTGATCAAAATGTATGGGGGATACAGTCGGGGGTATACAAACCATAGCTGTAAGCATTTTGATTTTTAGCGGAAATTCTTCTGAATTAGCATATTTTTTAGTTAGCAATAACTTTTGAACATTCCTCCAAATTAGCTGACCAAAATGGATAAAGCATCCCTTTAATTTCATATCGGGGAAAAGTTCCAAAGCAGGACGATGTAATGGTTATTTCAAAATTGCTTATAATGACTTGTGGGATCAGTTTTGCATTAAATTCAGATGCTAACCGGTGCAGCTCGTAAAAACATTCATTATAATAGACCTTATTTTTTTAGCCATTAAACAGAAAATTAATGGAAGCACCTGCCCTTCAAAAACCCCGTGAATACTGAACAACTGTCTAAAAATTATTGGCACGGTAGATAAAGGCTCATCCATTATCCATATTAATGCTTGCGACAAAAATTTTAAACTTGTAAATGTACCTAAAATAATGATTTTTTCATTATTGAATGTTTTCGCAGATAAAATAAAAAGCTCGTCGCCCAAATGTCTTAATTCGTCTGGTATGCATATAGCTATTACTTATTTGGTTCATGATATTTTTTATCGCTAGAACGTACCCGCTAGAACAAGATATATAAATTTAAATTCAGAATTACTTTGATGAAATCCGAAACTTTATTAATCTTGCCCCAACCAACAATGTTATGAACCAACTATTTGAATCGCCAAATGCTTCACCTTGGACGATTAAAAAAATAAATTCTGAAATTTAAATCTCAAATTTCAAATTTCAAGCTTCAAACTCCATATCCCACATTCCAAATTTCCAATTCCAAATTTCAAATTCCAAACTTCAAATCGCAAATTCCAAATGTCGAATTTTAAATTTCAAATCCCAAACTTCAAATTCCAAATTTTAAATTCCAAATTTCAAATTCTAAATATCAAATCCCAAAATCCAAATTTCAAATTCCAAATTCCAAATCCCAAATTCCAAATTTCAAATTTTTAATTTCAAATTTCAATTTCCAAACCTCAAGTCCCAAATTTCAAATTCCAAATTTCCAATTCCAAATATCAAATCTCAAATTCCAAATTTCAAATTTCAAATCCCAAATTTCAAATTCCAAATTCTAAATTTCAATTTAAAAATTTCAAATTTCAAACCTCACATTCCAAATTTTAAATTTCAAATTTTAAACCCAAATTCCAAAATCAAAAATTTCATATTCCAAATTTTAAATTTCAAATTTCAAATTTAAAATCTCAAATTCTAAAGTTCAAACTTCAAACTCCAAATAGCAAATTCCAAATTTTCAATTTCAAATTTCCAATTGCAAATTTCAAATTTTAAATTTCAAATTTCTAATTTCAAATTCCAAACCGCAAATTTCAAATTCCAAATATCAAATCCAAAATTCCAAATTTCAAGTCCCGAATTTCAAATTCCAAATTCTAAATTTCAAATTTCAAATTTCAAATTCCAAATTCCAAATTTCAAATCTCACATTCCAAATTTTAAGTTTCAAATTTCAAATCCAAATCCCAAAATCCAAAATCCAAAATTTTCATATTTCAAATTTTAAATTTCAAATTTTAAATCTCAAGTTACAGATTTGAAAATTTAAACTCCAAATCTCAAATTCCAAATTTCCAATTCCAAACTCCCAATTTTAAATTTTAAATTTCAAATTCCAAACCTCAAATTCCAAATTATAAATTACAAATTTCAAATTCCAAATATCAAATCTCAAATTCTAAATTTCAAACTTCAAACTCCAAACCCCAAATTTCAAATTTCCAATTTCAAATTCCAAATTTCCAATTCCAAATTTCCAATTCCAAATTTCCAATTCCAAATTTCCAATTCCAAATTCCAAATTTCAAACCTGAATTTCCAAATTTCAAATTTTAAATTTCAAATTTCAAATTCCAAACCTCAAACCCCAAATTTCAAATTCAAAATTTCAAATTCCAAATATCAAATCCCAAATTCCAAATTTAAAATCCCAATTTCCAAATTTCAAATTCCAAATTCTAAATTTCAATTTAAATTCCAAATTTCAAATTTCAAATTTCAAACCTCATATCCCAAATTTTAAATTTCAAATTTTAAACCCAAATCCCAAATTCCAAAACCAAAAATTTCATATTTTTCCAAATTTTAAATTTTAAATTTCAAATTTTAAATCTCAAATTCTAAATTTCAAACTTCAAACTCCAAATCCCAAATTCTAAATTTCCAATTTCAAATTTCCAATTCCAAATTTCCAATTTGAAATTAAATTCCAAATTCCAAATTTAAAATTTAAAATTTAAAATTTAAAATTTAAAATTTAAAATTTAAAATTTAAAATTTAAAATTTAAAATTTAAAATTTAAAATTTAAAATTTAAAATTTGAAATTTCCAAACCACAAATTCCAGATTTCAAATTCCAAATTTCAAATTCCAAATAACAAATCCCAAATTCCAAATTTCAAATTCCAAATTTCAAATCCCAAATTTCAAATTCCAAATTCCAAATTTCAAATTCCAAATTCTAAATTCCAATTTTAAAATTCCAAATTTCAAACCTCACATTCCAAACAATTTCAAATTTTAAACCCAAATCCCAAATTCCAAAATCAAAAATTTCATATTCCAAATTTTAAATTTTAAATTTCAAATTTTAAATCTCAAATTCTAAAGTTCAAACTTCAAACTCCAAATCCCAAATTCCAAATTTCCAATTTCCAATTGCAAATTTCAAATTTTAAACTTAACATTTCTAATTTCAAATTCCAAACCACAAATTTCAAATTTCAAATTACAAATTTCAAATTCCAAATATCAAATCCCAAATTCAAAATTTCAAATTCCAAATTTCAAATCCCAAATTTCAAATTTTAAATTTCAAATTTCAAATTCCAAACCACAAATTCCAAATTTCAAATTACAAATTTCAAATTCCAATTATCAAATCCCAAATTCCAAATTTCAAATTCCAAATTTCAAATCGCAAATTTCAAATTCCTAATTCTAAATTTCAAATTATAAATTCCAAATTTCAAATCTCACATTCCAAATTTTAAGTTTCAAATGTCAAATCAAAATCCCAAATTCCAAAATCCAAAATTTTATATCGCAAATTTTGAATTTCAAATTTTAAATCTCGAGTTACACATTTCAAAATTTAAACTCCAAATCTCAAATTCCAAAATTCCAATTCGAAACTCCAAATTCCAAATTTTAAATTTCAAATTTCAAATTCCAAACCTCAAATCCCAAATTATAAATTACAAATTTCAAATTCCAAATCTCAAATCTCAAATTCCAAAATTCAAATTCCAAATTTCAAATTCCAAATTCTAAATTTGAAATCTCAAATTCCAAATTTCAAACTTCGAACTCCAAATCCCAAATTTCAAATTTCCAATTCCAAATTCCAAATTTCAAACCTGAATTTTCAAATTTCAAATTTTAAATTTCAAATTCCAAACCTCAAATCCCAAATTTCAAATTCCAAATTTCCAATTTCAAACCTCAGATTCCAAATTTTAAATTTCAAATTTTAAACCCAAATCCCAAATTCCAAAACCAAAAATTTCATATTCCAAATTATAAATTTTAAACTCCAAATCCCAAATTCCAAATTTCCAAATTCAAATTTCCAATTCCAAACCACAAATTTCAAATTACAAATTTGAAATTCCAAATATCAAATCCCAAATTCCAAATTTCAAATTCAAAATTTCAAATTCCAAATTTAAAATTCCATATTCTAAATTTCAAATATCAAATTCCAAATTCTAAATTTCAAATCTCACATTCCAAATGTTAAGTTTCAAATTTTAAATACAAATCCCAAATTCCAAAATCCCAAATTTCAAATTTTAAATCTCAAGTTACACATTTTAAACTTTAAACTCCAAATCTAAAATTTCAAATTTCCAATTCCAAACTCCAAATTTCAAATTTTAAACTTCAAATTTCTAATTCCAAACCTCAAATTTCAAATTATATATTACAAATTTCAAATTCCAAATATCAAATCTCAAAATCCAAATTTCAAATTCCAAATATCAAACCTCAAATTCCAAATTTCAAATTCTAAATTTCAAATTCAAATTTCAAATCGCAAATTCTAAATTTTAAATTCCAAATTTCAAATCCCAAATTCCAAAATCGAAAATTTCATATTCCAAATTCGAAATTTTAAATTTCAAATTTTAAATCTCAAATTCCACATTTCAAACTTTAAACTTCAAATCTCAAATTCCAAATTTTCAATTCCAAATTCCAAATTCAAAATTTCAAATTCCAAATTTCAAATTCCAAATGCAAAATTTTAAATCTTAAATTTTACAAAATTTACAATGTTGATGTTGCATTGTGTATTTCCCATTCCCATCACAAACATATACAAACGTAAATTATTATTATTTTTCTACTTTTTGATGTATGTATTTCCATATCCGATACATTGTATTAAAATTTGGCATGCACAAATTAATAATTCGTTATGTATTGCGCATGGTTGTTTCTGTATTTGACTCAAACCAATGCCGTCTTGAATATACAGGCCTATGACTACAAACAGTGACGACACACTAAGTCTCCGCCGCTACGTGGCAGTGTAGTAAAGTAAAGATTTTTTTTTTGTTTTGTGTATTGTTTTGTTTCATCTTTCATGTTAAAAATTCATTTTTCGTCCCCTTCTTTAATCTCTCTCTGCGGAAGGAAACAAAAAAAATTTTTTTTTATTTGGAGAACGCAATTCAAAATAATAAAATATCTCTTTCTCTCCTCGTATTAAAAACAAAGGGAAAGTAAGGGATAGGGAATAAATGAAACAGCGACAGCGATCGATTTATTTCTTTTCTAAAGAGAGGAAACAAAAATTTATTTATAAACAAGAAACAACTAAACAAAGGAGAGAAGCGAAAAATAAACAAAAAATCGAAATGATAAATTTTAAATTTGTTCGCTGAGTTTTTTTTTTTTGATTTAGTGCATTATATTACGTCAAAGGGAGATGTCACGCGTTTATTTTACGCTTTGATTTGTTTTCAAATTGAGTACATAAATTAATTTTCATTTGATTTAATTTATTTTCAATAATATTTCTAATATTTTATTATTAAAATACATAATACACTACATTTATCTAAACAATTTTAATTTACATGAATAAATAAAATGCACATGTTATTCCTCTTTGATCAGAAAGTGCATATCTTCCTTCTTTGAAGCATTATGCTGCACTAAAAAAACTAAATGAGTAATAAAATGTTTTCGGACAAAACGAAAACAAAAAAAATATCTTTTCTTTATTATACTGCCGCGTAGCGGAGAGACTTAATGTGTTTCAATTTGTAAAAATTGCTTGTAGTCATAGGCTTGTATATCTAGTAGGCATTGCTCAAACGCACTCGATCATATTAAGTATAAGAATCCCAATAGAATCGAACACACGTACATTAACTCTGCGTACACACAAACACATTTGTGGCAAACAAACAATTTCCAGTTTTATACCGCACATACAAACAACTATTAAGAAGAGTAGACCAATTAGAACAGAATAACATGATCTACAAATATCCATGTATTGACTAGAAATATTTAACTGCCTATCACACAACCCTTACCAAAGCAAAATCATATAAAATAAAATAAAAGAAACAACAAAAAAAATGTTTTTACACAAAATACCTGTCTAACTGTACCTGGGAAGTACCGTTTATGAACGCATTTCTCCTTATTAAATTTATTTCGCATACAATTTTCATTAATTTACTTTACTGTACTCGATTAATATATTCACTGCACATGAAATTCATTAAACAAAATTACACGCGATATTAATGCGTGCAAATAAAACCACGATGCCACACACTCAAATCAAAAAATCACTCACGAAACTTTTTAATTATTAACTTAAATTAAATTAAATTAAAATATATACAACATTTCCTACCAAATTAAATAAAGAAATAAAATAAAAAACTCTGGAAGAAGACGGCAAAAACACGCCATCCCTTTTCGAACGTCAACGACCGACCTTTATAGATTTTTCAAGATTTGTGAAGAAATTCTGATCAAATAAGGCAAACCACAGATTATTCGACATTATTCTCAGATTTTAAAGACTATTCTCGAAGTCTACCATATCATAATTATGGAATATTCGGGCAGCGAAAAGAGCATAGGAGAATGTTTTAACTTTAAACTGTCAAAAATTACAACGAGAAAGTAATAAACACAGTATTCGAGCAGACCCTTAGTAATAAAATCGTTCGACAAAATACGGAATTTTGGAGTAGGGAATTTTGGAATACAAGATTTTGTAAACGGAATTTTGGAAAGCGAAATTACGTACCCAACCCGGATTATGCTGCTTGTAAATCAACTTTACTTTGAGTTAGAAACTTAATGTTATCAAAGTTTGGATTTGCAGATATTATATACGATAGGCTAAATCAATCACATCCAATGTATGGCAATCCATATCAATAAAAATTCACAAGCCATTAAAATTAACGTTATTTAAATTCAAAAATAATCATAATAAAATTTACACACAATTTATTCAATACGAAAGTACAACAAAAGTTTCTAAATTGATTTTCACTTCTACGTAATTTAATATGAATGAAAAACATTTTAACTTTAACAATTGAGTGTATGGGTGTACTGTGTACACATCATATATGTACATGGATATTGATAAGAAAGATTAATTTTTTTGCTTTTGATTTTTGGTAAATACATATATATACAGCAAAAACTTTTTTCAATTCTTCAAAAATATTTTGTATGTACTCTCTTCGTATATGGGTTATAAAATATAAAATTATAAAACAAAATTTTATACGATGTAAGAAAATTTTCAACTTTAAATATTTGTTGTTAAATTTTTTTTTTTGTATTTTTTATTTTTTACTCGAAGAAAGGCAATAAATATATCATTCAATATACGAGAGCACATACATATGTACATATTTTCATTTTTCAAAAGTTTGAAATTGGTGTTTTTAGAAAGAAAATTTTCCTGTTTAACGTAAAAAAAACCAATGAATGAAAATTTTCTCGAAAGAATATCTCTATACACTGTGAAGTTTGATACAACAATATGCTTTTCTATTTATTCTTCAATTTCTTTTCTAGACTTGAAGTTTATATATTATCGACGGAAAAGTTTTTTTTTTTTGTTGTTTCGGTATTGTTTCCATATTATTCTTGGAAATATTATAAATTATTCATTTTTATTTTTATCTTTTTATTTTGGTTAGAAAGCTAAATAAAATCATTTTGTGTTATTTTAAATCAAAAAGAAAAATATTTGAATTTGACAGATCTTTCATCACAATAAAATAAAGTTATTTTTTATGTTTATTATTCATTTAGATGTATTAACTTTCATTATTTGGTTGTTTTCATGAAAATATATTTAACCTCTATTTATCAAAATCAAAGCTTAATACTTGTAGTGATTCTGAAAAGAAAAATATGAAACTTAGTGGTTTTACATGCAGGAAGAGCAAAAACCGAAATAAAATTAATCTAAACTCCAGAAATTTCCATAGTAGCTTCCACAAGGTTATTGCTTGAGTGTTAACCAAAGGAACAAAGTAGAGTTGGAAATGATTCGTAAAGGAAACATTTTTAGTCACACTCCACTTCTAACCACCTAGGTTATTGAATTTTTCTAACCTAAAGATTATGAATTTGCATTCTCTTTATATTTTTATTTGGGCCTCGATTTCCACAAACTAATATACCGGTTTAGCTTAAAATATCAAAAAAAAAAAAAGTTCGACTACTAACTAATCGGTTATAATTGGTTAATAAGACTAATAAAGTAAGCGGTATAAAATGTTTAAAATGATTTTAAAAATGTCAAGGTCGTACAAAATAGTTAATACCTCAACCGGTATAATTGGTTAACTAAAATTAATAATTAGTCAGGCATATTAATAATATATGCAAACAGTTTTAAAAAACGTAACACAACGGACTTTTTAGTGTTGCGCATGCAACAAAAAAAAGTTTGTCACGCGACTCATTTTATGTTAGATTATTTATTATAATAAAGTGCAAATTCGGGATCTATATAGTAACGCGATTTTTAAAAAAATCGAATTTTCTGTGAAATGTTTGGAAATATTCAAGCGATCTAAATACGCTTTTGCACAACAATTTCTGGTTCCGAAACCTATTTTTAGACGCATCAAGAACCGCAATCGGAGCACAATTGCAGATTTTGATTTTTTCTGGCTCAGAATATACTGATCTATAGTAAGGCGATTTTTCAAAAAATCGAATTTTCTGTGAAAGGAACATAAATGAGTACACTTGATCAAGTTAAGAATTACAGGTAGGCGAGCCATATGATATCGGTTTTAAATTTCAATTAATAGAAAAATTGGAAAAATTTTAAAACATTTTAAAATTCTCACTTCAGTTCAAGTTTCAAATTCAAAAATTCAGTTTAAGTTTCCCGTGGGAAATATCGGAAAATTTGAAAAAGTTTCAGCCGAATGTAAGAAATGAATGTATAAAATTAGGCCCATCACCCAAATTTTTTTTCTCAAATTTAACAAGTAACTAATGCAAAATTGGGAAAAATGTCGAAACAAATTGTTTTTTTCTTTTCATGATGATTACACAAGGGTCAGAAACAATTCACCTTTAATTGTTTTGTAATTTTGTAAAACAATGGCTAATCGGCTCGAAAAAAAACAGTTGGATGGATCAATTTGAAAATTTACAGATCTCTTAGGGGTACATTAAGCTGTAAAAAAAACTTAATTCTTCTCACCATAAAATGTAATATTTTTGTACTGTTTTCAAATTAATGAGGGGGAAAAAAGTTCTCGAAATATCATAAAAGTGTCTTTTAGGAAATTTATTCAAGTTTTCAATTCCGTTTTAAAAAGTGCTCAACAATTTACTGTGCGCTCATTGATTGCTGAGATATTGATGATCAAAGACAAAAGAATCCATTTTCATTCAAAGTCGGATATCTCAGCAAAATGTTAACGTAGTTAGAGCGACAACAAAACCAAAATGAAGCTAAACTAACAAGCTAACTGACCTATGCGGGGGTTTAACTTAAAAAAATTTTAGCTATTGACAAGTCACATCAATAAAATACTTCTTCATACCTAACACTCTAGAGGCTGATGATATACATTCATTTCTTACCTTCGGCTGGAAACTTTTTTAAATTTTCTGAGATTTCCCATGGGAAACGTGAACAGAATTTTTCCTGCGATAGCTATTGAACGGTCACATCAAGGTAGTCCATCTCCATACATAACACTCTAGAGGCTGATTTTATACAAATTTTCTAATGATTTTTGGACAATCGAATTTTCTGAGATTTTCCACTAGAAACTTGAACTGAATTTTTTTCCTGCGGTAGCTATTGACAAATCCAATAAAAACGGTACAACTTTAGATATACACTCTAGAGTTTGATTTTATTCCAGTTTGGTGAATACTTCTGATTTTTCGATATTTTCCGCGATTAGGTTAAACAAAGTTTTCCACGTAACACTATTTTCAAATAATTTTATTACAATCCGTGCATCTTTTTTGCTTTCGGCTGATAACCACAACATTTTTTATTTTCGGCTGGAAAGTTTATTTATTTATTTATTTATTTAGCTTTTGAAGCTATTTAGTTTCAATATTTGCTTTACATAATTATAATAAATTTAACAATTAATATTTAACTAAGAAAATTTAATCTACATTTTCTTTTATAAATTTGACTAACAACCTCTTAAATACATTTATATTAGGGCAAACTTTAACATCACTTGGAATTTTATTAAATAAGTCAATTCCCTTATAAAACAAAGAATTTTGATTTTCAGTTTTCTTAAAAAATGGTAACAAAAATTGATCTCTATTTCTTAAATTATAATCAGTTTTATCTTTCACATAAGAAATAAAATTTGTTAAATAACTAGGAACCAAATTGTTTTTAACTCTATAAATAATTATTAATACATTGTATACTATTCTTTGATTTACACTCATAAAACATAATGTTTCCAACATATTTCGAATACTTGTTGTTTTTGGGACATTTAGCAGGACTCGCATCGCTTTTTTCTGAAGTTTTTGGAGGTACTCCTTATCTTCTCTACTGCATGTAAATAGCACTGATGGACAATACTCAAAATGAGTTAATAACGTAATCTGCATTATCGACTTTTACTTTCGGCTGAAAACTTTCGGTTAACTATAACAGGGTGATCGGATGACTCCTAAAGTATATTTTTAAATTTAAACACACAATTTTTCTACTATTCCTTCGTTATACATTTCATCAACATGTTGTTCTATCAACAACAATTTTGCATTTTTAGAGAAGATATAATCAGAGAGTGACTGACTGTTTAATCGTATAATATAATTAATTATATCTATAAGAGAGTATTGCAAGCAAACTACTGAACGGAGCGATTAATTTGTCCACACCAGCAAAAAGCCACCAAAAATATGTAGAGAAACCATTTTTATGGCCATGGCCACGTAAAAAACCGACAGGTCTAGATATTTTGTATAATAATTGTTAATTATAATAAAACTAATATTTATTTTATTTTTGTTAAAAACCTTTTAGTGAAATTATTTTTATTTAAGATCGATTTTGGTTATGCTTGTTTTATGATAATCAGTTAATCAACCAACTATACAATAAAATATATTTCGATACAAAATGCAAAATTTTCAAAACCGATTTTCAGAAAATGAAAGCACAAATCATGTATTTGCCAGGTTCATCCTAGCTAATTTTATAATATTTTTATTTAAAATACTTGTTTTGGTTTTGGAAAAATTTTCTAATCAAATTAAGGAGATAATTATGAAATACAATTTAATTAGGATGAAACTCTTGAAAGAATTTTGTTTTCTTTGTTTCTAAATGATACCTAAAATGTTAAATAATAACAAAAAATAAGACTTTATGCAAATTTAATTAATTAAAAAAAAACACAACAAGTTACACTAAACATTTTAATCCGAAATTTTTAACACCATCATACAATAATATTATGTGCGCATAAAACAACGTTTTAAAAAGTTTTCCATGTTTTTATTTTTAGACAAATATGTAATAATAATAATAAAATGTATAAAACAACGAAAATAATTAAATTAAACATTAAAAATGAAACATAATAATAGTAATAATAATAAGAAAGTAAAACGTGAATGTTAAAATCGTATAACTATGCATACAAAAGTTTTGTGTATACATAATTACAATTTTGCTCTGTATAGTAAACTGTAACACTCCTCTAGATATATACATTTTAATGTTTTATTTAAACCACCAACAGCGATTTTTCATCAAATCAGTTTTTAATGTGGTTTTTAAATTGAAAAATTTTATCACAGTCGATTTTTTTTTAATTTTATTTAATTAAACAGCTGGAGATTGAATTTAAAGCGGCTGCTAATTCGTGCATTTGGAAATTAAAAATGAAGTGGAGTGAAATTTAAATGTAGTAGGTATACAAAATTATAGTGATAGGAATGGTATTGTTTAACACCAATTTTTATAAATTTAAAATACCCCTTTTAAATGTGAGCCATGATAAGAAAAACACTACACTATAGAATCAATAACTATAAATACTGCAGACGACAGAAAACTATTATAACGTACATCTATAAAATTTGCAAATCATCATAAAAAAAAAACATATTTATTTAATGTTCCTATATATTCCAGCTACTAGTCCTGTCTATATACCCATTAAACAAAAGCAAAATAAGGAATACGTAATGTACAATAGAATAAAGCTTAAACAAAAATTTTTAAACGAAGGAAAATACTAAAAATTACCTTTAGAGCTTTTATGTTTATTTTATGTTTTTGAATTGCTGTTGACAGCATGTATTCGGTAAGTTGAGGGTATACAAGAGGATCATATAATAAACATATCCTCATATATGAGAGAATATATGTATACCAAATAAATAAATAAATTTATACCATCACAAATGTTATGTTTATAATATCCATTGTTGTTGTTGTTTTATGTTTATGTTTATTTTTTAGTGTTTTTTTTGTTTGTTTACAGTTTACCTATGTTCATATATAAATTATTGACATTTCGAAATGGACTAACATACATATAACGTTCTATCAATATTTAAGGTGGTATACTGTCGTCGAGGCAAACCCAAACCAACATTTTTGCTTTATTTCCACATACTAACATAATGAAAGAAAACAACCAAAATATATTTAATGAAAATAAATTATTAAAAAATACAAAAAAAAAATTTGAAAATTCATTCTATTTAATGGACTTTAGTTTAGTATTAATGCAGGATAATATTGGATAATAAATACAAATTTAGAAAACAATTAATAGATAGATAATCATAAACGATATTTAAAAATATTATTGTTTTACGTATTCAAATCTATTAGTAAATTAATTGGAAAAATTTGTTTAATTTTTAAACATTTTTAATCGTGTTCAAGCATTGTTCAAAATAATTTCAATTTATGTAATTAAAAATGTTTTATATAGATGTAGATCTACACCGTATATGTACTAATTTAATGCCATAAATAAGTGGCACAGAAAGTGCGGATGGCCGGTAGGCGAATGCTTTGCAGTAGCTTAACCATAATTATTAACTGACTGGAATAATAATCGGACACACTATATTATTCATTAAGATAAGTATTAAACCATTTTTCAATACTTAAGAATTTAAACAAAAATATTTTGGCCCCATCAATAGCTATTGCTCAATACATTGCAGTTAGTCGTAGACAAAGTCCGTGTACGAGGAAAAGTACTAATAAACCGATATAATAAAAATTAAGTGGTACGAGCTATGTATATGTATTATTAAATGTATTCTGGGATTGGTATGTGTGTTCACTGGAACTTTCGGTTCAGTTAAAACTGGAACTCATACGGATGATAACTGATTTACAATAAAACTTAAATAACGAAAATTTCTTTTAATATTTTAATTAGAAAAGAGACACTGTTATTGTTACACTCAAATCTAAACAATCGGCGTACATTTTTCTGTTCAAGACACTTATTAAATAATAAAGTCCTTAGCAATCTTAAAAGTTATCAGACCTATAAAAAGTCACACGAAGACCAATCAAAAGTTAAAGCGGACTGCATTTATTAAAAAAGTCATTTGTACAAGTTGAAACGCGTTTAACAGTATAGTACTTTAGATTTCGTGTTTATAATAAAACTAAAATTCAAAATTATTGAACAAATGTATTTATGTGGTATTTTAGCCACTAATCTAAAAAATATTTTGGAGCAGCAAGGATACGCTAGCTTCCAAAAGCTACTTCCGAAAGCGAAACTCCGTTTAAAATCAATAATAGGTATAACGAATATTTATAGGATTTAAAACTTTTGTCAATGAAAAAGTTAAAGAGGCGCAAGCAAAATGTTTTCCAGAAGTTTTGCCGGGCCATATGTAAAAAGGGTTTCAAGCGCACAACTCATGGAAACCAAGTTTCAAGTGTTTCTATAGGTTAAATAGGCATAAAAATTGGATGATACAAGAGGCAATACCTTAGAATAATATATAGCTCACCAGAATAAATGGAAATGGTGGAAGTCGAGAAGCTCTCAGGTAAATTAACTTTTTTGTAATTTGTTGCCAAAAATAAAACCATGTAGCCCGGTTGTTTCGATGCGTTCGTGAAAAAACAAAAGGGGGAAAAAAAGAAAGGGGGTGAAAAAAGGAAACTGGTGAAGTACAGACCTAAAATTAAATTAAAAAATTATTAAAAATATAAAATAAAAGTAATTTTGTAGCGGAATACCCAATATTCCAGCTAACAAATAAATAGTTTTATTGATTGATCCAGAGAGTGAACCAAGCAGCATCGATCTAAAAAAATCGATCACCACGAGAAAAAAGCCGCAACAACCCATCCTTATTGCGCCCTCTCGCAATATAATTCTTTATATGGATGAAAATTAGTTCGAATGTGTTTTACATTTTTAATTTCAATAAAATCTCTGATACAATTTGGGAGCTTCGGTAGCTGTAAATTAAATTCCAACGTACCGTAAAGTTAGACTTGCCACCTTTTAAAAGTTGCAAAACGGGACGCCTACATTTTAACTATTCACCGGATATCCCTCTCACCAAATAACTTGAACTTTTTTAAAATTTAAAAGCTGTTTTTTTTTTAATTTTATTTATATGTAAAAATTAAAATAGTAATAGCTGGAATAATTACTAATGAATCACAAGAACAAGACTCAAATTTAATATAATATTTTTTTAAAAATATTTAGTCATTTTAACTTTCAATAAGTTCAAAGCATTCTCAAAGGCTCAAGCATCCTAATAAATACCCACTTATTTTGTTTCACAGTGGTCTGAAGTTTGGTAACACACTATTTAAAAAGCATACTTCTGAAAATAATGCCATCTCATCTACTAAAGGTATTCCCAATATTAAAGCGACCTCCACCACATCGTTAAATATTAGTTGTTGTTCTAAATTAAATTGCTTGCATTTATAAAAAAATACAATCAGTTGAATAATCGAAGCACAAATCTAAATAATTTAAAATTTTTGTATATATGGAAACAGCTTCCTTAATAAACCTTTCCTTTTTATTTGGTTCTAATCGCGATAAAATTTGATTTGCTTTAAATCCGAAAAAACGCTTTTCCAATCTATTTGAAAATTCTAATGTAATGTAATTTTGTTAAAAATGTCATATACCTCTGTAGGTTGTTTGTATAAAATCACGTTTAACTTGTTTCAGATGTGATGATAAAAAATTCATAAGATTATGAACAAAGTACAAATATGCCTCGGATAATTGCACCTCCTTATCATCTACTTCCGAACCGTTGTCCCCTGCAATAAATTTTCAGATTAAATTGGAAACATTATCCTCACCTTTACTTAAAAAGTACGACTTCAAAACAGGCCAAGACTGTAAAATTCGATCAATCGCAGGAAATAATGTGAGAAATCTAATACGGGAATGGCCGAGTAATTGAACGTAAGTAATCTGATCCCATAAAATGAAAAAAATCTTTTAGTCCTGCAAGATTTTTAGCGCTGGACAAAAATTCACTAAACAGTTTTATAACGAAGCTTTCGACATCAAATGATAACAGTTTTAGTCCTTGTTTAGCGGCATTATGTAAAATATGTGCATGTCAATAACGTCCAGCAATTAGTTCTGGTAAATTTAGAAGTCGTTTAAGATGTTGAAACATTGACTAATTTACTATGAGCTAATCCAGTTGTTTCGAGACAGTCCATCATCTTTTGTGGAAAAATATCTAACAGCGACTGAAAATAAAATTTTATTTACCTTGTTAGAAGCATCTGTTGCTTTGCTTTGGAAATAAGGCCATCACCGAGGTTAGCCAACACATTTTTAATGGAGAATGGAGCCGAAACATTCTCTACAATTGCCTCGGCCTTTGTTCTCGGCTGTGAATTCTTTGAGTTCTGATAGTACCGTCTTCAATAGTATTGGGTTTTGGAAATCTGGTATGGTTGGAATCTGGTATTTTGGAAATCTCGGTTTTGGTATGTTTATTAGTTCTTTGCTTTCAAAATTGGTAATTGAGTGTTTTCTAACCATCCCTAAGGCTTCAAATTTCACAAAAAATATACACTTGCACAATATATGTATACATAAGTAAGCTTTCATTTCTTCCTCAGGGCAATTTCTCTACCAACTCTCAAACTCAGGTAATTTTAACCAATCCGACCGTTTAAATTTATTTGTTTCATTTTGCTTTGCAGACGTGGACTTACTTAAATTTGTTGCGTTTTCGGTCCACTCGGTTTCAGAAACTGTCCGCTATACCATATTTTAGTCGTTCTGCGAGCGCTGATGCTAGGTATATTTCCAATCGTCAACTTACTGTCTCAAATATGGTTTAAAAAACAATTTGTTTATAAAATTGTTAAAGTAAAGTTAATTTTTTGCAAAAACGGAGCAAAAGGCGTCCTGACCAAAGTAACGTTGGGACACGGGACCGGGAACTGAAAAACTGGTCTGTCCCGTTAAAAACGGGACGGGTGGCAAGTCTACGTAAAGTACCATTCAGAAACCTGTTAATCAAATAATATTCCTGATATTTTATTGTGGGGGAGGGGAGGGTGGAGAGGTGTTCTATAAATGACCTTAAATGACATTAAAAATCAGCAAACAATTCTATTATCTGGGTTATCGCGAGCTTCATGAGACGCTGTGGAGAAATTCATAACTAATAAAACATGTGTTGGCTTGCAAATAATAAAACTAAAAATAGGAACCCTAAATAAAAAAAATACAATAAACTTAAAAATTTTTGTTTTTATTGATATACCAATAAACGTAGGATCATTAGTGAAAACCAAATTTATTTTTACTGATACCAAAAAAGGATCAAAATGTTTATTAAAAACATATTTTTTATGGCTAGCTAAATGAGTGAAAATTTTCCAACTTTTTTTTGTATTCAATATTTTTATATATAGTCAGTCGTATATTGTTAAAAGATTATTATAATTTTGTCTTTCGTAGAAAACAGCTGATTTAAATAAAAATTCAAAACTTTAGGCCCGTTGTACATTTCAGCTAAGCTAAGCTAAACGATTTGAGCTATGTTCATAGCCCTGTTTGTAAATAAAGGGTTTTAATGAATCGTTACACACATGAGCTAAGCTAAGCAAACTATGTTGTACTGTTTTCAGCTATGAAAATAAACATAGCTCGAGTTGTCTTCGCCTTACAATTTTCAGCTATGTTTCTCACATATACAATGGCATTTTCCTATACTTTATTTTTGACGCACATACAATGTTAATTAAATTTCATTCTGTCAAAATATTCTATACGAAAGAAAGACATTTTAAATATATAATAATAAAGCAAAAATTTCTTAAACATATTTATCATATAGATAATAAAGTTTATTTTCTATAATTTTTTCTAATTCATCTGCAGACATTATTATGTCGTATTTTCGATGGACAGAATTAATTTGAAGTAACCTAATGGGTGCGTCACAAATAAAATATAGGAGTATAAGGATGTGTGATTGTGAACCAATTTATTAGCTCAAATGTGCGGATGTCGAGCTAGCGAACTAAACTAAGCTAAACTAAGATATGTTTTATAGCTTAGCTTAGCTGAAATGTACAACGGGCCTTATCGTTGCCTTTTAATTCTTTATTTCGTTGTCGCAAAATTCATCACCACACTGTAAAAGACATGCCAAAACTGAAACGATAACTACAAATTTTGAAAATAGCTGAGGAAAATATGGAACTAATAAACGTGGATCATTCGGTTGAATAAGATTTTGACGTATTGGTATCTGAGATTGATATTTTTTTTTCGCTGGCGCTACATCCCATACAGAAATTTGGTCGCTTCATGATGAAGTTTCGTAATCATTTTTTTAACGGATAATAAGTGATTAATTCATTAATCCTATATTAACCAGCCGTGCTTTTGTCATCACCCTCCGTGAATCGATCCCGGAACCTCCGGAGCTTAAAGCAAATATGCTAACCCCATGTGCCACCGAGGCGTGATCAATTTTTAAATCATTCATAAATTATAATTGTTCATGATTCAGGATCTATAGTCCAATCAACTCATCAAGTTTCATCTGCAGAAAAAACATAACAAATGGTTGAAGATGCATTCATCATTGAAACAAATGCTCGTAACATTATAACTTCAGAAAATATTAAGTCCCAACCAATTATAAAACGCTATTTGAATTTAAATGATTGCTTTTAAAAATCTCGATTTATTCTGTCACTCCAATTAGTTATATAACTTACACCCCTTGCACTTGAGAACGGAATATATCGTCGAAAATCATCGGTTTTATAAAAGATATTTGTTTTTAAATTGAGGTTGAAACTGAAATACTAACTTTATTTATTTGCTTATTTAACATAAGATTTTAAGGTGACGGGGTCCAGGCCTCCTAAAGGCTATGAAACTAAAAAGTAATTTTCCGCCAAACTTAAATCAAATGCAGCCAACAAAACCGGAATAGAATGAGTGGTTTAAAGCTGACTATATGGTACAAGCATTCAGTACATTCATGATACGGTTCATATTGAAATGAAATTACGAACGCGATTGTTAAATGAGAAAAAGTTTAATCATGAGAAAATATGTCGTAACACCGAAATATTTCCGTGATCTGATAAGCACCGTCTCTAAAGATAGTGACTTCAAACTCAACCGATATAAATTTCACGGAAAAATGAATTTTAAGGCTGTCTAATCTTTCATGAATCCAGTTGTACGGCTGGTATTAGCAGAAAAGGTAAAGCGAAGTGAAGATACCATAGAGTATCTTAAACTAATGCAGTATACAGTCAATCACATCTAAATAAAGATATTGTAACGCCCGATAGGATGGTACGTAATGTTTTCCTTAAACTTTGGAAAAATTCAAAAAGCACAAATTCCATAAAATGAAAAATTTTGTAACTTAAATGCAGATCATTTCTTCCTACCATGGCTGTACAGCAGTCAAGCTTGCGAAAGTACTTTTCGTGATTTACGTTCGATGATTACCATATTCGCAATATAGGTAGTAATGATGATATTAGTTATGATTTTGATGAAATTTGCGGTAACTATAAAAGACTCGAAATAGAAAACGAAATTATTGAAAACCATATATTCTATTGTATTTTGTTCTAGGATCAAATCATGCCGAGGAAAGTCTAGATCCAATGTCACTATTCTGTTTCGTTGTAGTTAAAGAAAATGATTTGGATAAACTTGTGAAAATCAGAAAGTCGTCCTGGTTATTTTCTAATAACAATAATAAAATTAGCTCAGACAGACGCTTACTAACCACTACCATTTACCACTAAGAATATGGAATTGAGAAAAACAACTAAATTAGAAAAATTAATTTGAAAGTGCAATACATAAATAGAATCTGTTATATACATAAAATAAACCATTAAGATATTAACACAACAATTAATTTTTTATTTGAAGTCAATTTCAATTGAATTTTTTTTAAATAATTTAGTCTCAAGTTGGGCTTCTCGTTGTACACAGTACAACTGCACTAGTACTCGCAAACCCTGGTTCTTGAACTCTAATTTACAAAACCAATAAGTACCAAAACTATTTTTTCCTTCATATGGCGAGTTGTTGTATTACATCGGAGAGACCAGAGAGAAATCAGACAGATAAATTCGGATCATTTTCGGATTTTAAACGTTAAACTATCATATTTAAATTGGCTAATCACTTTTTTGTAACACACTATGACCAAGAAAATTGTTTACCTACGCATAATTAATACAAAAAAACAAAATTAAACATTAATGAACAACAAACAGTTAACAAAATTAATTAAAATTATTTTCAATAAACTTCAAAAATGAATTTTCCATTGTTGTTATTTCAGTCTATATACTGTTCACCATTTTGAACGTAAAACTATGTTGTCAAAATAAAAACAGCAATCTGTGATTTTGTGAACTTCAACTCAATCCCAACTTACCGTCAATAACCCTAACTCAACTCCAACTCAACCCAATTCAACCTGCGAATTGAACCCAACTGAACGCTCAATTCAACCGTAAACTAAACGCACAACTCAATCCTCAAACCAGCAAATATCTAAAAAAATCATTACGTCGTTTTGCGTCAATTAGAACGGCAGGTATCCGATCCTCTTGACGGACGGGCATTTTTTCTTTTGTATTCGGACTCAGGACTTTTAAAACGTCGAGAAAAGTGATTTTGGACGAACTAAACGCTTAGTTTTTTTTTATTTGACAGAATTTAAATTCTTTGGTCGTTTTGCACCGAAGTAAATGTACACGTACACACACACGAAAGCAATTGGTTGTACAAAGAAAGCAATTGGTTGTACGATGTATGCACTACTAATTAATTAAATTAGGACCAAAACCCGAATTGGTGGAGGGATTACTGCATTATTTTGTTCAATTATTTGTTATGTGGTAAGGGAGTGTGATTCGTAAAACGAATCTAGCGAAACTGTCATTCTAAATTCACCAAGAATAGATCAAAAAGATCGTAGGACAATTTATCTGCTGTACGAGTACTGAAATTAAAGATTTTGCGATTTAAAGTTAAAAATTGTGTCGAAATTAACTGGAAAAGCTTTGGAGTGGTTTTACACTAAAACGGATTTGGTGACAATGGCTGCGGATAAACTGTTGCAAGAAATGCGGACAAATTTTTTGATACGACCCAATGTTCTCGAGTTACAAAGCAAATTTGAGGGAAGAAAACGAAACATTTCGTGAAATTTATTGAATATTATCAGAAAATATTGTCATTTCAGGTGTACTAAATTATAGTCCAAAGGTGCTGACAAAATGATTTGAGTTGGGTGACGATGATCTATAAATCATAACTAGAATGCATTTAGGTATCAATCCCGGATGTAGTTTTGCCATCTGAGCTGAAAACCAAACAAAAAAAAAAATGTCGAAATATGTTCAATGCTGTAATCGTTTTCCTCCTCGTTCATCGGTAACAAATCGACCAATGGTACCAAATGCATCAAATAACAAGTGATTGTAAACTTTTCCACGGGCTTTCGAATAAAATTAGGAATATTTGAAATACGTTTGACTAAATTTTTTGGTATCTCAATGAGCCTAAAGTGAATTTTTGATTTATCAGACACTTGTGCTACTTATAGATCAATACAGCTTCTATGGTTTTTCTATTATCGCTGTATTGCTGGCTTTGATATTGTTTGATATTAACTGTGAAAGTTTAGATCAGACTCGACACATTCACTAATGTGCTGAGGAATATATGATAATGAAATTATTGAATTGGAAACCTAACAAAAAATACATTTTGTACTAACCTTTGTTTTCTAAAATATTACAACCAACATTGACCAAATAATATCCTAGTTGTCTCTTATATCAATCATTTTATTTTGTGCCTATGTACATATAAGTTAATTCAATTTTAATCAAATGCAATTATGCACAAGACTAAACATTGTTTAAAACTGTATAATGATGAAATCGAATTAATTAAGTTTTTTTTAATTTACTTTCAATAAAATTCTATTATTTTCTTTGTACATACGTACATAAATACATTATGTAGTTACTAAGCCAACGAACGATTTTTTTTTGTATTTTGGTTTTATTGTATGCTTGAAACAAAACAAAATAAAAAACTAAAAATTAACTAAAAAGCTAAACACTGCAACATAGTAACGAGTTGTTTGAAAATTTCATTAAAATTCTTACTCCATAAATTTAAAAGTTTATCTTTTCAGACACAAAATAAAATTTATAATTTTCATTGTTGTTGGTGTACTATGTACATAAACATAATATGTACTCGAATATATTTTGTATTTATTAGTTATATATTTTTTTTCAGTTTGCTGAAATGTGAATAATTATTCTTGAAAAGACACAAAAACTTAACCAACTTTTTATTTTTTGTTTTGGGTTGTTTTCATTTTCAATCAAACAATAGAATTTTTAAAACCTTAAAATCTAAATTTTACATTATATTGTATGTAGATATACTATTCACACATCAGTATTTACAATATACTAATTTTTTTTGTTTAATACGATTTCATTTCGATAAGTTACTACATGCATTGTGCAAAGTCTAGTGTAGAATGACAAAAGCTCACGTATTTTTTCATTGTTACGCCTTATGCAGAAAAGTGACAATAACCAAATTAAAATTTTATACGTTTTTAGTTAAAATATAGTACAGTGGCTAAAAGTATAGTATGTAAATACCTACTAAGTGAAAATTTGCCGGTAAAAATGTTGGAAAAGTCAATAAATCAGAAAACAATTATCTGTCAATGAAAATGGCACAAAAACATTCAAAATAAGAAAACTATTCGTTAAACTGAAATTAAAATGGGTTTGGGTATGAATGCCCGTTTTCAAAATCCCGATTTCATGCATCCGGATCAAACATGTTTTAATTTTTGTATCAAAATAACTAAGATTTCAAGGATTTATTTAGTGAAAACTTCATTCTGGTAGTTCCTGCCGTATGGTTTGGATCGTTATCTTATTTGTTTAGCTAAAAAGGAAGGTAATAAAATGACGAAATAACGAACGTCCTGATCCCAGAAGCCTTAACATCAATTTACAACTTATAACAATTCTAAATTCCAGTAAATAAATTAACCCTCTACTCAACCGTAGATGAAATGTGACATCCTAAGTTGGAAGAGCAATGGAAAATTTACTATCTTATTTGATCTCCAACACATTCATTGAACATTTAGACACAAATTTTAAACCATACAATAAACTGTCAGTTGTTTGATTAGATTCGTGGATGAGTTGACGAACTATGACTTTATTGAGTTTTCAGTTTTATTTTTCCATATTGCTGCAACCATTCTCGCAGCTCATTAACACGTTCGACACTCATCTGTTTTTTTGGTGTTCAAAAAAATTCACGTGTTAAAATAAAATGCCATGAATATGGGTGACGACTGGGCTCCCAGTCAAATTATTTGACATAAGTATGTGTTAGTTACTTCTAGAAGCACAGCCGCATCGCAAATAATCGTAACAAAAATTACTACAAAAGTGACATGAGTTTTTTTTAAACTAGCATGTCACATATATGTGACGTTTTGGTGGCGAACGTGTTAAAATTGTCTGCATCCTACAAAACTTGATCATCAATACCGTTTACTTATCTGAATCTTGCCACAAGCATTTATATTTATCGGCTTCACACTCGATAGTAATTCCTTTGCAGTTCTTGTCAACAGACGTTTACAATAAATCCGACTTTATGGATCGTTCCACCGCATCAAACATGCCTCAACCGGCAATTTTGAATCATTGTCAAATTGGGACATAGATTTTTTAGCGGCATTTTTTTTGGTTGTAAGGTTACAATCATCGTCATTTAGTTTTAAATTCAATGGTCAGTCCTGTACCGTTAAACTATCCAAAACTCACAGAACTCTTTGGATGGCAGAACTACCTTTAGTTTCTTGCCAAATATTGAGGAAAGACTTACTCACAAAAATTAGTACACCCTGCGCCATTGAAATGTTCGGTTTGAATTTTATAAGTAAATTTTGGAAATACCACCGTTTGCTTCAAAAGTAGGTAGCAAAAATGATAGATTCTGATTATCAAAACAATTTTTACACTATTCCGAATATATTCAAATAAAAAGAACGGTAATCCGACATTTTAGACCTACATAACGTCGGATAAGGAATACACGAAAAAAACTAGAGTTGTTACCACGAAGAAAACGGATTTTTAATTGAAGAAAATTTACTTTTTCTCCATTTAAAACCAAATTTTCTTATTTCTTTCGCGTTTTTCTTCATGTAAGATTTGTGTTTCTTGAAATGAAAAAAAAATTCTTGAGTTAAAATTTGTTGCTTAATTGTAATCTGAGATTTAGTTTCTTGCATCTATAACTGCTCAAAATTCATGATTGAAGAAAAAAACACAACGAATAGAGAAAAATACGATTGTTTTGTTTCCAATTTTTCTTGCAAATAGAAATTGACTCTTTTCTCAAACTATATTGTCCAATTTTCTTGGAATTGGTTATTCTAAAAATAAAAAAATTTCTTGATCAACACAAATGCAATTTCTTGATTCAAGAAACTATTAAAATGTTAAGGATAAGATTGAATTTTTCTTAAATCTAGAAATAGAACCTTTTCTCAAAATATAGGTATTTTCCAATTTTCTTGAAATCATCCATTTAAAAAATTTAATACATATATTGAAATAAATAAATGAATTTCATAAAAGCATTTTTATGTTTTTATTCAAATTTAATTATTTATGGTTTGCAAACATTTGTGGAGAGTACGGTATGCAATGAGAGAATAAGGCATTTTGTACACATTCTGCTAACTTTGTTCTTTTTTATAGATGAAATAATTGGGTTACAATACATAACTAAGTAGGGTGTCTAGAAATTTGATTAGCCGGTATAATAGTATGGTTCAGAATATGGAATAATTTGAAAATATAGTACAGCATTCCGAATAATTTAAATTATTTTTAATTAGGTGGCACAACAAGGAAACATTTATTCTCTCTTCGAAACAACCAATTTGTCTATGTTATTCTTGAACTGAGAAAGAATATTCAATTGAAGAAACTATTTCTTAATAAATTCTATTAACAAGAAACCTATGATTTTACATCTCTCAGGACAAGAAAACATTTTCTTCTCTTAAACGATCTTATTTAAAAATCACATTTTTCATTTGAACAAAAATTTCTTAATCTGAGAAAATATTATTAATACAAGAAATTATTTCATAATATGAAAAGCTTGTTTCTCAGAACAATAGAATAAAGTATTTCAACTAAGTTAGCCTTTCTTGAAACGAGAAAATTATCGTTAAATTGTTATAATTGTATGTATATACCAGTAGATAATGGATGTTCGTACGAAAAATAGAATTCTATAGCGAACCTTCAACAGTGAAAAACGTAATTTTTTTTTGTGATTTTGAAAGTGGGATATTGTGGACATTTTCTTTTTGTTAAAAGTGAACAAACTTAGATTTTTAAACGGTGGTGTTTCCACTTCAAAGAAAGTGGTGTTAAGTGAAAACAGAAAAAGGATTTCTGGAAACATTTAAAAATGTGTTTAATATTTTCTCCCGCTTGCTCGATATTCAAATGTCTCAAATGTTCAAAACATATGTAAGTATTTCTGTTATTAAATACAAGAGAATAACTTTAAAAAAATCCTATTACCTTTATTTTACAGAAAAAAGAAACTGCTAAAAATTATTGGCATTAATTATTTTGGCACAGAGGAAGGCAAAATATAAATTTATTACATGTAAAGAAAACAAATCTAACACATTTAAATCATTTGATTTACACTTCCAAATGGAATTAAAATATTTAAACCAAATTTATTATCTATTTAAAATCTATACAATTTTTTGATATAGTGATATTTTTGTAATAATGTTTGATAATTAAATTCTTAGTTAAAAAGCAAAATAGAAAGTCTTAACTTAACATTATATTACAACGATTATAAGCTTAGTTCTAAGTGAAAATTATTTATAAAATTTTAATTATTTATATTTAAATATAATGAAACAAATAACAATCGAAATTATCTAATTTATATTTAAATATTTTCTGTATCTGATGGTGAAATAAAAAATACAAAAATAAATTGTTATATAATTGTATTATTTTAAACAACCATTTCACAAATTGAAGAAATATTTCTGAAACGAAGAAATATTGCGTAACCACACCTGAAGAAATATTGCATTGTCACAAGAAAAGCGTTTCTCTAATGAAGAATATTCAAGTTACCTGAAAGAAGAAAACCGATGCATACAAGAAAACGCAAACAATAGTTTTATAAATTGTTTTCTATAGTCAAGAAATAAGAAGTTTCTTATAAGAAATAAACGGATGCCTACAAGAAAATTCAAACAATAGATTGGTAAATTTTTACTCTACTCAAGAAAATATGTGTTTTCCAGCAAGAAAATATATGTTTAATTGCAGAAATTGCTACTTAAATAAAGAAACGAGATTTCTCACCATAAAAATTTCTAGTTTTCAATCAAAAGAATCGGTTTCTACAAACAAACCGATTTTGTTAAACTTAAGAAATAAGAATTAACCATGAAGAAAACCATATTCTCTATGTAATCACGTTTTCTTGTATCAAGAATTTAGTTTTCTCATATCAAACAAATAAAGATTATTTTAATATTTTAGAAGAATTTCAAATTGAGAAACGTAAAGTTTGTGGTGAGAAAAATTTCGTTTAGCTGAAAAATGATGTACACATTTTCTTGAACTAATCCGTTTTTTCTTCATATTAGAAATTATTTTTTTCCGTGTATTACCGCCCTACCTCGTAACAATTTGGTAGGTCTTTACAGTGTTTTTAACAAAGTTTTTTCAATTGAAAAATAGTTTTTTGTTGACAATGGTAATTGTTATTCAAAATAAGAATTAACAGAAATAAAATAATTCATCTCAACCAAAATATTTTGAGAGAAATTGAACTTTTTAAAATCAATGATTTATAACCCAGCCCTTGGCTTTTATGATGGCCTTAAACCCGATCAGCATTGAATTCTAAAGTTTGATTAAATAATATATTGTTATTTCTTCAAACCAGACTTTTTCTATAAGATTTTTCCGCTCTTTGGCACTTTTCAGCTTGTAATTTGTAATCTTCTTTCCCATGAAGGACCAAATATTTTCAACAATATTGAGGTCAGGACTATTTCCTGTCCAGGGTAACGACTCAATCACCAAGCTATTTTTAAATTCGGCTACCTAAACAAAATAGACATTAAAATTAAGCATTCTTACTTCACAAATAACATCAATAACTCACGGAGAGTAATCGTCCTGGAAGAGTGGAATACCGATGTATTGAGTCGGGGCCTCAATAGTCACGATTCAGGTTTCGATAATTTTTTATATGTTCGTCCGTTTTCTGAACTATCCAGAAGGCTTAGTGATCAAACTCCAAAGGCTGTTATGGCTCTCCAGGCCATAACATATGGTGAATTTTTCACTGTCGGCGAAATACATTCTGTTAAATACCGTTTGCCTTTTCGTCGCCGAACCCTTGCCCTTACATCGGGTCCAAAGATATTGAATTTGGATTTATCCGAGCAAATGAACCAACGCCAGTTTCCGGGCATTCAGTTTTTTCATTCTATTGCGAATTTGAGGCTTGCAGCTGCCATTTTTGCTGTCAGTAATGATTTTCTCGCAGGTCGACAAGCATATAAACCAAGTTCCTTTTAATAGTATGAACTTAAATAGTGTCGGTTGTTGCTATTAGAAGCTAATTTCTCAGCACCAAAGCCGTAGCAAACCTTTGCTTAAGATCTAAATATCTGAAATTCGATTTGTTGAAACAGAAGTTCTCCTCTCTGCAGCAGAGCCAAATTATCGTTTGATTTTCGGAATAGTGCCTTAAAAACTTTCTAACTGCTGTTTGGTTACACTAAATTACTCTTGCAATTTGTGAATGTGTGTATGCTTTGCCTTTGCTTGCAAAATTTTGGTTTTTTCGTTAGCATTTAATTTAAAGCAACACTTTGTAAAATTAACTCTTTGACTACTTAATTGAAACCGAAAGAATATTTCATCCTTAATTTGGTTTTAAATACCTAATAAGGCGTGAAATATGCTGAAAAAAAAAAAAACAAAAAAAAAATAGCGAATGAGGTAAAATCTATGAGAGAATTGCATGAAATAGTAAATAATCGAAATCGAACATTTCAATGGCACAGGGTGTACTTAGCTCGCATTTTACTCAAATGCTAACAGGGCATGGTAAATTAGCCGCATACATGCAAAAGGTCCAACTATCAGAGTCAAGTACTTGTGACTGTGGCTATGTACATGATGACGTCAAGTACTTGTGACTGTGGCTATGTACATGGTGGATTTAAAGAGTTCTGTGAGACAGTTTTAAGGGACAGGTAGAGAAAGCAGACTGCTCAGTAATACATTTTAAGCATTTTATAACTGGACGCAATGCTTTTTGGCAGAAGAGATTTTAATTAAGACAAAAACTAACGTTTATTATGATTTTATTTTACTGGGGCAGTTCTGTGACTACGGACAGATTGACTTATATGACATTTTGATTGTAGACGAGTATGCGCTTCCAAGTGGCAGGGATAGGAACAGGTTTTTTATTCATGGCTAAGCATAACGAAACGGAGACAGTAAAGAACCAGAGCACGACGGCGTTGGAACTGATATAGGCATATCATGGGTGCCATTCCTTTATACACCAATCGTCGATTAATTACAATGACAATGACAATGTAGACAAATAACAAGAATCCAAAAAAAAAAAAACAAAACCCGTTGGCATGCAAATAATTTTTTTCAGTATCACAAACAAAAATCTTATATTGTATTTTGTTTTTCACTACAGCCTACTTTTTACAAATATATTAACGATTCAATACACGGGTAGTGGAAAATATAAATTTTTATTAGAGATGGAAGACTTGAAATAAAAATGGAAACAATCATTAGTTTGAAACTAAAATATTAGCACGAACAAAATAGAACTTAAATTAAATAATTTCTAATTGAATAAATCTACATTAAAATTCAAAACATTCTTCATCAAATAATCAACAGCTTAAAACAAAAACAGAATAATAAAAATAACTTCTCTAAACTTCATTGAACACAGAGAATATAGAACAAACTAGAATATACAACAACAATGTTCCCAATTTGTTTCCTCCCCCACAATAAAAGCACACACAAAAATGAAAATGTGCCTACGAAAAAAAATTTTTTTTCCTTTCTATTTAATTTTCTAAAAATTTACTTATTAAATTAAATTTATATTTCTTCTTAGTTTTATGTTTTTTTATTTGCTTTCTCTTAAATGTGGAAAATCTACTTCTATCTACGTTATGTTTACTGAACAAAAAAAAAAAAAATAAAAAAAATTGATTTTTTTTTTATTCTATTAAATTATTAATTTTTACTTCACTAAACATAATTTTATCTAAATTTTAATCAATATTTTTTCTTTTTAAAATTGTATTTTTATTTTTATGTTGTTGTAATAAAAATTTAAATATTAATAGGAGAATAGGAGAAATGATTGAAATAAAAATAATTTAATTTAAATAGAAATTTTTAATTTTTATTAAATTTTCTTATTTACACTTTATTGGTGAATGGTTATAGCAGGTACGTATACACCATTTAGGTGTTTATTATAATTAATAAGAAATTGTTTTATATTTTATTGAGATATAAGTTTGAAAAAAAAATTTTAATTTTTCATTTTGTTTCAAGATTGTAATCGTATCTTTAATAAAAGCTCATAATAATAATTAATTGGATTTTCCCTTTTTTTTTTTGTTTAAGGTGTTTGACAAAAACAGCGGAATTCTTTAAAACGAAAAAACTGTAGGAGAATTGCGGTGCGATTGGATGCCCATCAATCTTACTTGTAGCAACGCTGCTGCGTCAACAATTTTTACAAGTCTTGTTGCCGAAAATCTGGTATGGCGAAATTAATTCATTTTCAATATGAATTAAAGCCGCGACATCAAATTTTTAAAAACTACGGAATCAGTTTGGTCCCTCATATTTGTTTAATTCCAATTTTAAAATGTATGTTGCGAAATAAATCCAAATCTGCCTTTCGTCGCTACATTATTAGTTCGAATTACCCTTTTTTGCGGAGAGACTCTCGTAATAAATAGAACATGCAGTATAATTAATAAATCCATTCAAGCGACTTAACTATACATAATGCAGCTAATTAGTGACTTTTCAAACATTATATTAATAAAAATACAGAAGTTCATTCTATGGAAAGACGAAATAGATAGCCCATCACTGATTTTACCAAACGTTTAATAGGTGATTGTAATATAGCTTCTTCAGCTAAAAATATTAAGAAATAGGCTAGTATCAAACAAAATATACAAGCTACAAGCTATCGCCGCGAATTCGAAACTTATTAAATATCACATCGTCTAAAAAATTTGAAAAGATTATCGGGTATTGTTGTATGTTGTCTGACTTCCATGAATAAATGATTAGACACAACACCTTTTATAACTAATACTTATATATTTTTAACGATTACTAAGATTTATTACCACTGATGTATGTAAGGCGTGTTAAATATTAATTAATAAATTATTTAGCAAAAACTAAAAGTCTAAATATATGTTTCTGATGATAATGCTGACCACAGCGTGCGGGATGAAAGTCTAGCCTATAGGCTGTCAACAAAAATTAATTTTGGTGCGGATGAACAAAATAAAATGAAATACATTTTGAGAAACTGTGTTAATGTTGCGTGTCAATGTGACACATAGCCAATCTGTTTTTGGTTAGACAGTACTTGAAAGCATTGAAAAAAATTAGTTGCATGTTAGATTGAGTGCTACGCCCTACAAAGAAACAGAACTTTACCAAAGCTGAACATGATTATTACTGATAAGCTGAAAACATTTCTTGCTACTTTCATTAATCGCAATAAATGTATATATAGTAAGTTATGCAACAATACATTATAACACATTATAGTGACTTTTGAACAACCAATAAACTCTAGAATATCATCTAATGGAATTAAGCATTCGCTTGATCAAGGCACGACAACTTATCAAAAAATTAAAAAAACCGTAGGTCTGCTGGTAAAAAAACTGTTAATCGTCTGCTCAAATAGCTATCATATATAACATATTCATGTCGTTTTTTCCCATGAATATCCATTAGAGATTATAGAATATAAACCTATCAGTCTTCTAAGTTGCCTTAGAAAAATTCTCATTCCACAAATCATCAAAATTATAGATTTATGGTATTAAATTTTATCTGGACTTCATATTTTTCTTACAGAAATCTAAGTTAAGGTTTAAAGTGGCATCTAGATGACTAGACTTTTAACCGATTATAGAATTAATCAAGATTATTAGATTTCATCCGGCACGTTATTTAATAGTTATGGTAATAGGTGGTAGTACATAACACATTAGTGATGTCTACCTGTTGAATTCTTTTGACAATGATAACGAAATGGATGAACAAGAGATCTCATCAATTTTTTCAGAATTAACAAATATACTAAAGTGGTAAATACTTTGGTTAGACCTTACGCTGTATCTAGACTCATCGTACAATAAATGACAAAAGTTGAAAAATCGAATTAAACTTAAATTAAACTTTGTTTCGCGTATTGCACACTAAATTAATGCTCTGCGTTACAAACATGCTGAACATTTAATTTTTGAGATTAAATTTGTTTTAACTAAAATAATAAATTTAAAAAAATGCATTTTGTTGTTATGTATAAACTTTTTTAAACTAAATAAACAATAAATTTTAAAAGCTAGCAGTTTTCCGATTAAAATAAATAAATAAAACTTCAACAATAGTTTGTGCTTTTTTGTGTTTACTATAAAATTGTTTATTATAATACGGTTTTCTAGTGTTTCACAGTGGTTTGAATATAAACAACATCCAATTGATCATTTTGATTCATTTATTTATATACATATAATATACGCTGCTTTGTTAGCTGATTTGATCATTTAGCTAACCGTGTATATTTGGGGGTGGAATTTTTTGTTTTAGTTTGTAGAAAACCATTGTCACCACTTTTTGAATCATTTTGTATTATAATATTGTTTATTTAATAACAATTACAAAATTTTTGGTTTATTGTTTTACAATTTTATAAAGCAAAAACCCTCTAAATTTATTCAAATCAAATATTTGAAGTTAATGCTAAATTAAAAAAAATAGACAAAATTTATCAAGATTTAAACTATTACAGGCTTTCACAAAGCCTGTAATAACGGATCAAAGCGCGTTAACATAGTATTAATCGACAATGTTTAACAATTTAAAAATTTATTATTATCCATGTCTAAGAAAATCGACATCTCAAAATTTTCTTCTATCGATAAACATCCCCCTATGATTTTCTGAAAGGCCTATATGTGTATCTTAATCATACCATTACAATTTCATATTGGGTTTACATATTAAAATGTCGATTATTCCGAAAAGTGAAATTTAAAATCTTATGCATGTCTGCATGCATATGTTTTTCCTAGTGACCAATAAACCAACAGTTAAATAGACATGCCATGAGTTCGAGAGAATTTTCGTAGATTTTGTGTAAATTCAATTTGTATCAACCAACACTAATATAAATTGTTTTGGTTTGTTCCTGGACATGAAGAGAAAAAACAAAAAATGCATATACAGTAATACTCTTACAACTCTCTAGGTGCATTGCTGTAAATTGGGCGTAACAGGAAACAGCGCTATAAGAGGCATGAAAATCATAGTGCCATGTTTGCCGATAGAAGAAAATTTTAAGATATCGATTTTCATAAGATCAAATTTTTCAAGTTTTCGAAGAATCGTTATTTTAATAGGTGAACCCAATATGAAATTTTAGCGGTTGAGCATGATTAATGTACACCATAGAATATCAAGATCAGAAATTTTGTGATATCGATTTTCTTATACATGGATAATATCAAATTTTTAAATTGTTAAACATTGTCGATTAATATGTTAACGCGGTTTGATCCGTTATTAAGTTTAAGGGGATTGGCTTTGTGACAGCCCAAATAGTTTAAATCTTGATAAATTTTGTCTATTTGGATTTGTTTTAAATTTAGTATTAAGTCTTTCTATATTACACATATGCAATCGGATAAAATTTTTCCACGTTGAATAAACGCAATCTGCACAATGAAATATTCTGAACTCATGGCTGACGTAATTTAATTTATTCGTTAACAGTTTAAATTACTTTTTATGCATATAAATGTACACTATTGAACAATTTATTTCCAACAATCAATTTATTTTTAGTTGTCCGTTTTTTTTTTTATATGCGATGCGCATTATTATGTCAATAATATAACAATAAAAGTGCTCGACAAAAAAAAAATAAAAATAATAATTACAATTAAAAATATAAAATTTAAAAATATTTTAATTAATATTGAAAATAAAATAAAAAACAAACAAAAGTTTTATATTAAAATAAAAATATTTTATTAATTAATTTTAAATTAATTTTATTTTGTGCTTTTCCGTTTTTGCAGTGACACCGCGTTTTTTGTTCAAATTTAGTACATTGTTTACGACTATAACTATTATTCAAATTTGTTTGTTGTTATATTGAAACTATTAAATAGATTGCATAATGACTAATATTAGTTATAAATATAAAATAGCGCAAAATGACTTCAACAGGGTTATAATTTACACGTTCAATTAAAATGTTGGAAATTAATTTTATATCGTAAAAATCATGTAAGTTATTACAGAAACTAAATAACAGTTTGAAATAGATAATCTTGGATAATCTCAAATTAAAAGAAAAATGCAAAGATTTTTTTTAACTACATATGTTGTTATTTTAATCCAATTTTACATGTTTGACACAACAAATATTTTGCAGGTTCTTTCATCTGTTAATCTGATTAATAATTACGCAGCTGCATATTTTTTAAACATTAAAGGAAATGACATTAATTCTCACAATTGCTTGTAATAAACGGAATTTTTATTTTATGTAAGAGACTTTATAAAATAACAAATAAACATTTTTAAATCCACAGTTGAATTTATTTCAGAGACTGTGCAACTCAATACAAAAAAAAACAATTTTGGATTCGATCTTAAAAAATTTAGTTATCTTGTAATTTTTAATAGTTCATAAACCGACGTTTAACTACTTCTACTATGGTGAAAATATAGAGCTGTTTAATAAGAACAAACTGGTGATCATCAAAGTGAACACGTAATACAGTTTACACGATGAGTTGCCGTTCTTTTTAGTTCTTCCCAAATTCGTAAATATTTAATACTATATAGTAATAAATAGTTTCTAAATTTCAAAAATACTCAATTTTGAATGCACTCAGAAAAAAAACATGTAAAACCAATAAGAATTCATATTGAATTAATGAGTTTTTACCATTAAAATTGGTCAATGCGATTTCTCCTATTATTGCTATATTTGGAAAACTATTGAATTTATAGTACCTTTAGAATATGTTTTTCAATAGTTCATACCATTGAAAATTAATGAGATATCCCATTATTTTCACTGAGTACCAGAACATACTTTTGAAACTACTATATTTCCTATTAATTTATATATGATTAATACTATTAATCCAACGTGACCCATTTATTAATTTAATTATGCAAACAACTGTTTTAGTTCTTGCGTAATGTTAAAGCAATAGTTCACACCATGGAAAATTAATGAGACATCCCCATTATTTTCATAGGTTACCATCAGAACAATACTATTGAAAGTATTAGTGTCCCTATTAATTTAATATGATGTGATGCTATTAACTTAATATGACAAATTTATTAATTAAATTCTATAGAATATTGAATTTAAATTCTATATATAATTTAATATTTAATTTATTTTTATAAGATTAACAATAGTTAATTAGCTAAGCTTTATACTTACATTTTTAATATATAATTCTCGATCCGGGTTTTGTTTAAATCCACAGAGATACGTAAATAATAAAAAAATAATATAAGGTTTTATAAAACTTCAAATATTTGACTTTATTAAAATTCATGATTTTTTTCCATTATTAAGTAAATGTAAATGTATAGGAGGACCATCAAACTCTGTAATATCTTTTAAAACATTTTTTTTCGCGATTTTATTTTCTACAATAAATGATTGAAAATGTTCTCTAAGGGCCTGTTTGACAATTCGCACGGTGCGGTGCAGTGCATACTATTTCCTTGTCTCCTTTGATTTATTTTCTATTGGCGAAATAAAGAAAAAAATGTACACTGCACCGCACCGTGCGAATTATCAAACAGACCCTAAAATAACATACATTCCATTGACTGCAAATGAAATATACGGTACCGTTATTTATAATCATTTCTTCAATTTCAAAAAGCAAAACATTGCTTGAATGCGATTTTGTCAAAAAAAAATGTTTTTTATACATTCTTCCCCTAAAGAATAATTTTGTTATGCAATGTGCAGCCTTAAGTTCTATCATGTTCTGATGAATATTTTGATAAGTCTCGCTAAGGTCGGAAATTATAATATCATTTTGATTAACAATTAAATCTTCCTCAAAAAACGTTTGGTTCAAAAGACTGTGAGCGAACTTCAGCCCAGCTTTAATTGAAAGTGTGTACGGTATATTAACTCTAGAATTAGTAACTTTTGCGGAGTTTTTGTAAGGTTTATGGAGCGCTTCGATCTTCGAATCTCATACACCACAAATGTTTGAATGGGCCGCACTTGCGTATCGCAGTCGGATAATGGACCATAAAATGAAATTTTGGTTTTAGTGTGTCCTTAAATAACTTCATATACAAAGAATTATGCTTCGATATCAGGTGTTGTAAAGAGTTTATATCATTTTCATTTAAAACAGAAAGCAAAACTAAGTCTATTATTTTTTTTAAAACTATTAAAAACCCCCATATTGGGTCGTTTTCCGGGACTAAGTCACCGATCATCAACGGAAAATAATTAACAAATGTCATTGTCTCACGAGCTGTCATTTTTAAGCTATTCGACTTTAATCCCGCCATCGTTAATGGTGGCGAAATATTGCCAATTTCAGTCTGTCCGTAATCAAACATCTGTTTGCGGAAGTTAAAATTTTCCAATGAAAACAATTTCGATGTTTCAACAAAATATAGTATAATTTTTGATAGATCATATCTACAAATGCCTTCAAAAATATCGTGCATAATGTAATAACAAAAGTTATCTATAGCATTAAAGGATGGAATTTCATTAAAAACACATTTCTCCCTAATTCCTGTGATTGTTTACGGATTGTTTATTGAGGCCTAAATTATCACCAATAACAAAGGCTAATATAAAATGAACATGAAATGTTTTATTATTGACACCAATAGTCACACCTGCTGTTTCCAGTATTGTTATTTGGTCAATAAATGGTCTTAATGTATAACCATTCCCAAATGCTGATCTGTCTTTCGTTTTAAAAAATCCTGCGACAAACATATTGTTCAGTTTGGATAGATGGTGTTTAGGTATAGTTGGGAAGGAATAATAAACCCCACAAACAGATTGTTCTTTAGCATGCGAACCTAGGGGATTATCAACAGCAAAATCATCTAAATATAAGATATATGGTATTGTTAATTTCCCATTGAACGATTTAACTTTTGATTTCCAAACGTTTCCATTTATCAAATTACAAAACACACCGGGTTGGGTACTTTCTAAAACTTTGGTGTTTTCTAAAGTTTGCTCTAAGATATTCTTAGATTCAAAAAACTTTTTGAACTGAAATTCCAAAGGCATTAGTATTCCAGTTGTTTTATTTGAGTCGATCGTTGGCGAATTATTCATAATTATTTCACAAACTTCTTCATTAATTATAAAAGCCTACACGTTCCAATTCTTTAATGAATTTATATTCTGTATTGACGTTTTTGAATGGATAAATAAACGATTTTAATAAATTTTGAGCTGTTTTTCTACTTCCCGCATTTTCAATTAACGGTAAAATCTTAGATGAGATAACATCTGCTAACGGGTTAGTAATTTCTTCTTCTATTGTATTTATAAAATAAGACACATTTTTCCTGTTAAAATTATTGTTGTTATGTAGGTTAAGGGTAAAGTTAAGTCCATTGAATTCTGCTGAACCAGCTATTTCTATTTCTGGATCTTCTGCACTTAAACCTTTATTTCTTACTGTTTCCATATTATCATGATTGCTACATGATTGTTGAGGCACAATTTGATTGTTACATGATTGCTGAATCTCAACTTTATCAAATACATTTTTCAAATTCTTATGGACCCTGTCCAAATGTCTTTTAAAATAGGAAAGATCTGCAAACTTTTGGGAGCATTCGCCTTGCTTGCAGAGAATATGTTCATTTATTTTAATGATATGGAACGATTTTAAATGGTCAATTAAATTTTTTGATGAGCAATATGACAAAGAACATAAAAAACAAGTAAACATTTTGTTGTTGATATTATTATTTAAATTTTTTTTAAATCATTAATTCATTTCCAAAACATCTCGTAATAAACTAATTTCTTTCAAAATTATTTTCTTCGAGAAAATTGATTAAATTTAATGTGTTGGAGCTTTTTGCAGTATCAACAAAATTATAAAAAAAATGTTCAATGAAGTTAAAAACATTTTTTCCTTCGATGGGATAGGTAAAATTCATAGCGTGAAATAATTTAAATGTTGTATCTAAACATTTTAAAAAACTGGTAAATTTATATAATATTCCGTCGTAATAGGTAAAAAATGTTCCTAATGAAGTCAATTCCGGTCCTACAACAATAATAATGGGTTGAAACGTCATACCTCGGTCATAAATTTTTTTTTTTAATTTCTCCAGTTTTTCTTCATAATCACTGACACTTATACAGTGCAGTATTGTTGATTCCCGACGGTCAATTATGCTTGGCTTCCACTTTTGTTTTACCTTGTTGGTTGATGAATTCGATATTATTGCAGATTTCAAAATCGAATGCAATAGCATGAAAATTATGCAGTCTTGAGAGTCTGAAATAAATAATATTTTTGTAATTAATAAAGGCACAATGTTGGATTCAAAAAAATCAGTTGAAACCAAAGCTGTAAATTTTCATGTGCGGGATAATTATACTGATTATGCTCATTCTACTACATTATACAAAATAAGATAACATTTTCAACAATACTGGGGATTTACAGACCAGTACGTTTATGCACCAGTACTTTTTGAAGTTCAAGTCCATAAGTTTCAATACTTCTCTGTTTAGTACTTAGCACTTTGCAATGATTCCACGACAATTCGCAGAAAAACAATTTGCAGAAAAACATTTCGCAGAAAAAAAAAATACAGAAATTTTGGAAAATGAAGATTTTATCTTACTTATCCAGAATTTTGTGTTGAAATATTTTGGAAAATGGAGATTTTAATTCTAATTTTAATGTTAAATCTCCATTTTCCAGATATTTGCGCGATTTTCTGGGAAATACTATTAGTTTTTCTGTAAATTTTCTGTGAATTGTTTTTCTGTGAATTTTTTTTCTGTGAATTGACGGGATACCCTTTGCAATCCCTAACTGCGAGTAAAAAAAAATTCAAAAGCACTGTAAAACTTCATTGCACAAAAAATAACAAGTAACAAAGTAAACAGTACTTTTACTTGAAAAATACAGGTTAAGTACCTGAACATATGCAAAAGTATTTAGAATATTGGACTGAACATATGCTTAAGTATCCAGAACATTAATCTTTATGGTACTTGAAAATTACTTCAGTAAGTATATTATAGTACATATTTTACAGCTTTAGTTGAAACTATTTTTAAAAGTTATGATGAAAAAAATTGCCATGACTTGTTATAAATATTTGAGTACAACTTATGTACTTGTTTCTATTTCCTTTTGCAAATTTTTAAGTATACTAAGCGATGGTTTGTCTTTTATGGACTTGTTGAAATATGGAACGACGCGTCCCTTAAATATCGGCCATTTAGTAAATATGGTTGATGGGTTGTTGGGAAACAAAAGGTTATAGTCGATATCAACCTATTAAATGATTTTATATAAATTTACATTAATAATTGTACATAACTAAAGTTCATATTAAATTACCAATGTATGGCCAAGACTATGTTTGAAGAGTGGCCATTTCTTTAAAACGTTAACACCTTCCTTTAAAATGTTTTCCTTCCTAATATTTAGAACAGTTGACCATTTCTCTTCAACCTCTTCCCACGGCTCGTTGTTGTGACTTAGCCAAATAATGGTACTTTCTTCGTCGGCTGTAACTGGTGTCTCGGACGTCAAAGCTGAAGTTGTGTCTTCAGAGTGCGGAACTATATAAATAGTTAATTAAAATAATCTACTGGCAAAAATTTGTATTGTGTTACCTTTCCTTTCGTCGCTCAAAGATTTGTCTAATTTCCTTTTTTTGATGCGTACGTTGACAGCTTTGTCATATAATTTTCCTACAGGATTCAGACCACGACCCCTTTTTCTGAAGTAATAATCCTAATTGTTAAAATCGAAATAATATTTACCAATAAAAAAGAAACAAAATAAGCAAACAAAACTAAAGTAAAAATAAAGATAAAATAAAGATGCAAAATATGACAACAATTGGCTTACACTACATTCACAAGGAAACTTGTCTTTTATAAGGTTTGTGCAGCGCACAATATCATTGATTGTCATTGCAACATTTTGCAATGAATAATTGTCTACAATGATGGAGATCAGGTTGTTCCTGTGAGTGTCAGTCAACGAATTATTTTCTTGATAGTAGTTCATAATTTCTTTGCCTCGTTCGGTTTTTCCTAATAAATCTTTTAATGTTGAATTGATTAATTCAATAATACTACCAGACGTCGTAGTAGCGGTAGGTGATAAATCCTGTGCGGAGGATTGACATGAAGCAGAGCAATGTTGCTGAATCCATTCTTTTGTAGTGGTGGTAATCGATATTGTGCTATCCTAATAAATAAGTAAATATAGGAACTACAATATAGGATAAAATAATATATAAATATATATTTTACGCTTCGTCTCCAAACATCGAGGTGGTACCTCAACTTTGCTCTTGTTCCTATTTGCTCAACCGGGAAAAGGTTTTCAAGATCTTTCTCCGTTAGGACAACAAGACACTCCATATCAACCCCGCAAGCTTTATAAGAAATAATAAAAAATCAATATAAAATAGCAAAATAAAATCGTATACATCCACATAAGGAAGCGCAAGACTGTGCAGATTACAAACATTGGGTATATCCAGCACATGTATAGGTCTACATTTAAGATTTTTTTCAAAATTATAGAATTATTTCACTTGTAGCGCTGATTTATCTAATGAAATGTACATATAGTCTAGAATGTTTAGTCTCATTAAAAGTGAGACTAACTATATAAATGTTTCACTGAGATATTTCGTTTTGAACGTTTGAGAATTGTGAAGCCTTACTTTTTTAGTGATATCTACATGCGCTGCATATACCTATTAATTTGTGCATTTAAATATATTTTCACTAATGCAAATTAAAATTACTTTCAAATGGAATAATTAAATTAATTATTTATAATTAATGATTGATTTGAATTGAAATGAGTGATTAAAATACAAATTATAATTACTTTGCATTGTAAATTGAAAAAACGAATCTTGAACATTTCGTAAAATAGGTTTTAATAAAAATTTAATACATTCGTTACTGCACAGCCTTGAGAAAGTGCCATATAGGGAGTATTTTATGTATGACCACGAAAACTGTTTTTATTATATATTTTACCATTGAGTCGAACAGAAATGTCCTCTGCTAAGCCAAACTTTTCGCAAATTAAAGTTTTTAGATCGTTTTTAGATGTTTCCACGGTGTCTGCTGCTTCGTCAGTTATATAATTTATTATATGCCCATCAATGTTTATGAAGCTCCGATCGGAAACTATAACATCATCCTCATTTATTTTCATTTTGACACTTTTAATTCTCTTTAAAATTTCTTTTCAAATGTTTATGTAAGCCTTGAATACTATATGTATGTATATGTAAGCACTCAAACCTAACCTAAATATACTGGGTGACCCTTGTAATAGCGTAAATATTCAAGGAGGTGAACAGGTTAAGATTAACAAAAACTTTACGAAAGCGAATCTCATTTAACCCCTATGAGTAAATGTTTCATAGTTTAATACTTTTATACCTGGTAAGTTAAATAATATTTCATCTCTATATTGTCATAATATAAATCCAATACAAACGGTGAGTAGCTCTAGCTATACATATTTCTTTTTGCGTAACCATTCTAACGGAAATATTATGTTTGACAAGATATTTGTATGTAAAATACATTATAATCTGCATACATTGGATTTGTTTCAAACCGCAATTTCACAAAAAAGCAAAACGAGGAAATATTATTAATTCGCTGTTAGGCCTTTTTTGGGCAATCAGGCATTACTCAGATTAATTTCAGTACTAACAAAATGAGATAAAATTGCACACTATATATTACACTAAAATATGACTTATTTTAAAAGTAATAATACCGTACTATATAAATGTACCGTCCTATGCAAACAATTATCCCTCAGATATTTGCACTTTTACGCGAGACACCCTCTATTGTAATAAAACTGAAGAAATAATTTCTAAATTTAAAAGCATAAAAAACACGCATTCAATAACACCAATTAAAACTTCAATATACTTACTTTAAAATAGTGGTGAAGCGCTATAAAACTTTAAACTGTTCACTAAATGAAATCACAAAAAAAAATCACTTAAATTTGTATTTTATTTTATTTTACGAAACACAACTAACTGATTGCACTAAATGGCATCATACGAATGAGTATTGAACGTGTACACGTGCACGCCTGGATTATTTTGAGAAAAAGTATACCGTATTGAAATAATATAAAAATCGTATGAAAACAATGGTATGTATACTATTAAATACTATTATAATATACATTCTATAGTGTACCATATTAAACCAATATGAAAATCTTGTGAAATCAATAGTTTGTATACTAAAACACCGTTGTTCTAACAGTGAATTACAATGTAAGCTCATAATTCAATAGTATATCCTATAAAATCAATATGGAATCTAATTTTGCATATTATTATATATTATGCCCGCAATATAAAGTACACCACTTTAAATCAATAAGATGTCAATATAACTTTATGAAAGCAATAGTGATGCACCTTATTAATAATCAATAGTACTGTACTAATAAATCTTATACTACAATACTTTTGAAAATCTAGAGAAACTACGATTAAATCAATAGTTTATCATGTTGATTTAATGTTGTTATATTTTTTAACAATTAATAGTACAAAAACTATGAAAACTATTGAATTAAAAGGAAACACTTATTATTTCGTGTACTTTAAAATCAATAGTCGTACTATTGAGGTTTTATAGGGTTGTATTTCTCTGAGTGTGGATATAGATAGATTCCTTTATTTTTATTTTAGAACTATCAATCCATCATCTGAATTTTCTAAATTTCCAAATTTCTTATTTTCCCATATTTCTAAAATCCTAAATACCAAATTTCGGATGTTCTCAATTTTTAACTTTATAAATGACTAAATTTCTAAAAAAAACTTTTTATCAAATACCAATATTCCGTAATGGCCTTAATTTGTAATTCTATGTTTATGTATTTGAAAATTTTCGTAAAATATAAAAATCCTATATCACTCATCAATCACAAAATTCTATAATTTCTAGATTTAAATTCATAGGCTAAAATTTCTCAGTTTTTGTAGTACCTAAAGGCTCCTATGTGATATGTAGTGAAAATTGGGCCCCCTCGTTTTTGTACTTTCGCATGAAGATAGAGTCTTGAAATTGAAATATATGTTTAATCACATCTTTCGAAACATGTCTGCAAAATATGAGCAGCAGCCTGTTCTTCGTTTTCCAGAAACTGAATTTTTACTAGACCAATTTTTACATATGTAAGCATAGGAAAGCATAGATCAATGGCATTTTACATATGTTCCCATTGAGATACAATTTAGATTTTTCACATACATGTTATATAAGAATCGTAGAACAACATACTAAAAATTCTCTAGCAGCCCCTTCTTTGTTCGCATACAATTGGACTAAAAAAATTATTTTTATGCAAAAGATGTCTGATACACACCACTCTTAATCTCAATCACTACAATTTGGTTCATAACTTTTATGTTTATATAACAATCACATTTTTAACAGACTACATAACTCATTGGAAAATAGACCAATCAGATAGTTCAATTTTTCTTAGTTACGCTGTATAACATCGGTTTTCTGTGTTGCTAAGTTGTGTTTCGCGAAACACCGGCCACAAACAAATAAATCATATTTGGCTAGATACTCGATACTCAGATAAGCAGATAAGCAGGTTTTTTTGCGAATTTGCTAGAAATGTTATACACTAGAATTTAGCAACCCAATTTGTTTCTGAATTTCAGAAAATGAGATACTTTAACGCACTTTATCGTTTGTGCTGAATACAAAAATATATTTTACTTTGCTAAAATAATCGAGTAGCTTATGCAATCAAATTTTCGATTAGCAAATCCGCCATATTTATCGATTTGCGAATTGCTAGAGTATCGTGTATCTAGCCCATTATGTTATAATCATATCATCCATGAATATAAACAAACAATTAATATTTTTGACATTTCGCAAGAACGAGTTAATTTGGTGCAGTTTTTATTTGGTTGATTCGTTGTATAGTCTTAACGTATACAACTCTAGCGTCGAAAATCATCTAAATATACAGTTGCGGACTCGCTGTGTTACCTAGGAAACACATCTCGTCCTCTCAACTGTATATTAGATTATTTTCGAGCCTCTTGTTGTATAACTACTGTTGTATAAATCGTATTTCAAGTCTTGTTTTGAGTAATTTAACTTGTGTGTAACATAATCTTTAGTACTTTTACAATTTGTTAACTTGTGTGTTCATCATCATTAGAATTTTTTGACTTAACACTAATGGGTCCAGAAGGTAAAATGTACTTTTATATTTATTTTGCATGTAATCTCATAAAATTGTTTATTGTAGTTGAACGATCTTATTCTCTGTGGCATATTTAAGTCACGCATATTGAAATGGCGAGGAGTTTGCACTTTAGGAGCACCTTCTTTATGGACAAATGTTACTACATACTCAGAAAGCGTAGGAAAGTCATATAATCCAAATAGTTATTCCTGTTTGAAGTGTCATTCAAGATTAAAGTTGAAAGGATATCACTTACTGCCTGGTAATACAGCTGAGGGTAATACTGTGGATAATAATTTGCATGATTATGAAATGGATATAACTCCTGATAGTTCTTGTTGCACTACAACTTCAGAGATTGATTTCCAGGCTTCAACCATGAATAGTACAACTTCATTTTCGACATTAGAAAACACAAGTACTGAATCTCAATCTGAATTTACATCTGAATTTCTCAGTAGTCAAGCTTCTGTAACGTCAAGCAAAGTTTCTTCTGTTCCAAGAAATCGAATTACAGTCAATCTTCCTAGCTGCTCTGGTACACAGAGAAATTGTTTTATTTGTAAATAAGCTGGTAGATGTAGGATTTCCAAAGAAGCGATCATCGATATGTGGAAAAGAAAGAAAATTCTTATTCCAATGAGCAATAGATGCTGTCGCTCCCATTTTGACAAAAATGGCTTGTTTAATAAGGAGACTTTACAATCATTAGTTGCAACTAAAGAAACAATAGTATTGTCCGCTGAAGATATTGAAGAATTTTTCAATGCCGTCTACTTTAGTAAGGCCAACTCATACTCTAAAATCGATTTTGACAACGGCTCTCCACTAACTCCATATTATGATTATCAGAAATTCACTGGGATTTCACAAGAAAATTTCGATTGCCTTCATGCTTTTGTAAAGCCATACATCAGAAATAGTTGCAACAGATCTACGAGAAATGCGTTAGGGATATCCCTAGTAAAACTAAAGATAAACTTGTCACAGGAATTTTTGGCATATTTATTCAATGTAGATGGTCAAGCAAGAGTGTCTGCAATCTTTGAATCTGTTCGAAAAGCCTTGGATGAACATTTTATCCATCTTCATTTAGGTTATGATCATCTATCACGAGATGATGCAATGAAACATCAAACTAAAATGGCTCATAAACTTCTGGATGCAGATAAAAATTCTATTGTAGTTGTCATTGATGGTACTTATCTATATGTTCAAAAGTCAAGTGATGATAAATTACAATTATTGACGTACTCCAATCATTAGCACAGAAACTTATTGAAGCCCATGATTGTGGTTTTCTCTGACGGATACATTCTTGAGGCTGAAGGTTTGTTTTTTGCAAACAACGACAATAGCGATTCAAAAATTTTAGAATACTTGATTTCTACTCCTTATGGATTTACAAAATATTTCTTAGAGAATGATTCTTTACTTCTCGATCGTGGGTTCAGAGATGTCATAGAAAAGTTGAAATTGCTAAAACTTAATCCAATAATGCCTCATGTCATCTTTAACTAAAATTCGTTGTGCCTTACTGAATGTACATATACCGTCCTCCTATGTTTACAGAAAACGAAAATCATGCACGTTATGCAGAGAAGCCAATTAACAAAATGAATGATGACAATTCTCTTCAAAAGAAGATTGAAGAGCTAGGCCTTGAAAATAAACGAATTTGTTGGGAGAAGGCTACTAATCAGATTGAAGACTTTCCATGTTTATTAGAACAAGAAATTAGAAATGTCACTTTAGGTATGTATCAGTTAGATCAAGGAAAATGTTATACTTATGAACACATGAAGGCAGATTCTAGTTACAAGATCTTTATACATAACGAAATGAAGAATTTGATAAGATGCAAAATTGAAAGTCGATTTTCGTCAACTCGTATTCATCAGTTATGGTTAGAATTCATTCCTAATGGTAGTGGAGCCGAATCAATATTAGGATGGGAGCAGAGTTGTCGGTACATGCAGTCATATAACTTCAGTGATATGGTATTTGGGCTACGCAAGACACAACCCAAATGTATTATCAAAGCACCGCAAAGGTCTAGCAGATAATATTATAAATGCTATGAATTCTGGCTGTCAAATCTCAGACTCCGATTCAAATTGAGTATCTACATAACTTGTTCTAAAGTTACAATAGTTTAGTTAGGAATGTTTCTATGGAAAAGTTTGTTTTGCTCCTTCCACAATAATGTGATTTTTTTTATGCTGCTTATTTTGGAATAAGGTTATTTCTGCGCTTATCCAAAAATTCTCCGGTAAAATAAACATGATAATAAATGAAATACCAATTGAACACAATTTTTAGATTTTTTATTAATAATGATCGCACTTCTGTTTCGCTTGGTAGTGTGCAAATAAATTTATACAGTCCCGTACTAAATGATAGCCGCACTCCTAATTTAAGATTTATTTCATTTCAAATAAATTCTTTGAAAATTCTTCCTTTGCAAAAATAATATTTTTCACTTTACCAATGCGTGCTATAAATAGAAGTCATTATTCTCTGCGGCGCCATGGAAAATTTATGGGTAACCCTCATTTAGTATGGTAATAAAAGATAGCCGCACACAATATTTTATTGTTTTTAATAGGAAATAAATATAAAAAAACCACAGTTATAAAAATGATTTTTTATTCCAATTAATATTTTGTGTTTCGGCCATTGTTTTTAATTATTTCGAAAATTCGATTTAGCATACTTTTGTACAAGTTTTGGCATATTAATTTGAAATATTAGCCCATTCGCGTTGTACTGATGACTTTAGTTCATGAACGCTGCTGTATTGTGTTCCTTCAGCATACACAACTCTGCTAAGTCCACCCCACATGTTTTCGATGTTGTTAATGTCGAGTGACTTTGCTGGCTGTTTCAAAACTGGTATCTGAGCCTTCGTAAACCAATAATTTACTATCCCGGCTGTGTGTACGGCTGCATTATCCTGCTGGAAAATAAAGTTTGCGCCGCCATTTTGTGCACCAACAACTGGTAAGGTTTCGGATAGCATGGATTTGTACCGGTTGCTGTTAATACGACCGGACATAAACTTTAGATCCGTTCTTCCTCCATAGCCAATTGCACCCCAAACAATCAGAGATCCTCCACCTCGTTGACGTCTCGATAGCACAAGAGGTTATTTTCAAAGGTCGTGAAAATAGTATTGCCATTAATCAGGGCTATCCATATTCAATTTTTTTCGTCACTAAAAATAACGCGCTGCCGCTTTTTCTTCCACGACATATGTTCCTTCGCGAAACGCAATCTGGCATCTTTATGATTTGATAACAGATGTGGTTTTCTTTGTAATTTTTTGATTTGTATATTATCTGACTCTCTTTAGTAATGTGCAAATTAATTATAATTCGCATAATTAGGCTAATATACACCATAATTACTGTTTGGAATATTTTTTTATTCAAAACAAACCAAGTAATTGAATTTATAAACAAATAAAAATTATAAAAATAACAAATGCAAAAACTGCTGTAACACCCTGTAAACAAGTGGGAGGGAGTTGCGAAATATTTTTGCAATTATAAAACAATATACTAAAGAACGACCAATCCTAAAAAGTCGCAAAAAAAATTTAGAAATATCGAAAAATGATGTATGTATTCCATTTCATGCAGCAGGGCCCAAGCTTATCTATGAGAAAACTAGAAAATACGTTGTTTTAGGCCCAATTTACTATGCTTATCCTATAGGGTCCAATTTTAATTCAAATTACAAACTACAAAATAGCGGTTTACATTATTGAGAGCACTGTACCTAGATAACACCACATCTGACGGGAGAAATTCTCGTGTCAATTTGTGCGTAGAGGGCATTATCTGTGGCAGATAATTTACTGTAAATTAAAATAATTATTTTTCACATACATTTTAATTAAAATTAAAATCTCTTGAGAGCACTACAGCGGTAGAATGCCTTATCTGATCGGAACCATTCTGGTGTCAATTTGTCCATAGAAAACCTGTGGCAGATAATTTATTTTAAATTAAAATAATTAATCTCAACATCTTATGGACGTTATTACATAAAACACCTAGGGCCATGTAAACGACAGAGCCCATGCCAAATTTTTATTTAAACATTAATAGGCTTATAAACAAATTATTCCAATTGGAATTCCTTTTGCCAACGTTTAATCAAAAGTTAGATCTATTTTGTTAACTCAAATTTTTTTGTGTGAATCTGGGAAAAATACTCTAGAAAACCTGAAGTATTTGAATGGAAATGGGAGAAATTAACCAGCAAGATAAATTCATTGAACAGACTGAAAAAAAATCGAAGGAATGGAAGAAGTTCGTACATCATTAATTATTTCTTACATAACTTTCAGTCTCTGAATCACTGCAAAAAACAGCAAAAATCGGGATCGTGAAAAATTCGAGCAGATAAACTTATGACTGGTGGTGGTGAGCGTGAAACTACAACAGTTCAGCTAACGATCTTTAAAGAAAGGGCTCTCACAATTTTTGGTGTAATTGCGGTTAGGGTAGATGATTCCGTACCAGTTATTGGGTTTACTGTAAGCATTCATTGCCATTGTAAATCTGTTTTAGATGATTTTACCCATGGTAAAATTTAATTAATTCATTTATTCTAAGAACAATTAAACGAAAATTTACATTGCTTTATACTAAAGTCTCCGGCGACTTTTTTCGATGAATTTTAATAATACGGGCCCTGAGGCGAGTTGGGCGACTCTTTCTACAATTTCACGTATCTGATTCATATTTGGGGCACCGCCTACCAAACACATTTAAATGATCTTCAAAATTTTCAAAATAAAGCTATAAAAGCGCTTAAAGGCTTACTGCAGAACAAATAAATACAGACACGCAGATTCAGTAATCATTAGCTAAATAATAGACGAATTTTAAGATGTGCTTTAGTAAAATCATCTTTTGAATTTTAATTTTTTTTAACGTTTTGTCGATATTTTATCTATAGCGACTCCGCTCTTTGAAAACGAGCTGCAAGTGTGGTTTGTGTTAGGCATTTTTAAATTATTTTTCTGAATTACTAGTTCCAAAGCATTTTCGCAAAACGATTTTAGTCAAATATATGTAGGTAGGTATACCAAAGAAACACTAAAACTATTTCGGTTATTTTAAAGATAAATTAAGTTAAATGTCATAAAGAAATTACAATGAATTCAGTAACTTCATACCCTTTAAGGTTTGTTGAACCCACAAAATATTTAAATTAGCATAATACATAAGAGGTTAACATACATTTTCTAATAAAACTTAAATAAAACATTCATATACATAAAATGCCATTTTGACAACTACCGAACACCTTTTGGGAATAGTTAGTTAAACTTTAACTTGTTTACCCTAAAATATCCCAAATATATAAATCAAAAAATCACAACATTTCAACAATATATTCTCATTATCACTTCGTTTTCAACGAACATATACACACACACACAAAATGTATATTTTGCCTAAAAAATTAAATATTTTAACATTCCCAATATATGTAGTTAAATATTCAAAAAACTTTTTGCCAGACTTCTTCGTATACAATTTTGCAAGCACACCATATCAGCCACCAACCAAGAATGAAAATGGTAAATGGCAAATGTACAGCAAGAGAGCAACTAACTACATATATAGTAAACGAAATAATGTAGTACGACTGTCTGTCTGTATGTATGTTTTGAAGGAAGCGAACAAACAGAATATTTATAAAAAATTCATTTAACGCAATGGGAGCATAACATGAATGAAATAAATGGAACAGTGAAGAAAATGTTTTTTTATACATTTTCCTTTAAGTTGTTTCATTTTCATTTTCTACAGTATAAGAATCTAATTTTTCTCATGTGAAACGAATCATGCGTTGTTATAAATGATCAAAATCATGGAATACGTATATACACTCTGTTTATCTTGGCGGTTGGCAAAATTATTAATTTCAATTTATCTTTGCAAAAAATTTGGTGTTGTTGCTAAATGTATTTTATACGGTATATCATATTGCTGTTGTCTTATAAATTAATATTTTCGCTATTTTAATTTTCTTTTTTTTTCTAGTTTTTTAATTAAATTACTTTTTAAGTAAAATGAATGGTTGTTACTGTAAATTGTTGTAACTCGGCGAAATCTTGTTAAATGAATAGTGACAATTATTAATGAGACGAAAAACTTAAATAATTAGAAATATTTTAATATTTTGCATGGAAGTCATTTTATTGATTTGATTAATGTACAATTTTATACAACCTGTGTTTATTTTAAATTTATATAATGTTCCACTGAGGTAATCATAATAATTCTAAAATTAAGGTGCTTCGTGGAAATATTTTTTGAGAGCGTACCATGAAGTTCCACTGAAATAAATATTTCATATAAAAATATCATACCGCGAAAACAAAATTTAAAAGGGGTGTTTCATTCAAAAATCCCAATCGGCCATTTTATAGAGAATTTAGAAACTCATTTAAAAATAAACTCAATTCAAGTTTATTGTGAAAAATCTGGGAAAATTTGATTTATCACAAATCACTAGAAAATTGATATAAAGTTGGCCTCTAGAGTCTCATGTCTGTACCTCGGTTCAGCAATCAATTTTCCCGTGAAAATCTTTAGAAAGTTTATACAAAATTAATCAAGCATAACTGACAGGAAACTTGAACTAAATTTTTTTCCAGCGGTAACTATTGACAAATCACATTAATGCAATTGCATGTGAGACATAAAATTCTATATTTTAATATCAATTTGAAATATTTTTTGGAATCCGCAAATTTTCCAAATTTTTCCACACAATTTCCAAAACCAAATTTTGCCAGATCCTTAAAAATGAAGAAATATGGAGTTTTTCAATTTGTATATAGATTAATCTGTGGAGTAAATTTTCAATTTTCAAAGATTTCAAAAGTTGACTGAATCTGAAACCAACCAAAATTTGTAAGAAATCTTCTATTCACAGATGAAAGTTGAGCAGAATCAAAAATAGTACGGAAAATTTAAAAACTCTAAACCGGTTTAAAACCGGTGCTGAATGCTAAGTTGAAGAAAGCATTCGTGGTGATTACAACGGCGGCAAACCTACGATATATTAACGATTACTAAAATTAAAAGCGAATCAGTAAGTCTTTGCATGAGTCGGTTTTTAAAAATAACTTAATATAAAAAATCTAATGTCGCCATTTTTGAAAAAAACTTCTGCCAGAAGAAAAGCAACGAAAGAAAGGGTAACACTTATGACTCGTGTAAATTTTATAAACATACGTAAAGTAAAGTTGGTGATGCTATGAAAAGCAAAACCCTTTCGTTCTTTAGAAATTATGATATTCCACTATTCACAGGATAATACAAAAGTGTTTGTTCCACAAGTATCTCAACATCTAGAGTCTAAAAGTTACAAGTTACAGCAATTTTATTATGCTGTTACGCATAATTTAATCGCAATATCGTCATCAGGCGGTGCGGATAGCTGCACCGTGAAACTTTCGAATAATGTTCGAACTACTGTAATTTGAGAATGACTCACCTGATCGGTCAATTTATTTTAAATTAAAACAATTAATCTCCACAAAAATTTTAATTAAAATTAAAATCTACAAAATGGTAATTTATACAATGCTTGAGTTTATAGACAGAGAATGTCTCATCTAATCGCAATTCTGGTGACGACATTTGCGTAAAGAAAAGTGGCGGTTAAATAATTTTAATTAATCAATAATTAATCTTCATATACATTTTAATTTAAATTACAAACTACAAAATTGCGGTTTGCAATGGTTGAGTTCATGGCGGCGAATTAACATCGATGTCATCGCTAAACCCGAATTTGTGCACTTCATCGAACACGCATTCAACCTAGACTGGGTTTCTAACACACTAACACCTAAAACTTTGGGAGGCACTTGCCTCTGGTTTTTACATTATTTATTTATTTATTATTATAATACAACCTGTGGATCATAAATCCAGTGTCGATTGATAATTAACATTATTTACAAAGAAATATACAAATTAACAATTAGAAAACTTAATAATATTACAATCAAAATAATAAAATAATTACAAGATATGTACATATTTACATATGTACTACACTTGAAAGTACAACGTCCTGGTTTATCCGGTTTTTCAAACTTCTACGGGCATCAAGGAAAATGTCTCACAGTGTTCTATTCAAGAAGGTGGAGCTCCACACAGATGCGTCATGTACTAACCCTACTTCGTCTACGTAGCAGTTTATAAACTGTTTGCGGTCATTAAAAATACCTTGCAACACAACAGAATATAGGATTTCCATTTCAAATTAAACCTTTGTGACAATGGGCACAAGTTAAAACAGAAGAGCTATTGGTTGAATGTTGAAAATAATAAAGACGCGCTTGATAGTCTCACGAGAAGAAAAATTTAATTAAAAATATTTTATGCAACCGACTGTAATTGTAATTATAATTGAAGTATACGACAATAGGTATTTAAATTAAAAACAAAAAAAAATCGAGATATTTCAATGAAATTGGATTGGACTGTACCTACCTGATAAGTGCGATGAAGAAAAAAAAGGGGAGAGTGGTTCAGAAACTGAAACGAGGAGGATCTCGTGATAATTGGTTTTTAAAAAATATAAATGAAAATTTTTTTTTGAAAAACATTTTTGAAAATGAAGTGTTGAGTGCAAAGAAAATAATAATGAATCAAAAAAAAACTATTTAGATACTAGTTATCATAATCTATTTATAATAATACTTAAAAATAAAATAAATAAAAATAAATAAATAAGATAAAACATAAGTAACATTAATGGTGGCATTTTTTCTTAAATAAGAACGAAAAACAATTTAAGAAGTATTGGTATTAACCAAAATGGACGTGATGTGCTGTGAACAATTCGTGAACTGTATTTAATATAAACATTAAACTAATAATTATCGTTAAGCTAAATCTATATCTAATTACTATTACAATAATTAGTGTATTGCTTTGGTAAATTTATAAAAAAATACAACAACAATTGCATTAAATAAATCCAAAAAAGATTCAGCTAAATCCAATTATTTTTTGAATTTACTTAAATCAAATCCGATTTTTAGTTTCAATACCTACCACTAGAATTTGCTTCATATGAAACACATCAAACAAAAATTAAATTCAAAAATAAATCTTTGCGGGTTGCTTTCTGAAATTTTAAATCCAAACCTAAATCTAATCCTTTTTTACCAAAGCAATACACTTAATATCTACGTTATAATAATACAGTAAAATAATTATAATACTTATTAATCCTAAACTAAGTTAAATATCTAATTACTGTAAAACTTAATAAAGAACCACTCTGTGAAAAATTGGATACAATAATAACAAGTTGCAGATGTCGGACTATACAATAATCTATAGCGAGATCGCTACATCGAATCCGCAATAATAGTTGTCCGCAAATAATCAATTAATTGTATTAATTATTATACAAATTTGACCGGTAAATTTATTTTTATTTTATGGCCATAGTTTTAGTTTTTCACTAGTTTTAAGATAAAATTTGTAAATAATTAAATTTTTCTTGGTGACGGTAAATTTTATTTTACTATTTCTTTGATTCATTTAATATAACATTCTTTTATAAAAATATTATTTTTTTGTTTATTTAATTTAACTTAATGAAATTATATTGATGATGATACCGTAAATTTTTTTTGTAAATTCTCATGGTGACGAGCCGACTATTTTGATTTTACCTGAATGCCAACCAAACATTTAAGTTTCTCACAGCAATTCTAGCTTTTCGGTGGTCCAGAAAGAATCACCCCATCCGCTGCAACCTAGCCGGCTGTAAAATGCTGTACTGGATCAACCACCGGAAAGTCTGTGGCAAATTTCGTCAGAGATGTGAGATTAGTGCTCTCGAAATTTGTTACACCTTTTAAAGTTCAATCGAAACTTTTTCTAAAACAAACGAAACCTTTTCCAAACAAAATAAAACTACTTCGAAACCAAACAAAATATTTTAAAATTCAAATCAATCTTTTTTTTCACCAATTAAAACTTTTCCAAATCAAATAAAACAATTTCAAAACCAAAAGAAACTCAAAAAAATATTCTTTGTCTCAATATTTGGGCTGCCTATCAACTGTTTGTGTCAGTTTCATTAGCATTGAGTTGTAATTGTTGCAATCGTTTTGTACTACTGTTTGTAATGCCTCGTTTATTACATGTATTATCATATCGAGATAGTCGAGATTTTCGCTCAAAATTTGTCGAGCAGCTAATTTTACCTGTCAAGCTAAGTATGCAGCTCGAGCTAAGATAAATTTTAGCGCGGTCTCCACAAGTCTCCATTTAATTACAGATTAATCGTCAAACTAAAAATTTGTGTAGAGATACATTTTGCTGATTTAGTTTGACTTTTATTCGTTTGTTTTTGAATGAAGTTTCTGTCCAAATAATCCTCTAAATACTCGACTTGGTAATGTTGGTCAGCCATTTTGACTTCTGTCTTCTTTATATAAAAATAAATTAATGTTACTTCGGGGCTAGTTCGATTATAAAATGAATCAAAATTCAAAACCGTCAAAATTTATCTTGCCATTATTGTCCTTGTGAGATAAATTGCGGCTAAAATGTTTGGAGAATTTATGGTGGCGCAATCTACATACCGCTCAGCGAAATTGTCAGCTAAAAAAAATTTATTTTATTTAAGCATGGTTTCCACAATGGCGAGGCGAAAAAATTAGTCAAGAGAAAGTAAAAATTCACCAATAGTACGATAGAGACAAAATACCATTTTGACAGAAAAATTGGGACGACCACTTTTTAATATTTTAATTCAGCCTCCGAAATTGGACGTCTAATCCGAAAAAAAGATGAAATGGATCATCTTTTTTCGGCCAGCCGCTGATTTTCGGAATTCATATGTCAATTTGAAGAAAATTTTCGGAATAAAATAAATTTCAAAATAGAACCGTTAATTTGGAAAGCATTAATCCAGTAATGGATGTTAATAAAGTCAAAAAATGTAAGTAAATTATGAAATGTCTCCAAATGTATATCAATCCAAACACAAACAAAGTTATAGGTGATGAAATCGCAAAACTTCAAAAATAAATGAAAAAAAATTCGGTGTAACGACTTGTTGCTGTTTCACTCACTCTCATGTTATTTTTTTTATTCCTTCGTCTTTTTATTTTGACTAATTTTTTCGCCTCGCCATCGTGGAAACCATGCTTTAGCTGGCTAAATTTTACGTCAAATTTGTATGGAAAATACCTCTTAGCGCGTGCTGCATACTGAGCTTTAGGAAGTATTTCAAAAATGTGTATTATTATTTGAAAATTATTTGATTTTTGACTTACATACTTTCGAAAAAACTTTCTAAATAAGATTTAGCATCGGCGAATAAGACGAAAAAAAAAACAAGTTCAGCGTTTAAATAAATAAGTATAACTTTCGGAAAAGGGCTTAGCTTAAATTCGCAATATTTTGATTTCTGCAGTTTTATGAATAGCCGCGTCGTCCATGACAAGCCACAGGTCCTGTAAACCTTGGATTCTTATTTTCTCCAAAAATTACCGTAGAAATGAACCAAATTTTACTTAGAGTTTTAAGTAATTTTGTGGTGAACCACTCCTGCAACACTTATAGTTGCAATTAGTGGTACGTTCATTCCACGAACTGTAGCAACAACCACATTTCTTGCCAGAAGAAGGAAATCTTCATGCAGCAGTATTAAGAAGACTAAACGATCAGTGAAGCAGCGTCCATTGTAAACATAAACGTGAACAGTGCTGAAACTATTTTATATAAATACAAACGTGCCGATGACAAAATAATTATTAATAAATGAGGCGGAACTAGAAATGAAAAAGTGACACATGTTAACGTATGTCGAAGGTGAGTGGAACAAAACCCATGCGTCACACTTAAAACAATTAATCAAAAATTGTTCGAGCATTCAGGTATAAATTTAAGTATTCAAACGGTGTCAAATTGTTTGAATAGGATTAAAATAACTTTGAAAAAAGCATCAATTGAGGTTGATAAATTAAATGAGCCAAGAACGTTAGATTTAAGGAGACTCTACTCTAAAACAAAATTCACCAGAAGATCGCAGCAAAATATTTGTTATCGATGTAAGTTGCTTTAATTTGTATCTGAGTGTAGACAACATCTTTTCCCACTGCTCTATATTCAAAGACATTTTTTGTAACGATATTGTTTTAGTTTCTTTTGGTTTTGAAATTGTTTTATTTGATTTGGAAAAGTTTGATTTGAATTTGGAAAAGTTTTAATTGGTGAAATAAAAGTTTGATTTGAATTTTAAAATATTTTGTTTGGTTTCGAAGTAGTTTTATTTGGTTTGGAAAAGGTTTCGTTTGTTTTAGAAAAAGTTTCGATTGAACTTTAAAAGGTTTAATTTGAAATGGAAATCCATAAATGGTATTGCTTTGGTGCCAATATTTTATAGTAGCATGCATCAATTGCCCCAATTACTCAACGATTTAAATAATCATTTAATGTCAATCTGCACAATTATTAAATATGTATTTGCCCGCTTTTTTACTCTGGCGGTTGATAATTTTTTTGATCTGCACAATCTGAAACCTGTTTCTTATTTCAGATCGATCAGATCGATCTGATTTCAGATTTCAAAATCTGCTCGATCTACGGATTTAAATAAGAAAATATAAAGGGCTGAAACCTCACGAGGTGATCAGAACTTCGGTCTTTGGTATTTTCAATAATGTCATAAAGTTGGTGTGACAGTTTTGACATTATTGATTTCCATTTTAACCAACATATATTTACTTAAACAACAACAGCCAAACAGGTCCAAAGCTGCAGTAACATGGGTACAGGCATCCAATTTAAAACGAAAAATCGCATTGTAGAACTTTATACCGAAAGTAGTATAACAAATTATACTGATACTTCTAACCGTTTAACTGACCATATTCTAGAACTTTATACAAAAACTCATTTTAGAATCCCATTTCCAACACACATATCAAATTGCATCATAATCGGTTAAGAAATAGCCAAGTGCCATCCTACTTGGCCATATTTCTGAACTTCGTCCAAAACTCGTTTTAGGATCACTTTACCAATATAAATGTTGAATCTCATCGTAATCGGTTGAGAAATGGGTAAGTTCCATCCTACTTGACCATATTCCAGAACTTCATCCAAAACTCATTTTAGAATCGTCATTTCTAGCACACATATGTCAAATTTCATAATAATCTTTTGGTAAATAGGCGAGTTCCATCAAACTTGGCCATATTCCAGAACCTCATCCAAAACTCATTTTAGAATCCCATTTCTAACACACAAATTAAATTTCATAATAATCGGTTGAGAAATAGACAAGTTCCATCATACTTGGCCATATTCTAGAACTTCATCCAAAACTCATTTTAGAATCCCATTCCAACACACATGTCAAATTTCATAATAATCGGTTGATAAATAGGCAAGTTCCATCATATAAAAAATTTGTTAACTATTCACTACAACCAAATCCAACCCCAACTCAACTCAAACTCAACTTCAACTCAATCCGCACATTGACCCCTAGCTTAACCTTCAAATCAATTCCCAATTCAATGCCCAATTCGATAATCAAACCACTAAACCAGCATATTATATAAAAAAATCGTAAATATTTATAAAACCAGGTATTTTGGGTCAATTCGTATGGCAGGTACCCCACCCCTTTGACGTACAGTCTCCAAAAGCTTTTCAAATCTCCGCCTTGACCATAGAAACAGATTGGCAAAAAAAAATCCAAATCGGACAAGTCGTTCTCGAGATACCATGGGTCCAGACACACAGACAGACGGACGGACATTTTTTTACTTCGGTCTAAAAAGACCAAAGTATTGAAATCCTGTCAAAAATGACGAAAAATTTGGTTGGTCCAAAACCACTTTTCTCGACGTTTTGAAAGTCCCTGAGTCTGAAAATGCAAAAAAAAAAAAAATGTCCGTCCGTCTGTCTGGATGTCTGGATGTCTGGATGTCTGTGTGTCTGGACCCATGGTATCTCGAGAACGGCTTGTCCGATTTGGTTTTTTTTTCGCCAATCTGTTTCTATGGACAAGGCGGAGATTTGAAAAGCTTTTGGAGACTGTACGTCAAGGGGGTGGGGTACCTGCCATACGAATTGACCCAAAATACCTGCTTTTAATATTTACGATTTTTTTATATATGCTTATTTGATTATTGAATTGGGCATTGAATTGGGCATTGAATTGGGAATTGATTTGAAGGTTAAATTAGGGGTCAATTTGCGCGTTGAGTGGAAGTTGAGTTGGAGTTGAGTTGGAGTTGAGTTGGGGTTGGATATGGATGTAGTGAATAGTTAACAAATTTTTTATATTCAAACTTTAAATTATTTTGGTATATTCCAAATTGATAAATATTTATAAGAAGAGGAGAAATTGTTAAGAGTTTGCAATTCAGTTTCGATCTGTCTCCTCTTCTTATAAATATTTATCAATTTGGAATATACCAAAATAATTTAAAGTTTGAACATAGTAACCGCATGTATGCGTTAAATACAATAACATTGAAATTGTTAAAAGTTTAGAAAGGGGAATGTAAAAATTCGCTAATACTACAAGTGCACGGTTGATTCCTATATATAGGAAAAAATCAGTGTAATAAATTAGCAGTTCAGTCGCTATAGCCTGATGAGATGTACTGAAAGATGATTTATTTTTCACATGCTCGCAGATCGAAACTGAATTGCAAACTCTTAACAATTTCTCCTCTTCTTATAAATTTTTTATATGATGGAACTTGCCTATTTATCAACCGATTATTATGAAATTTGACATGTGTGTTGGAAATGGGATTCCAAAATGAGTTTTGGATGAAGTTCTGGAATATGGCCAAGTAGGATGGAACTTGCCCATTTCTCAACCGATTACGATGAAATTCGACATTTGTATTGGAAATGGGATTCTAAATTGTTTTTTGGATGAAGTTCTGGGATTTTAAAACGATTTCTGGATGAAGTTCTGGAATATGGCCAAGTATGATGGAACTTGTCTATTTCTCATCAACTGATTATTATGAAATTTAATTTGTGTGTTAGAAATGGGATTCTAAAATGAGTTTTGGATGAAATTCTGGAATATGGCCAAGTATGATGGAACTTGCCTATTTCTCAACCGATTATAATTAAATTCGACATTTGTATTTGAAATGGGATTCTAAAATGTTTTTTGGATGAAGTTCTGGAATTTTGAAACGATTTCTGGATGAAGTTCTGGAATATGGCCAAGTATGATGGAACTTGTCCATTTCTCAACCAATTATTATGAAATTTAATTTGTGTGTTAGAAATGGGATTCTAAAATGAGTTTTGGATGAAATTCTGGAATATGGCCAATTATGATGAAACTTGCCTATTTCTCAACCGATTATGATGAAATTCGACATTTGTATTTGAAATGGGATTCTAAAATCTTTTATGGATGAAGTTCTGGAATTTTAAAACGATTTCTGGATGAAGTTCTGGAATATGGCCAAGTATGATGGAACTTGCCTATTTCTCAACCGATTATTAAGAAATTCAATGTGCATGTTAGAAATGGGATTATAAAATTAGTTTTGGATGAAGTTCTAGAATATGGTCAAGTAGGATGGAACTTGCCCATTTCTCAACCGGTTACGATGAAATTCAACATTTGTATTGGAAATGGGATTCTAAAAAGTGTTTGGATGAAGTTCTGGGATTTTAAAACGATTTTTGGTTGAAGTTCTGAAATATGGCCAAGTATGATGGAACTTGTCCATTTCTCAACCAATTATAATGGAATTCGACATGTGTATTGGAAATGGGAATCTAAAATGAGTTTTGGATGAAGTTCTGGTATATGGCCAAGTATGTTGGAACTTGGCTATTATTCAACCGATTATTATGAAATTTGATATGTGTGTTGGAAATGTGATTATAAAATGATTTTTTGATAAAGCTTTGGAATATGGCTTTGTAGGATGGAACTTAGTTATTCCTTACCCGTTTGTTACGAAATTTGACATGTGCGTTATAAATGGGATTCTAAAATGAGTTTTTGGATAAATTTCTGGAATATGGTCAGTTAAACGGTTAGAAGTATCAGTATAATTTGTTATACTATTTTCGGTATAAAGTTCTAGAATACGATTTTTCGTTTTAAATTGGATGCCTGTACCCATGTTACTGAAGCTTTTGACCTGTTTGGCTGTTGTTGTATAAGTAAATATATGTTGGCTAAAATAGAAATCAATAATGTCAAAATTGTCACACCAACTTTATGACATTATTGAAGATACCAAAGACCGAAGTTCTGATCACCTCGTGAGGTTTCAGCCCTTTATATTTTTTTTTTGCATTTTCGGACTCAGGGACTTTCAAAACGTCGAGAAAAGTGGTTTTGGACCAACCAAATTTTTGCTCATTTTTGACAGGATTTCAATACTTTGGTCTTTTTAGACCGAAGTAACACAGCATTAATGTCTCAGATATTAAATTTCACTAAAATATGTACATTGACAAACAAATTTGTGTGTTCCATTTGGCTGTATATGCAAAACAAAAACTTTCAATTCTAATTTTTGATTTATAGTATTACGAATAGGGTACCAAAATATTTGTTGCCGTTGGGCTTTATTTTATTTTAAAAATTCTCATCTCAGACCAACCTTCTAGCTGAAAAATTCTTTATTCCATGAAATAATAGGTTTTATATTAAAGACTATTTATAGCATCTAAAAAACACTTCAGGCTAAAATCCATCAACAAATGTGCTTGTTCCATTTGATGCTGGAAACTGAGAAGATAACCAGAATTAGCAAAGTATTTAAAAATAAATTGTAACGAATATAATTTTTGATTTACTTCAACCAAAACATCATTGGCAGTGTTCCGCAATAATTCTAGAATTTGAGCCATGGCTTAGTTAAAAATTTCGAAGGAATTCTCCAGAGTGCGAATAATTTGATTTTATATTGGGAACTATTTATAGAATTGGCTTAATAACTTAGATATAATATTTCACTAAAATCCGTTGACTAACGTCCGTGTTCCATTTCTTGCTGGGAATTTAGTAATGGCCATACGAAAAAAAAAATTTTTGTTTGCAAATCTAATTTTTGATTTATGGTTTGCATCGTACTGATATACTAGAGAATCCTGGCTATGTTTTATTTAAGAAATCTCATCCTTGCCGCAAATGGAACTTTTGCGATTGTATATCAATTCCATTGAAATTTGGTATCTGACTTAACCAGTATATTTGAAGGTCAATGAATTAGTTGCAACTTATCTAAATGATGAATCAAGGTGGTAGGTTTGAAACTTTTCTAACAGAAATTTCACCACACATCTGTTTTGTAACCAGTATATGAACGTCGCTACCAAATCAATTTTATATAGAAATTTATTTTTAACTTTTTCATGCTTTTAGAACTTTTTCATGCTTTTAACCACCATATGTTGATTGAAAAGGGGACAATGGCTGAAAAATGGAGAAATATTTAGTGGAGCAGCGAATTAAAAATTAACATAATTAGTGCCGATGGTAAAAAGTATGTGCTTAGGTCAAAAAAACAAAACATTTTGTCCACAATATAGAGGGAGGGAATATTATGCTTCGGGCAAGCCTCTTATATAGTGGTGTAGGACCTGTATATTGGATAACAGATTATGGACCAAAAACGTCTACGTGGATGATATCCTCCAAAATGGATGTAAGAACAGACCTCAATCCAATTGATCATCTGTGGAAGCACTTAAGATAGCTATAATCCGCAAGGGAACCAAAAATAGGCAACAACACACTGGCCCCTAAAGTAGTCTGGGAGTCTATAAGCTAGTGTTTTATTCTTTTAATATTCGTCTGTCCTTAATTTTGTGACCAGCTTTTATTTAATCGCCTAATCTTCTTCTTTAATCGTGTAATCATCTTTAAAAGGAGTACTTTTACTTTTTTAATTAAATAAAATACAGGAATAATGTTACAAAATTTTCCCTATCCCTAATTTCCTGACTACGAATTTATAAAAGATATTTGTTGTTCTGGCCTTCGTTCACGGAAGGTTAACTGATCATATCAAATCATTTAAAATAAAAACGATTACAACACACTAAGTAAATACAAAATCTTGCCCTCAAAAAATTGGAAGTAGTACACAAACAGAAAGGATTTACTCGTATGCAGCTATAATATTTGATATGTAAGTTCCGCGATGTATACAACAAATTAAAATTGTAGAGTTCACTCCTAACCTCAAATTAAGAATTGAAATTTCGATAATAACCGTTTTTTTTCCGATAAATTTGATAAAAACCAATTTTTTCAGTTGTAAACATTTTGACGTATATAGAGAGAGTCATTATCGCCAACTCAACCGAATTTTCGATAATCTTCATTGCGGAATAATATTTCGAGTATGCCATAAAGAAACACTGCGGTTTGGAAAAACGAGTTTAGCTAAAAATCAGCTACAGCTACAGGTACTGGTACTTTATACAATAAAATACGTTATACGATTAACTATAGTAAAACTGAGGTTAATATATAGTATTTGCGACTAAACTCGAAACATTTAGTAGACTCGTTTTGCTAAATCGCCGTCAATTTCATAATTCCTCTCCTTATTAAAATTAAAAAAATAAGGACGGTTCAACCAGTTTCACGCAGGGTGCTCAGAAGTTTCAAGCCGGCACTGGAACTAGATAAAAAAACGTTTTGTGAATTTCGATACGAAGTGAACTGCTTTATCATTCTAAATACATGTAAACATATTCTTGAAGCTTAACATTTTGACGACGTCTTCGGGCTTTTAATAATATATTAAGGTAACCTACATCTTTAATGAGCCACATGGGAGGAATATTATCGCGGAGATCGCGCTAATAAAATCTAAATCCATCACATTCATCTAACTTAAATTTCGTTTTGTCTGAAAAGATAATATTTCACCACACACTTCACCAATATATGTGACCTTTGGTAAATTAAAATCTGGCAACGTTATCTTGAGAAGTAAATACTGATCTTTTTCCTATTTTCTTCCATTTGATATTTCAACCGAACTTAAAATCGGGTTGTAAAAGCTGTGCTTTATTTAATTTGTAAATTCAATTTCAAAATAATTTAGGTCAATCCTTTGTTGCTTCAAATTTATGTCGGCTTACGCTGACGTAATGTAATCTTCGTATTTCTTTTATTTCTGTTGGGTGGTGCTCCATATTTGACTGCATAAGTTTGATGTAATTTCTTACTATATATTCAGGCCGCTATATTCCTTAAATAATTCCTCTTTTGGAGAGTTTCTTGTAAATTGTTTTATCCGTTATTTCTGATATTTACAGGGAAGACACCACTCCGAAACCTAATTCTTGGACTCCAGGAACCCAAAAACAGATAAGTTTCCAACAATGTGAAGATGTCGAAAATTTTCATTTCAATTTCCGTAAACGGAAAATAGTGAAAACTTAATAAATTGATTCCCAAAATTTCGATATTAGTGTTATGATACCGAAAAGAGAAATCAAAAATTGTATACATCAATCAGCATAATTGGTATCGTATTATTCGAGATTATCAAAATTGTATTATTCAAGAGTTTTGATATTAATGCAGCAATTGTAAAAGTGGGCAAAATGCATCTAAAAAAAAAAATAAAAATAAAAATAAAAAATGAAAACACTGAGACTTCCCCCAAATGCGACGAAAATTTAGCTGTCAGGTAATTAGATTAAACGTCAAATTATCAGCAACCTTATTTTACAATTTTTCGACTAGGTGGAATCTATTGTGCTCCAATTGCCAATAAACATTTAAAAAATTGAAAAACGAGGAATAACTCTAAAAAATTCGAAACACGGAACCAATACAAATATGTACTGGCCGTAACTTGGCTATTTCTTAATGGAAATGAAATCTAAAATAATTTGATGTCGTTCTGGAATATGGTCAGTTAGGATGGATTTCAATAATGGTTAAACAATTGTGGCCATCTAAGATGTAGCTTGGATTATACCCAACCGATTATGATGTATGATGAAAATATGATTCTAGAATTATTTTTAGAGGAAGTTCTGGAATATGTCCGAGTAGGTTGAACTTGGCTATTTTTTAACCGAGTTTGCAGGATTAACTCCATAGTAGAAAAAAAAATGTATAGCTGACTAATGCCGGATTTTTCAGCTTGTAGGTATATATTGACCCATTTTAGAAGGGTTATATTTCCTTTCTCAATTCAGTAAAAATAATAAGACGTAAACCGACAAATAAATTTCAATTTTCTTTTACCACTAATCGCGATCACTTTCAGTTTCCGTAAATATGTCTAATATGTTTTATCTTTATAAAGTGTTTGTTCATACAACTGGCCATGCATCAACACCAGACGCCTTTATCTCATAATTTCAAACTTACTTAAGAATATGAAAAACTTTGTTTAGTAAAACAACCAAAGTTTTCTAACAATAGTGTGGTAATAATAATAATACACTCAGACATAGTATTTTATTTTTTTATTTTTATTATTGTCCTGAATCTGTTCATTCCAAAAAAAAATAAAAAAAACGAAAATAAAAGTATATTGTGTTGTTACTACAGTAGCATATACACTGGAAAATAATACAAGAAAAACTTTACTCAAGGAACAAAACAAAAGAAAACTATTGTTAAACATAGCATTATGAAGAATAAAAAAAATAAAAATCGTAGAACAGATTTTTTGTGTTTCTTGGAAAGAAAAAATCAAACCGAGATATTGTCCAAAAACATGCAATCATGATTTTTATCATGCCAATTTTTGTTCCAAATAAGTATATACTCATGAGTACGTGTATATATATATGTATGTACATTGTACATATATTATTTTTAATGATTTTTTTTTTTTTTTTGTTACTTGGTATATAATTTAGAATATTTTATCGTGTAACTGGTGGTGGTATTTTTGAAAGATAAACCTGAATTTTTAATGAAATTAAAATTAAAATTAGCATAATATCTAATTATTTATTTTCATTTATTTTGGATGTAATTTGGAATTAACAACACAAAAATATGTACCTAACGTGATGTTTTATATTCAGGATTTTTTTTTTGTGGTTAGTCTGATAGCTTTTGTTTAGTGTTGCAACTTGTAATTGATATAAATCAACGTAAACAAATTATTCATTTTAACATTAAATGCTCATGGTATTCGTTTTTTAATTGTATACATGAAATGTACGTTTTTTGTTTTGAAAATTTGAAAATTTTGTTAAGTGAGATATTAATCAGTTATTTTCCTAAGTTCGTTTAGTTGGAATAGACAACAGTTTAGGTAGAATTACAAATTTTCCAAATTACCATACTATATGTATACTAACTTGTATTAGTTAATTTTAAAACGATCAACATTAGCCTTCATTTGTTTTAATTGAGATTATTATGGTGGTCACTTAGACCTCTATTTGTAATGATTTTTACAAAATTAGTTTTCTTGCTTAAAAATCTCTTGATAAATTTTAGATAATCCCTCGATGCTGTCTAAAAACTGAGAGAACTCAAAAACTGAAATTTTTATTTCGCATTTGCCTATAAGCATAGTATGAATACAAAGTACTTCCAAATGAAGCTCATCAGTGAAGCGTTATATGGCGACACTGATTTCGTTTTTAATTTTTCAAAATATTTTTTATTTAAATTTCCAACCGTTGGTTTAATAGCTACGTTAATACATACAAGGATAATTTTTTAATTTTGTTTGAATCTAAGAAGCAATAAAATAATACGATTTATAAAAATTAACCCTGAAATCAAATTTTGATGCAATTAGTAGATTACAATATTGAATTCCAATCAGAGTCCCATCTGCATTATTTCTTTTGGTGCAGAGGGTCACGCGGATGTTTCTTTTGGCTCATACTTATAATAATCGACGCTCACGTGCAATATAAATTAATTCTCTAGTTCTAGATTCCTCTTCGATTATTGGTTTGTAACCCCATCAAAGTTGTGATTTTCGTTTTTAGCTGATTTATAAATCCTCACAATATATAATTACTTTTACCTGACACTGGTTTTCAAAATTTCACCTAAACCTTTTTAGATTAGGAATTTCGTAAAATCAAGAGCTCATTCTCCGCAGGTCATGCGAATGTTTTGGCATATATAATGATAATCTATTCGGAAAGCCATCGGTACAGTTGAATAAAACTTGATAACGTGCAACTCAACATCATGTACTGACCATTAGTCAACTTATAGTCAAGCAAAGCCACCAATAAGCTAAATTTTGAAAATCTCGTATAATTTTGATAATTAAAAAACAAAAAATCAAAATACCAAAAAATTTCGAAAATATCAAGATAAATCGTAAATAATCGCATAGGCAGAAAGCCCTGCGGGTAGGTAATTTAAATAACTCCAAAATCAAAACTTTTTACACGCCTCTACCTGATTACCTGCCAATGACCTTTGACATCCATCACCTTTTAACGTGCAGAAACAAATTACAAAATATAAATGTTATTACATGTGGGTAGTGCAAATATTACGTTAATAAACTTCTAAGGTCCATTTACGTTGACATTTCAACCACAAGATATTTTACCCACCATACGGAAATATGAATAATAAAAATGAATAATTCCCATAATAAATTTGCCGGGAATTCTAACGTCACATAAGATTCAGGGCTAGAGTAGTTACTAAATTTCTTGCAAACATTGGTGCTAACAATTCAACTAGCCGCAATGCTAGTAAACCATGTGTTCTCTAAAACTGTTTTTAAAACTCTTTGACTAAAATTTATTTATTCTGTTCCACTGCAATCTGGAAAATAGCTAATGTTCATCCTATGGACAAGAAATCTGATCTGCGCTGAATTGCATCTCGAGAGCGAATTTTGGGTGTCCTATTTTAAAAGACCAAGGTTAGTTGAAGGTCAACCCTTGCTTTTTTTATAGGAACCCTCATTTTTATCCCCGGACTCTGAAATAGCGTGAAATTTTACATTCAGAAAGGTATTTAAGGTATTTTTTTGAATGACTTTCAGTGGTTATTTCAACGTTAAGTTACCGCTTCAAGACATAAAGTGTCAAGCTTTATGATTTCGATTTGTTTTATTTTTCGATTCTTCTAAATATTTTGTTATATTACTTTCCTCGGGCGCGAAATCCTAAAACATTAAAAATGTCTCCTCATATAAAACACAAAAGGAAGAGGATAAAATAGCTATCTATTGTTTTTTTTTTTTAAAGAACGGTAACAAAAGTTCAGTTATTAACAACTATAGATACAGGAAAAGGAGCGAAATATATAAAAAATCAATATTATAAATTTTAAATTTGTTCACTGACATCCAGTTGACCATAAAATGACCTATGGTATATGATGGGGTGTTGTAATGATGTCCCGGGATATCAACTGGGGTTTATAAAAACACGATGCACTAAATTTACATAAATTTAGATGACTACACAATGGCGGTGTAGCGTTTTGTAATTCGTTGTAATTCGGTTCACAAAAAATGGTTTACAAATTTATTATTCAATTTTATTCCAAAAACCATCACCACTTAACACGATCAATAAAAAGTTAAATTTTAAATAAAAAGAGAATTTTATTTTGGTTATCCACCAGCGCAAATTTAATTCTTTGAAATTAAATTGAAAAATTAAATCTAAAAAGATTTCTAAATATGGCGACTGACGCGGATTCCAAAAAATGTCGTATCAACAACAAATTAATTTTGTAGAGCACCGAGTGATGTTGCACGAGCGAGTTTATGTATGCGAATGTCTTTTCGTAGACTGTACTACCGAAATGTGACGTTTGATATTTTTGGGATTTAAATACTATAGACACGAGGCATGCGTAAGAGTTTACGTATATAGAGTTGAAAAGAATAAAGTATGATAACTCTAAATTTATCATGAAATGAAATAGATGATTTTGAATGTTTGTAGTGATAAACGAATTTCATGAAACGATTTAAATTAGTGAATCGCTACAGACCTGACGGTAAGAGTCGGCACCTTATGTCTTAACTAGGGCATTCAATTTTTGGCTACATGTACTCGTGATTCCGGAATTTTAAATTTGAATATTCTCGAATCCGGAGTTCCGGAATCAATTCCGGAGTTCCAGAGTCAATTCCGGAATTTAAATAATCTCTGATTAAAAATTAAAAATCAAAATTTTACAAAAAACTACAAATTTCTGTTATTTTGTTTAAATTATTAGATATTTCTATAATTAATGCTCAAATGTATGAACGATACTAAATACAGTTACGAATAGGATATACGCAATTTTTAGAACTAAAGGACTAACACAATTTTTAAAATTAAAAAATGTATAGAATTTATAAAGTGTATTGAATTTGTAGTAATTATATAAATTCTTTAAATTTAAATATTCTTTAAACGCTATTAATTCTATCATTCCTATAAACTCAGTAAATTTTGCTAATTCTGTAAAGTCTAAAAATCCGATAAGTTTCTTAAATTCTATAAATCCTATAAATTCCGTAAATTTGATAAATTTAATAAATCGAATAAATCCTATAAATTTTATAAGTTTTAGTATGTCTATAAACTCTATAAATTTTGTTAAATTTTCTGAATTTTATAAATTATATCAATTTCATAAATTCTACTAATACTACAAAATTTATAAATTCTCTAAATTTTGTAGCTTCTTTGATTTCTATTAATTGTTTCAACTGGGTCTGTTTTATAAATTTTAGAATCTCAATTTTTTCTTTTTTCATACATACACAAATTTCGATAAATCCTATAAACTTTAACAATTCTATAAGTCCTTCAAATTTTATAAGTTCTATAAATTCTATGAATAAAGTTTAAAAATTCAGTAAGTGCTTTAAATTCTACAAATCTCATAAATTCTTTAGTTCTTATAAATTCTGTAAAGTCGATAAACTCTATAAATTTTATAAATTCCATCAATTCTGTAAATTATATAAACTCCACAAAATCTATAAATTTTATAAATTCTTTAAATTTTATAGATTCTATGAGTACTATAAATTGTTAGAAGTCTGTCAGTTCTATAAATTCTACAAACCCAAATTTTACTTATTCTAAATATTCCATAATTTATATAAATTTTATAAATTCTACAAATTTTATAAATTCAAAAATTTCAAGACATCTATGAATAATTCTATAAATTCTATGGACACAGTTTTAAAATTCGGTAAGTTTTTTAAATCCTACAAATCTCATAAAATCTTTAGTTCTTATACTGTAAATTCTGTAAATCTTAAAAATAAATTCTATAAATTTTATAATTTCTACAAAGGATTTTATAAATTCTATCAATTCTATAAATTATATAAACTCCACAAATTCTATAAATTATATAAATTCTTAAAATTCGTCTGTCAGTTCTATAAATTCCACATACTCAAATTTGACTTATTTTAAAAATTCCATAATTTCTCTTTATTCCAATAAATTCGATAAATTCTACAAATTTTCGTATTTCTAATTTTTTATAATTTTTAAAATTTTATAAATTCGATACATTCTTGAAATTCTATAAATGGAATAAATTCTGAAAATCCTGTAATTTCATGATTTATCTTTTATATTTAACTTCAGTAGGTTAGGTTAGATTAGTTGGAGAGGCATATATTTATCTCTTTCACCCTTACTGGAACCATTTAGAGCTACTTAGGTAGTATAGAACATCTCACACTTTACTGTTTTTGAGTTCCGACAGGTTGTGCATCTTGAACTTACCTAAGTATTTATGCCTTCTGCGTGCTATTGCCGGATATGAGCAAAGGAGGCGAACTAAAGTCCCTTCCTCTTTTCGTTCATAATTCACGAGAGCTCAGTGTTATAATGCACCCCAAGTCTAGTTTTGGTAATACTTGTCTTGCTTTGCTACAAGTGATAGTGTCCGTCCACCGATACGACTCCCCACACCTGCTCTTTCCGGTTGCTGCTGGAGGTTCTAAAAACTTTATAAATTCATTAAATTTTATGAATTCTTTAAATTTTGTAGATTCTATAAGTTCTATAAATTTCTATAAATTTCTCTGTAAATTCATACTAACTTAAATTGTTTTTCTATTTTTTTTTCTAAAAAAACCCAATTTTTATAAATACTATAAATTTTTTTAATTCTTTGAATTCTGAAAATTTTATAAAATCGCTGAATTCTATTAATGAAATTTATTATTTATCCCAATTCTTTAAACTCTGTAAATTCCATAATTTCTATAAATTTTTTAATTCATTTCGATCAGAACGAATTCGTTTCGATCAACATCGAAAAATTGAAATATCCTTAAAGAAAACATAAACTTGGTAAAAAGTAGAGTCATGATTAAGGCATCTAATTTTTGACCAAAAAACAATTCTGGAATTTTCGAAATTGAATGTTCTCGATTCCGGATTTTTTTTTAAATAATCTCTGATTAAAAATTAAAAACCAAAATTTTCCAAAAAAACATCAAATTTATTTCGTTTAAAATATTAGATAATAATTAATGATTGAAATCAAGTGGTTCCTGTTTTTCTGGTTGTACTCATTAAAGCTGACGCATCGAGGCTTGTGTCATTTAAGCCAGAATTTTGGTGGTGATATATCCCGCTGTTAAATACGCTCTTTTAGCCTCGAAGTGTACTTCCATATCCCCAAAATTAAAGTCCTTTGACGATTCAAAAATATGTAAAAACGGGCAAATTTGTCATATTAGAAACATTCAAATGAACTAACAAGTTAAATATTTTATCAATTTTGAACGTTTTGTTGTAACAAATTTAATTAGAAAGACTAGCAATCGCTAATTTCTTAGCGTTAAATCAATAAAACGCATTAAATTTTAAATACTTTGCATCGTCACGACCGATATGTTTATTCTTTCCGTTTTTGAATAATTGATCAAATCATACATTTTTTATTGAAACAACGTTCCCGTGAGCAATCTGGGCCAAAGGATAAAATTATTGAATTCATCAAATATATCATCACCACCCGAGCTCGCATTGCTCTCACTGGGTTACAAAACTTCTCAAATATTTTTAATTTAAATATTTTTTGAATCGCGAGACCTGACCAGCTTTTATATGACACAACGCCCAAACATACTTCTACGTAAGTAAAGAGGCTTACTTTCAAAATTTTTATTTTCGCTACTAGAAAACTAAAATAATATGATAAATAGAATTCATGCCAATTATTTTGGACATGTTTTGTTTAGCTATACGGTTAAGAGTGTCATATTTGGAGTGTCTTTTAACGCCAAATTTTTAAAAAGTGAAATAATTCAACAGCTTCGGAAAGAATGCTGTAGAAAATGTTTTCCATTTATTCCAATTCGTATTTTTACTGAAGTATGTGTATAATATTTCGAGATCGCGAGATCAATATTTTATTCCCTTCGATCCTCCTTTGGCGTGAAAAACGACAACGTCATAAGATTCCTGCATACCGAAGCTTAAATGTTCCACACAACGAATAAGAAAATTCTAAAAAACTTGCTTTCTGTTTAATAATTAAAATAAAAAGTTCAATTAAACTTTCTCGATTTTTTTTTTTAAATTTTCCGATAATCATTGCACTAAAAATGCATCAACAATATTTTGGATATAGTTTGAACGTTTCAGGCAATGGCCTTTAGTAGAGTATGTATAAATAATTTATACAAAAATACAATGTATATTTTGTATATTTGCACTACAATAATACTGGTTTCAACAAACTATGAACTTGCCCCACTTTCAAAATAAATGGCTGAATTATACGTAAGTAAGTGTGAGATACATAAACCAGGACAGCGATTTTGGTCGCAAAATGAGGATTGATTTGAGGATTACCGGAAGGCAATAGTATTGGTAAATTGTATTGGTGTTGAATGTGCATTTTTTCTTTCAGTTTTTCATTTAATATGATGCAAATAAAAGAGATTAAATGACGCGAGTAGTAGGGATAACATGATACAAATAATAGTAATAAGCTGAACAACAAATTCCGAAGAAAAAAAAATTAAAAATATTACGAAGCGAAAGAGACTCAAAATAAAAAATATTAACCAAAAAAAAAAAAAACAAAAAAGCTAGAAAACAAAACGATTTTGTTTATTTTGTTTAGTATTGTGTTGCAACTCATGATGGTCGGTTGCTCCTATACGATGTTATGTCTGAGGTTGGAGAAATTTTATTCTAGCATATACACAGCAAATAAAACAGCAAGATGGTTTATTTTATTACTTTCCTTTTTTTAACTTGCGTAAACTTTTTCATATACAATTTTTTTTGTTTAGAATAAAATGTCCGCACACTTCGACATAACATCGTAAAGGAACAACCCTCACGAGCTGCAAGGCAACACAATACTAAAAAAATAAACAAAATCATTTTATTTTCTTACTTTCTGTTTTGGTTCCTTTGTTCAAAATTTAAAAATTAAAATGATTAATTTTTTTTGTTTTCATTTATGTTGCTTTTTGTTTTTTTTATTTGCGAGAAATTGTTTTGGTTACGTTTATGTATTTTGTTTTGGTTTTTTATTAACGAATGAATTCCACTAGTAAGAAGAAAGGGAAAAATAACTCAAGGCGAGCGTAAGCACCAAAAATTTGAACCGATTCACCCGCTTGGCTTGTTTTTGATACTTACCCCATGAGAAAACGCATGAGAAAATACACTAATACAATATAAATATTTGACGGCACACAATAGCAAAATGTATGTTATTCACCGTGTACATATACAAAATTCTCAATCCTCAATCCTCATTTTGCGACCAAAATCCCTGTACAGAGAGTGAAATGCTTTTCGTTCCGGCTTAGGGTTACGTTCCCAAATTTATTTTTTCGTTCCGGTTCTGTTCTGGTTTTTACATTTTGTTAATAAAAAAATTAAATTTTATAATATTAATCTGTTTAACCATTAAAATATTTTCAAGATTATATTCCATCAGATTCGTCCGTTTGTCGGTCAGTACAAGCTTTAACGCCGAAAAATTCTTCAAACTTGCGTTGCGCGTACAGCTAAAATTATTTTAGCCAGTTTCGCCAATTCAAAACTGGAATTAATTTTTTCTTTCCATTATTTTAAAATATCTATAAGCGTGTTTCCTTGAAAAATTTACAGCAACAATTGCATAGGATAAACCCCCTAAAGAATAACATTAACCCCAAAAAATATTGGGTTAAATTAAACCCAATTCTAATTTTTGGTTATGATACCTGCCACCGGTCATAATACATATTAAATTTATATTTTATTTCGAAAAGTTGGCTTTTGTCAATTAAAACAAATTGGCCATTTTCTTGGGAAAAAAATAAACCCAAAATAATTCGAATTCAATTTTGGTCAATAAAATACACTTTATGTTGATAATTGATTCCCGAGTAGAGGACTAAATGAATTAATTTGATTTATCAAATTCTAAATTTGTTGTTGCCCATTACAGTCCGTAGTGGAATTTATATTCAAAGTTAAATTTATCTCTTTTTCCTTTACTGCGAGAAATTTTTCCAAGTTAGTCTGATTTTCCTTTTCTTCAGTCTCAATTTTATCGTTGTGATTTGGCAAATCATACAATATTTGGATAGGTGATGAATTAAAGTTGGTGAAGTAAAAGTGGCCCACTTTAATCAAAAATTTACGTGCAATATCGTTTTGCATTAATGTCAGTAAAAAATTATATCGCGGATCCAAATATATAGCTGCTAAATTTTTTTTCTAATCGTGTTTAATTGCTTCTTGTAAATTAATGCTGAGACTTCAGTGTTGACTGAAGCTTCAGTGTTGCAATTTTCAACGGATTTAAAAGGTTGATGAACTCCTCCGCAAACTTTCAATCTCTACCTGCAAGTTGCAGACATGGATAAGCTCGAGCAGTCGATTGATCTTATCGTACGAAGGATTCCAATGCGTTGGACAGTCAATTTTTGGCTTTCTTTTGGTCATTGCCTTAATGAGCGCCAAGATATTAGTCGTGTACAGTTTTTTGCACACAAAACGACATTTTGAGATTTTACTTGCAATCATCTGTAGCTCATCGTACAGAAGTGATTACACATAATCCGTTGTCGAGCACAATATCGATCTGATCGTTAGAATTATCGTCAACTACGCACTCAGCCAGCATTTCTACCTCGTGGACAACTAGTCCATGGTCGTCGCTAAGCTCACATCCATTGTTAAAGTCTTCGCCATCATCTAAATCTGAACAAATTAATTGCATGCTACTCATCATATTTGTCCCATTATCGGTCGTCATAGTGTACATTTGTTTTAATTCGATGCTAAATTTCGCCAAAACATTTAGCAACATTTATTTAATGTACTGAGCCGCACGCCTTTCTTTCTTTTCAGTCATTGCCAAAGCGAGTAATATAATTTTGTCAACTACAACATACTCCGCGTTGATACCTAAATCGAATCTATCGGATCGAGCAGGAGTAGCAATGTCCAGCTTAATGCTAATAATTTTTATGTTAATGTCGTTTTTGATTTTTGTTTAATTTTTTCTACAAGATCAGTCACCTTGTCTCTTCTGTTGTGAGCATTTAATTTTAATTTTGAATCCTGAGGTTTCCAAAAATTTTGAAAGGGTAACAATTTTTTGTTACCAGCTCAACGCAGGCCTGTATTAGAGTTTCTTTATTCATGTGCACATTAATTTTACTGCTACTGGTAAATTTCATGCTTAATAAAGATCGTTGATCGTTATTGCTGCAATTTTTTTTATTTGGTGGTTCCCCTTGTAACGTTTTTTCTTTTTGTAGAAGCGTAAGTTCTTCTGGATGATTACTTTCCACATGTCTTTGAAAATAAACAGCGTGATTGCTTGCTATCATGACACTACAATTCGATTTTAAAATATTTCCGAACTGGATTTTCAATTTTTCGGCCCATTTGCTAAAACTTAAACATAAAACAAATTTTATTTTAGGTTACATTTAAAAATGATGTAATTCATGCAAATAAACCTCTATAAACAAACACTTAAAAAAAAAGGTTTACGTTGCCTTTGATATTTATGACGAATAATTGCTATAGAAAAAAAATACGTGAAATCAAAAATTCAACATATGGGGCAAGAAGTCATGTTTTAATTTTGTGATTTTTATAAAAATAAAAATCATGAAATCAAAACATGACTTCCAAAAATTAATGATTTCACAATAATTAAAAAATCGTTGTTTCTGGTTTTGAACAACAATAAAATAGTAAAGTTCTAAAAATAGATTGAGAGCCACCTACGAGTAGGTAAATAAAATCACAATGATTCGCTAATGGATTGCGACATTTCGGCGTTGAGCCAATTATGTTTTTTCCGCTGGAGGCGTTTTCGCTCTCTGCCCTAAAGCAATAAAGAGAAGTCATTAATATCAGTAACTCCACACATGTATTCCGCAATAAGCAATTTATGCTTAACGTGGAAAAATCATGGATCAAACCTGGAACACCAAAGAGACATTAACAGTTTTTTGTTTGTTAATTTTTCGTTTTTTAAATTCCAATATAATCCCCAATTTAAAATCTCAAAATTACCAACTTTGAAATCCTAATCTCCGGTATTAAAACAATTTCATCAGCGCTGCAATCTGAAACAAAAATATTTAGATTTTGTTTTTGTACGTTACCGGACTAAGTTGCTTTTTCGGAAATTGGTTTTCTCAAATTTGAAAAGCACTAGTATAAATTATTCTAGTAAAACGAGAGTTTCTAAAATAAGTAAAAATGTTAGAGACGTCAACTAAAAGAAAAACTGAAATATTTTGAAAGCCATGTGGGACAATTAAAATTGACTATCTACTGCTGAGTAGCCCCACATGAAATAATAAAAAATAAAAAAAATCGAAAAACTTTATAAGCTGTTAAGATAAATTTTATGGAAATTTTTACCGCACCTACATAAATCGAAAATTATACACCAAGGTAAAATTACACAAAAAGCAAGATTTCAGTACCTAATTTTATCTTAAGATGAACACCGCATTTTCATTGACAAATATTATGAAAGTCAAATATAACTAACAATTTATCAGCAGGAGCATTAAAATTACCATTTTCATCCTAATCCTTCAAATCATTCACAGTTATTTTATTATTATCTTTAATTTACCCTAATTTACACGAAAAATACAAAATCACACAAAAAAATAAAATTAAAAGTGCCAACGTGAAACAAAGGTAAGATTTATAAATTCTAGCTCAAAAAAATATCATCGTAAACAATAAAAACTCACCACAAAAATTATAATTAGGTTTTTGTGTGTGTGTGTGTGTATGTGGGTGTGCGTTGCGCGTATTTTCCATCCCATTTTCCATTTTTATAATATTCAAAACGTGACATGAGAACTTTGTTTTATTTAGAGAACTTTATGGATGATAACAAGAGTATCTGTTTGTCTCTGCGTCTCTGTGTGTGTGTGTGTACATAAATTTTAACGCGTTGACTTAAATCAACAAATAAATAAAACAAACACAAAAAAAAAAATGAAAATATTTTTATTTTTCACCTCTTAGAGTTTTTCAATTGTGTGTGTGTGTGTGTTTGTGTTTGCGTCTGTTTACATTTTCCATTCACTTTGTGTTAGTGCATAACTGGCAAATTACTAACCCCCTAATCTGATTATCTCGTTTTCTATTATTTTCCAAAATTTTTTTTTTCTTTTGGTCGTGTTATTTTGGAAATGTGAAAAATCATCTCAACGTTTCATCTCTAACCCCTAGGAATATTATACGCAGAGAGGAAAAAAAAAATGTGTATCTTGATAAATTTATCTTTTTATGTATCTATCCTTTTGTTATTATATAGAATATATTTGGGATGTTGTGTACCCGTAAAATGTATAAAGAGAAACAAAAATTAGAAGTTTTCAAAATTATTTTGTTTATTTTAAATTAAATTGAAACGGTACACACAGATACAAAAAAAAACTAGTGGGGTAAAGCTTTTTCTTCCTAAAAAGGCAAAAATAGATTGTGTTGTGTATTTTAATAGTATTGTATACTGACGGCTAGTGGGTTGATTTTTTAAAGTACATTTTCAGTATAATTGTAAGGAGTTTTTTTTTGTGAGAGTAAATTCATCTAGAGTTAACCAATCGTTCGACTAAGTAGGGTCAGGGTTCGTTTTTTTTTTGTGTATTAGTTTTTATGTAATTTGCAAAAAACATCTGTAATTTAATTTTAATTTTTGGTATTTAGTTTTGCGGTTACTTAGTAAATTGATACAGAAGCTAAAAAGGGGGATGTGTAACGTAAACTTTGTGTAAATGGAATCGCTTTGTGGGATATTTAATTTATTATTAGATAAACGCGTTCTGTTTGACAAAATCAAAATATTTTAACTTCTGATTGTAGAACTTCGAAGTTCTGAGTTGTTAAAACTCTTGCAACTTTTCACATGAAGAAAACTTACTCTGGCTGCGGTGGCTGTTCAAGAGGTATCACGTCATTGTTATTTTAGATGTAAGTTTAAAATTAAGACTGAAACTCTAATTAGGACCAATACTGAACTTATGCGAGAAGTTCCTTCTAAACTCTCCTACAATAACAAAAAACACGACACGGCAGTTGTTAGATCTAACAGAAGATTATTGGGGTCAATAATAAAGGGCTTGAAAAAATATTCAGCTGAAGTGCGAAAACCAAATGCCTTAACGTGATAGGGTGTTGCCTTAACTTTTTACAGAATATTGGAATTGACTATTTATTAAATAGTTTGCACAATGACTGCGGGATAAGATAAATTAACCATTGATTTCATCAAAAACTCTAGCTACAAAAAAATTTAAAATCAATTAAAATTATTTTTCGTTACGTTTTAAAACTGAAGTCGTTCACCAAAATTACCTTATTATCAACAGATTCTGAGCCTAGAAATCCACAATCTGCAATTGTTCTGATAGGTTTCGGTGCCTGTATTTGTTGAGATAACTTTTATAAGGTAAAAAAACTGTACAAGAAAAATTAAAATGTATTTGTTTGCAATGTTACTCGACCTACAGTCGTAGTAAACATTTTTATAGTATACTCAAGTGTCTTAAAAGTGGAAGGTTTTGCGAATATTGAAACTTAAAATGCATACCGACCAATACAATCTGTTTGAACTATTCACCTGGACGGTTTGTTTTTCAATAGCGTAAATAATTTATCCACAATAAATCTTATTTGTTTTGACTCATTAAAAACCATCCCCATCTAATTATTAATTAAAAGTAAATCATAAAATTTGAAAATAAACTTCCTCAATTATTCAAAACCACTTTACTTAAAAATATACGTTCGCACAAACATATATGTATGTACAAATAAATAGTTAAATGAACAGGTACATCCAGGTAAACAAAAATATTTAATTCTAAATTAAATCACAAATTAAATTTTCTATAATACTATACCGGAAATTATTTGTTTTGTTTCTGTTGTAAATGCTTATCTATGTATTGTACCATAGCTGGCTAGTATATTGACCGAGAGGTAGAAAATTTAAAAACAACAACAAAATTACAAATTTGTATTATAACAATTTTCAATAAAATTCAATTAAATTTTCCTGTGATAAATATCAATATTAAATAGAAATTTATTCCTAGTTTATAGTTTAACCAAAACATAAAAAAACCCAATAATAATACCAAAAACTATATTTATGTACACATATAATATACAAATAAAAACATTAAATGTAACTATAAAATCGAAAATTGGATATCTATACCAGTTGGTGTTGTTGTTAAATATTATAGTATGGAAAACAAAATTTCTATGTCTTTTAATTTGTTGTAGATTGTCTATACTACACCAGAACTTTGGTTGGTCTAACACCATACTATCATATATCCATCATCATGATGACCATCATATATCACAGACAAACCACATAAATTTTCGATCTGCACATTTTCTGATTTTCCATTTTCTATCTCTCGGCCAGCACCATAGTTGGCAACAACAACAAAGGCGTAAATGTGTGTAGAAAATATAAAAAACAACAAATATGAAACCAAAATCATGGAAACCCTAATAAATTTATAACAACATAGATTTTTATTTATACACAATAATGTGAGTGTATGGATATATAGTACATAGCATGTATATGTACGTACATATGTATGTATATAAAGCACTCCAGCCTACATTATCTACAGACATTACATGCATGACAAAATATCAATAGACAGGTATTATTGTTGACTGGTATAATATCCTGAACGGAAATGACCATTTCTGTCTATTAATTTTTGTGTTTGGGATATACTTTTGTTTTATGCCCATTTTTAAAAAAAATAAATTTATAAAAATCCGAAATAAATTTTCAATTATGTTTGCTTTTATTTTAGATTATGTTTTCCGTTTCAATTTTATTGCTTCCATTTGAGGGTGAAGAATATTTTTTTTTTGTAAATTTGGTTTCCCAAACTTCCTTGATATTATAAAGATGTTGATACATCTTATTGCGTCATATTGTAAAGTGCTTGGGAAATTTTGAATTTCGGTGAATTTCGATCAATTGTAAAAATATTTTTTTTTGGATGGTTTAATAATTATTATAGGTGGCAGTATGATTCACAGATGGATGAAATTAGGTAATGGCAAAAAATACGATTGGTAAAACAGGAACTATTATGGAAATTATTATGGATTGTTGGGAGTTGACAAGTAAATATTCGAAAAGTCTAAACTAATTGTATTATTCAGTTAGTTTAGTTTTTATTGATAATTTGCAGATATTATTTTTCTACACATTAAACATATGTAGCTCGAATACCTTCAGAATTCTTCTAAATGGAAATTCATTGGCTGTTGATCATTTGGCCGAAACCTCATTTATAGTATACAATTATTCCCTTTATAAAAATTTAATAATATATAACACAGTTTCAAAATAGAAGCAGCAGAACAAAATATTTCATCTTTGCTCTTGTTAGACGCAAATAAATGTTCAATTTTTGCGTGTTAATTCTCTCCGTGTGAGCGGAAATACCATATTTTGATGTACTTAATAATTTATGTTTATAGATTCGCAAATCGGTCGAACAATTTTAGGTAAACAAATATTCGTAAACCTTTCTCAACCTGGGTTTTTCTCAAGAAATATCCGAATTATTAAACAACCTATAGGAATGAAATTTGGTTATAGCACATTTCTGAAAATCCGCTTGTAAATATCTAAATCAATACAAATTACTGCTATTTTCTTACGCTTAATAAATACAAATTACTAGCTATTAACACTATCTGCATCCGTATATACAGAACGGAATCTACGACAATGCTGTATCAAAGAAAAATCATATTTTGTATTTTATAATTTATATTTAATATTTTATATTTTTAAATTTTATATTTTAAGTTTTATATTTTATTTTGTATTTTATATTTGATATTTTATATTTAATATTCTATATTTTATATTAAATAGTCTATATTTTATATTTTATACTTGATAATTTATATTTAATATAAATAATATATTTAATATTTTGTATTTCATATTTTGTATTTTATATTTAATATTTTATGTTTTAAATTTTATAATTTATATTTTAAGTTTCATATTTTATATTTTATTTTTATATTTTGTATTTATATTTTATATTTAATATTCTATATTTTATACTTGATAATTTATATTTAATATTTTTTATATTTTATATTTTATAATTTATGTTTTAAGTTTTATATTTTATTTTATATATTTTGTATTTTATATTTTAGATTTTCTATTTTCTATTCTATATTTTACATTTTATACTTGATAATTTATATTTAGTATTTTATATTTTAAATTTTATGTTTTATATTTTATTTTTTAAATTTTATATTTAATATTTAATATTCTATATTTTATATTAAAAAGTCTATATTTTATACTTGATAATTTATATTTAATATATAGTATTTTTTATATTTTATATTTTATATTAAATAATTTTTAAATTTTCTATTTAATATGTAATATTCTATATTTTATATTTAATTATTTTTATAATATAAATTTTATATTTTATATTTTAAATCTTATGTTTTTTATGTTATTTTTAAAATTTTATATATTAATATTCTATATTTTATACTTAATAATTTATATTTAATATTTAATATTATTTATATTTTATATTTATTATTCTATATTTTATATTTTTAAATTTTATATTTAATATTCTATATTACAGGCATACCTCGATTAACGCTACCTCTTTTAGCGCTGTTTCGTTATAGCGCTCTTTTGATTTTATGAAAAAAAATTTATTTTAACTTTAAAATATTTTTTTAAATGTTTTATTTGTTTAATTTCATATGAAACAAGATAAAATTATTTTAATGGAAAAATGTTTGGAACATAATCTAGGGATAATCCAAAATGCCTTACAAGATTTAAGTGAAAATGATCCCAGTTTTGAAAGGTCCTGCGCTATAAAACGAGGAGTAACGAGTAATGAATATTTTATCACCCTACATGGAACTTTTAAAAGAAAAAAGAAAACTATTTAAGGAAACAAGCTTAGACACATTTTTTAAAAAAAATAGTTAAATATGAATTTACGCCTTTATTTTGTGTTATGTTTTAAATTTTTTGGTTTTTATTGAAATTGTTTTGTTATACTAAATTCTAATTTATTTTTTAATTTTTAAATGAAATATAAATAAGTACCAAATATACATAAGTACCAAAAAAAATTGGTTAGGAACGTAACCCCATATTTTAGTGTAAGCAGCACCTCTTTTAACGCTGTTTCTGTTAGCGCTCAATTTTCAGGAACGCAATATGAGCGCTAAACGAGGTATGCCTGTATATATATTTTATAATTTTATATTATAAATTTATAAATTATAAATTTCATTTTATTTTTTATATTTTATATTCTATATTTAATGTTCTATATTTTATATGTTATACTTGATAATTTATATTTAATATTTTATATTTTTTATATTTTAAGTTTATGTTTAATATTTTATATTTAATATTTAATTTTTTTTATATTTTATTCTTTATAATTTATGTTTTAAGTTTTATATTTTATTTTTTATATTTTATATTTAATATTCTATATTTTATATTTTATAATTTATGTTTCAAGTTTTATATTTTATTTTTTATTTTTAATATTCTGTATTTTATATTTTATATTTTATATTCTAAATTTTATATTAAAAAGTCGATATTTTATACTTGATAACTTATATTTAATATATAATATTTTTTTTTATTTTATATTTAATATTTTATACTTTTTTTATAATTTATATTTAATATTTAATAATTTTTAAATTTTCTATTTAAAATGTAATATTATATATTTTATATTTAATAATTTATATTTTATGTTTTATATTTTATATTCCATATTTTATATTTTATACTTGATAATATATATGTAATAATTTTTATATTTTAAATTTTATATTTTAAATTTTATGTTTTAAATTTTATTTTTAAAATTTTATATATTAATATTCCATATTTTATATTTAATATTTTATACTTCATATTTTATATTCTATATTTCATACTTAATAATCTATAATAGATATATTTTATAATTTATATTTTAAATTTTATATTAAAAATTTTTAAATTATAAATTTCATATTTTATTTTTTATATTTTATGTTGTATATTTAATATTTAAAATTCTATATTTTATATCAAGTTTATGATAATTTATATTTATTATTTTTATATTTTAAGTTTATTTATGTTTAATATTTTATATTTTGTATTTTATATTTTATAATTTATATTAAATATTTAATATTTTTTATATTTTATTCTTTATAATTTATATTTAATATTTTACTTTTTAAATTTTATATTAATTATTTTATTTTTTAAATTTTATATTTTATATTTAATATTCTATATTTTATATTTTAATATTTTATATTTTATATTATATACTTGATAATTTATATTGAATATTTTGTATTTTAAATTTTTTGTTTTATATTTTATTTTTTAAATTTTATATTTAATATTTTATATTTTAAGTTTTATATTTTATATTTTATTTTTAAAATTTTATATATTAAAATTCCATATTTTATATTTAATATTTTAAATGTTATAATTATTTAATATTTTATTTTTTTTAAATTTTATATTTAATATTTAATATTCTATATTTTATATTTTAAAATTTATATTTCTTGTTTTATATTTTAAATTTTAATTTGAAATTATAAATTTCATATTTTATTTTTTATATATTATATTTAATATTTAATATTTTATATTTAATATTCTATATTTTAAATTTTATACTTGATAATTTATATTTAGTATTTTATACTTTTTAATTGATATTTATATTATATCATTTTAATATATTTTATTAATATTTTATACTTGATAATTTATTTTTAATATTTTATATTTTATAATTGATAATTTATTTTTAATATTTAATTTTATTTATATTTTATATTTAATACTTGATAATTTAGATTTAATATTTTATATTTTAAATTTTATATTTATATTTTATACTTTATAATTGATATTTAATATTTAGTATTTAATATTTTATATTTTGTATTTTATATTTATATTATATACTTTATAGTTTATTTTTAATATTTAATATTTTTTATATTTTATATTTTATATCTTATATTTTTTTAAATTTATCTTTAATATTTGATATATTTTATATTTTATTTTTTATAATTTATATTTAATATTTTATATTCTATATATATTCTATAATTTATATTTTATAATTTATATTTTATATTTTCAATTTTATATTTAACATTTTCTTTTATATTTAATATTTTATACTTGATAATTTATATTTAAAATTTAATATTTTTTATATTTTAAAATTTATATTTTATATTTTATATGTTATACTTTATAATTGATATTTAGTATTTAAAATTTTATATTTTGTATTTTATATTTTATATCTTATATATATTTTTTTAATATGTATTTAATATTTTATATTTTTTATATTTTACATTTTATATTTTATTTTTTATAATTTACATTTAATATTTTATATTTTTGAAATTTTATATTTTATATTTAATATTCTATAATTTATAATTTATAATTTATATTTTAATTTTTATAATTATATATTTTATATATTTATTATTCTATATTTTATGCTTGGTAATTTATATTTAATATTTAATATTTTTTTATATTTTATATACTAAATTTCATATTTTATATTTTATGTTTTATATTTTATACTTAAATTAAATATTTTTTAATTTAATATTTTTTTTAATTTATATTTAATATTCTATAATTTATATTTTATAATTTATATTTTATTTTTTAAATTTTATATTTTATACTTTTAATTTTATATTTAATAGTCTATATTTAATATTTTATACTTTATAATTTATATTTAAAATTTAAAATTTTTTATATTTTATATTTTAAATTTTATATTTAATTATTTTTATATTTAATATTTTATATTTTTTATATTTTATGTTAAAATTTTATATTTTGTATTTTATATTTTATACCTTATATTTTTTTAAATTTATATTTTATATTTTATTTTTTATCATTTATATTTTATATTTAATAATTTATATTTTGTATTTTATACTTGATAATTTATATTTAATATTTTAGTTTTTTATATTTTAAATTTTATATTTTATACTTTATATTTTATATTTTGTTCTTTATAATTTATATTTAATATTTTATATTTTTTAAATTTAATATTTTATGTTTTATATTTTATTTTTTAAATTTTATACTTAATATTCTATATTTTGTATTTTTTATTTTATATTTCATATTTAATATTTTATTTTTAAAATTTTATATTTTATATCTTTTAAATGTTATATTTTATGCTTTATATTTTATTTTTTAAATTTCTTATTTAATATTTCGATATTTTATATTTTAGATTGCATATTTTATTCATCCCGCTATTTGACCTCTAACTTAACCTTTAAATCAACCCCAAACTCGATCTTTAATTGAATCGTAAATATTAATATAACCAGGTGTTTTGGGTCAGTTCGTATAGCAGGTACCCTTCACTCTTGACGCACAATTTTCAAAAGCTTTTATAATCTCCGATTAGATAGAAGCAGATTGTTGAAAAAAAAAAAAAATAAGAAAACCCGTTCTCGAGATACCATAAGTAAGACATCCAGACATATTTTTTCTGCTTTGTGAGACTCGTTCGGATAAACCAAATTTATCGTCATTTTTGACGGGATTTCAATACTTTGGGCTTTTTAGATCATTGATAAAACAAGGTGAGTAATAACACTATAATTTGTCGTTCAAATAGTTTTCCCCAATCCAAAAAATTTGATCGTTTTGACTTCCCGGAAAAAGCTTTTAAAATTTTCGAATTTTATTTTACTTCATGCCTATACTAGAAAACTACCGACTGTAACTTTTTTAGTAATTTTGCAACAGAAGAACCTTACGGAATTAATTCTTCTTAGCTTTTTTCAAAAATTACTAAAAAATTTCTCGCCACCATCAAATTCTTCTGTTGCGAAATTACCAAAAAATGTAACTGTCGACAGTTTTCGAGTTACTGCATTAACGAATGAATTTTTGACTTACTCTCATATAAATTGTTTAATACATAATACATTGTTTCTCTTTCGTTTGTATTAATATTTTGTGGCCAATAAATATAGAGCTTTAGCTAGTAAACAGATGCATACCAATAATCAATAAATCATAAGTTCATGTCAGTCAGATAATAATATGAATTTCCCCATAGTTTAGTTGGAATCCACACACTTAATTCAACAAGATAAATCATGTATTTTGTAATCTGCAAGTTGCACGTCTTTTGATCTATTCTAAAACTCCATTAACCTCAAACAGTACATAAAATTGAATTATGTATGTAAGGAAACAGATATTATGTCCATTCATGTGATTGCATTTAAATCATTCTTTATGGTGTTTATTGGTATCAATTATTTTCACTTGAATCCACGTTAATCATATTACCTAAACTTTCCACGTGCGTCTGGAATTTCTTCACCAACATAAATCGTGGTAATTTATTAGAGTTATCACCTATTATATTTTTCCAAGTTTTCATTGCTACTATAATCGTGTGGTATATAGGTACACCTTATTTTCCTTGTTCCACTTTTTATTTTTTTTTTCTTCTCATTCAACATGATGTAAATTTAATGATAAGGAAAAACGAAAAATTAAAAAAAGAAAGTAAAACAATCTACTCCTAGTACATCATAATTCAATCTTACATTTTCGATAAATCATAAAAGAATTACGTTCGTTGCCTAAATTTTATTGAGCTTGAGTAAACCACAAAAGAAAATGTTTTCTAAAAAAAAAATAAAAATTTTGCCTTCTTCTTCTTCATCTTAATATTATTCTGTTTCATACTTTTTTTTTTGTACAGATTAGAATTTTTTTTTCAGCTTTTGTGTGTTGGTGGTTTGAGTGATCTGAAAATTCTCGGCAAAAAAAAAAAATTGTAATAACATTAGATAAATAGTGAAGCACCCTTTTCCTTTTTTTATAACCATAAATAAATTTGAATTATAAACATAAAAAAAAAATAAAGAAATATAATCTTACATCGAACAGAAAAATAAAAATGTTTTATATTCACATATCTTTATGAGACGATATTATGGTTTACTGGCCATGGGCTATTTCAAGGAAGATTTAACTTTCATATACACGTACACATAACAACAACAACATTTTAATCAAAATGATAACGAAGAGAAGAGCTCCCAGATTGAATGTTTTTTAAGTTTTTTTTCCGTTTTACTATTTCTACAAGAATAAAAAAAAAGTTTCTTAAATTTTTTTTTTTCGATTTAATAATTTTCACCCTTTTTTGTATTTTTCCTATCGCTCGGAGTTTTTCTTTTTAGAAATACATGAAAATCTGTACAAAACATAAACCGAGAAGGCAGACACACATACACAGAGAGACAACAAACTTGTATACAAAGAATGTTAAAAAATGGGGAAAAAAATAAGAAAAGATTAATTTATTTTTATGGTGGTTTGTCTAAGGATTTTGTGATTGACATTGGAAGATTAAATAAGATTGTATTTAATGTTGTGTACAAAAAAAAAAAGCAAAATAAAATTCTACAAAAATACGGAGAAAAAATTTAATCAATTCATTTAATTATATTGATTTATTTTAATTGGAAAACAGGAAATTGATGAATCAAAAGAGGATTTGTTGCTATTTATAAGATGATTAACAATAATTACGGTAATTGTTAACAGGGATTATCACGCAAGTTGGATTGCTATATACTCGTAAATTGGACATTGATATTATAGTATTTAGTACCATACATGTAAAAGGAATAAAGTATACATATAAGCTACAAGAAAACATTAAATTTGAAATAAAGACAAAGCAAGTGAGAGACAGTTACCATGAGAGGTATGGTATTGTTCAATACTATTGTGATTTATTTAAGTCATCCAAGAGATTACGAGATTTAGATTTTTATTTTGAAGATTTTACTCACTTCTGAAATAAAGTGAAATAAATTCCATTATTAGTAGTGTTTTGTATTAAAACGCCACGGAAGCATAAACTTAATCAAGCAAATGGTATAATGGTGAAGACATAAAATCACGAACATTTGTTGCATCTGGGAAACATCAAAAGTCTTCTAATCGGCAATATATTACTTTGGAAGGATTCACCGAAGTTATTACTTAAGAAACAAGCTTAGCTTAATCAAAATGGTAATATGCATGATGTCGCAGTCGTGTTTTGTAAATGCAAAAATGAAAATGGATGGCATTGGCGCGATTGGAGGATTGAGCGAACTATTATGATTAAATTGATTTTAAGCGGACTATCCAGACAGAAAATTAACAACTATAGAAAAATAAACCAATCTATAAAATCACTCAAGAGCTGGCGGAGAGAATAAACTGGGCTAAAGCAAATATAGAGGTGATATTGTTACGTTTTTGTCAATCAAGGTTCGAATCACTGGATTGTGAATAAAATGAAACAATTCGATTTACCACAAACTAATTTGTTTACTGAACACAAAAAATAATACACCGCAATTTATTAACAATTATTCACAAAATCACTTATTCACACAATTTTATTGATCACTTCTAATTTTTAAATCGCCCTAATTCACTTTTTTTATATTCTTCTTCAACTTTCACACTATCGCGTTCCAAATATGAATCATTTCAATTCGATCTCATTTGCCTTATTAATTAACTTATTCTATTCCACCCTAGTTGTCACCGTAACAGTATTTTCCGTTGAAAATGTTTCTGTTAGATATTGTTACGGTGACAAATAGGGTAGAATAGAATAAGTTAATTAATAGCAAAACGTTTACTACTAGTGACACCTAGGTTAGGGTATTTCATATATTTGTTTATTGTATTCAAATGGAAATTTTCTATGCTATAACTTTCTACATCGTACGAGATATTCTCACTAGAAAAAGTACGGATGCGGCAACCGTAGAGAAGGGAGGAGATACAGACCTTCATCTTCAAGGTCATATTGTGGATAAGGTTATTTTTTTATAGCGAAGCTTCTGTTTTTGACATCGAATTCGAAAAGAGCAATCAATTATACGTCCGAATATGTATTTTCCATGACCTCCCAAGGTCATCTGAAGAAATTACAAAAAAAAAAATTATAAAAATTAATTCTTTATTTTTAAAATTTATATTTTTTTATTTTTTTAAATTTTCATAGCAAATCATAAGCTTTACAATTAAAATATATTCCTTCAGGTGACCTTGGGAGGTCATGGAAAATACGCATTCGGATGACAATTGATCGCTCTTTTCGAATCCGATTTCAAAAATTGGGGTTTCCCTATAAGAAAACCTTAACCTCAAAATGACCTTTAAGGTGAATGTCAAGGTCACAACCAAGCTCACCCTCAAAATTAAATTCCTTGTTCAAAATTACCTAAGACTAAACCTTGCTCATTTTTTTTTTGACATACTCCGCGAGATTTCTAAGGGTTTCCATACGTTTTCCTCACCCTGTACGTGAAAATACCAAGTAAGAAGGAAAGAACCATTCTGGTTGTTTGGTTTAGTTTTAAAATTTCAAAAACACTAAGATCTTAATATTGCAAAGATATTATTTCTTTGGATTCTCATAATATTCAAAATTTCATTTGTAAATTTTAGAATGTGGCTCAACATTTTTTGGCGTCTAAGTTTTCATCTTAAAGCACAAAAATCATCAGCAAGTATATATTAAACCAAAACCTAAAGTTAAACACCAAAAAACTAGCTTTAAAAAACTTGATTGGTTTATTTTACATTTGAGTGTTGTTTTACTTTATCCCACTCGACATAACGAAAAAACTTTTTGTGTTTTTTTTTTGTTTTACAGATGTATGTGAAATGTCCTTATTTCCATTATTTATTGCTTTCTGTTAAATGAAAAATTTATATTTTATTTAGAATATCATTTTATTTTCATTGAATTCGCCATACACGAATACTGCATACATATGTGTGCCTAAATGTACACATTGGAAAACTTCAAATATGTTGGTAAAATATAAGAGTAAAACATAAAATGAAATTTTCAAGTTTAATAGGGAAATTGAGATGAGAGAGGAATAAAACAAGGCATAAATAAACGTTTGTGCTTGATATAAATGGAGCTGTGCAGAGCGTGTATTGTATATATAGTTTTTAAATGTTTTATTAGGACATTATTTTCCTTATTTCTATTTTTTGCGAGAAAGGATCACAGAAATGGAACCAACAAAAAATAAATAAAATAATACGAACTAAAGAAATTTTATTTATTTATGTGTTATTTTGTCCTTTTAAGAGGATTTAATGTGTGTGGCTTTTCCACAATTTTTTCTTTTTTTTCTGTTATGTTATTTGCGAAAAAGCATGTATGATGCTTTTCAATGTTGTGCGGTATGTTAGGTTATGATTAGTGGCTAGTGCTTTTGTATTTTAATTTTTAATGAAATCCATAAATTTTGTTAATATTATGATATATGTTTTGTGAACACAGACATGGATTATTTATGGTTAAGTTTGTTTTATTGGTTTCGTTTTTATTTTTTTTATGGAATTCACATTTGTTACATACCCCATAAACATAATAAACCACCAACTTAGAAATTTACTGTATTTATTACAGTGTAAAATTTAATATTTTTGAATTGGAGGGAATTGGTAAAATAAATGGAATTTTGACATGATTTATAGATTACTTAAGTAAAATATTGAAATTGTTTGAGATATCGGTAAGCTGTAAACTTTTAAAAGCACGTACACAAAATTGACCAGAATACGTTTTATTCCAAGATATTGTAATAAAAAAATAAGGTCTTAATAAGTCCGCAAAATTATGCAATTTAAGCACCATTATTCTACAGAAATTTGTTAAAAAAATGTTAATCCTAAATTTGCCCAAAAATAATAAACCTGAAGACACACAAATTAAAGTGCTGTCTACATTTTTATTAGCTACAACCTAACAAACAAAGGTGTTTTACGTAATTGGCATCCTTGTACTCGAAGGGAAAACAGCTACAAAAGAGCGTTATTTCATACGAAGAGCTCAAAGTATAAATTATGATGAAAAATTTCTTGATGTGATAACTATGATGGGTTGTTTCACTCTACCCTCGGTTTGCTTCAGTTTTAACTGAATGATCCTTCTAACATCTGGTATCGGAGATATAAAATCTACTTTGAATAAGATGATACTCAAGAGGAATTAAAAAAAAAAACAATCTGAATTAAAAATGAAAATCTAGAATTTTAAAACTGGAAGAAGATAGTAAAATAATTTTCAAAAGATTTCACGACCATTATTGTTGATGGCATTATTTTTGTGTTAGGAAAATTGCTCTTTGCATTGTTTAAACTCTTTTTAATTTAAGTTTACTAACTAGTATTTTTTCTAACAGGGTGAACCTACTGATAAAAATAATTATAGACTTATTAGCCAGTGTTCTCTAAGATTTTATGTTTCTTGTATAATACTAAATTTTTAAATCACTTTCAGTTTGGTTACATTTAATATGACTTGTCCAATAGTCGACGGTACAAGTTCTTATAAAACTGCAGCACTAAAGAAAGCTTTTGATACAGCTGAACCAACAATTTTATTTTATCAAGCAGGTTTCCGAGGATTTTCACTAACTCTTTCAACGTTATATCTAGATAATCGTTGTCTAATAATAAATTGGTGATTACTTCTGTTGTTCCCTAACGTTCAATACTTTATTTAATTTAGTGCTTTTTTTATTCTTTATTTATATTAATTTCTTGTATAATTTAAATTAGTAAATCTTCAAAATATAAAACACGTAAGAATATTTGTAAAGCTCCTTGGATGTTTAATCAGTTGTCACCAAGTTTTAAATCTATACATAATCATTTTTGACTTTTTCGAAGTCTTTGAGGGTGACGAGGAGAGGGGGAGGTATGGAAATTTCAAGTGTTAAATGTAATTTGTAGTCTATTTATGTAGAGCCTAGAGCTTAAATACTATATCTTTTAACGCTTGCCATTTTATGCCTCGGAAAAACCGAAAAACCGTCAATTTTTTTGAAAATTTTGGTTTTGCATAATTTGAGAAGATACAAATATTAAAGGAGTCGCTGATTACAATTTTTAAAAACTTAAAAATGTCAAAACAAAATGGCACACAATTGATTAAATTAAAATATGTACAACTTTTAGTTGACTCAAGAATTCAGGAACGTAGAGGGAGAAGTAAATAAATAAGTATAACTATGTAGAAAGAAATTAGCGATGCTTTGGTGGTTCCATTAGCAATTATAATTTAGTGAACTGTCTAAATTAAAAGGCAAAATTCCTATAGAGTTTCGTAATCAAATTTAATTTATAAATTAAAATGTTCGTGTGGAAAAGAGTATGTGGGTCTAACTAAATAAAATTTTAAAAAACTGGTTGGTTAATATATTTATTATTCTACATATGAACCGTCACACAGCATTTTATGTATCATCTACTTGGAAGTAACCAATTGTTATCTTTAGGTGACGCTGAGATACTTGAGAAGTGCCTACATCAAAAACTTTCAAAATGTATCGCAAAATTTGTTAAATAACCAAGAAGTTTCAAAGTATCTGTTAAATTATTACGACAACATTTTGTAGATCTGCTAAATTTAAAAATGTTTTCACTCTAATTGCATAACTTAAATTATTTATCTTTTTGTTAAACTGAATATTTTATAAATATCAATTTGATCCCTATTTACATTAGAAAAACATTCGTTATATTAAATAATTTTCTTTGAAATTATAAAGTGTGTAAATTGGACCCTTGAGAATGACGGGTTTTTATTAAAACAATTACTAAAAACCTAAAAAAAATTGTATTATTAAAACTACAAAATTAAAGTTAGAACGGTACTTGGTGCCTCTGAAATTGAATTTGTCATTAAATTAGTCACACTTACTTATTTTTATAGAATTTTATTAACTTTTGTTTCTAAGTAATATAACCAATTAAATCGTTCAGATTTTGTTACTGCCACTTATACTTGTGATTTTTACGGGAGAGAGGCAAAATTCCGAGGATACAAAATCGTAAGGTTCAAAATCCCGAAATTGTTGGGTTGATATAGTTATCCAAAACAAAAAATCCCAAAACAAAACAAAAATTCCAAAAAATCAAGTTTTTTAAATACAACAAATCTTTGAAATATTATTTTAATTCGTTTTATAACTTAGAGGATAGGGGCTTCCGCCCCAAACCCCGTCTTGACAATTTTTCGAAATTCTCACTTTCATAGAAAATGGAATATATTTAAAAAATTTATGTTTTTTGTAATCATTCACATACTAAAATAGAAAACTCCCCAAAACCGCTTAGCATTAGACCCTTTGCGCAAGGATAAAAGGAAAACTCAGAAAAATTTCAAAAATATTTACATTTGTAACAATACGTTTGTATTTCACATACTAAAATAAAAAACTACCAAAAGCCGCTTAGCATAGTTTCTTCCCGAAATTAATATAAACCTTCAGAAGCATTCTTATGATTACGAAGAAGAGGAAGTTAGCGATCATGAAGAAACATTATCTGAGGAGTGATTTTTCAAAAGGACGTATTTACATACAAAACTTTTTTTCAGAAATGAGATAAAACATCATGTGTTTTTAAATATTAAAATAATTAAAATTTTTCTTCTGATTAATAAATCTAATTATTTTTCGAACCAAATGGAATTTTCATCATTTTCATATTTTCGAACGCCCTCTTGTAATTATTAAAACAAGTTTGGAAATAAGCCCTTTAGGTCAATATTTTCCAAAATAAGGCGTTTTGCAAAAAACTCTTTGAAAATAAGCCCTTTTGTAAAAAATGGTTTTGGAAATAAGCCGTTTTGTAATTCTTATTTTCTTGTTATTAGAAATAATACCCTATTTCGAGAAGAATCGTCAGTGTTTTTAGTAATAGGCTTTGACTTTCGAGTCAGCCGCACGTAATCATTTTTATTTTTAAATATTTATTTTAAATTTAATTTAATTTATTTTAATTTTAAATTATATTATAAATATAAAATGCAACAACAATGCATAAACCGCACAAAATCCTCGTGACCGAACCGTATGGAATGCTTCAAAACTCGCAGAACGATTTGTTACAAGTGTCCTATTAACGGCAACATTGATGGTTGTACATCAATGTAATGACAATGACCTTCGACCTTAAAGCCGAAACCAATCATCTTCATCGCTTCGATTTGGAGGATTGAAGCATCTAAAAATAGAAAATACAACTGGTTTTCTGCAAAGGATAAAATGGATAAATCATCGAATCCAAGCAGGAGACTGCCGCTTTACAGGATAAATTTGAAGGGTTGACTGAAAATTCTTGTTAAAATGTTCTATATTTATATTAACCATCACATCATCTTGCACAATGTATTATGAATGAGCTGCTAGCTCAAAATAGATTGTGTAAGTATGGGGTTGGTGTTTATTTACAATTTATCAAACAAATAAATAAACTAAATAAAATGTCAAATGTCAAATCCAAATGTTTTTAAAGCCGAGACTTAGGCGAGTGGAGGGAATTGAAAAACTATAATAAAATAAAATATATTCATAGTTTGAAGCAGTTATTTTTATTTAATATAAATGTTAGACACGAACCTCACTTATATCTGGCTCATTACATTCACAATGTTCATTATGCTGATCGTGTTCCTCCGTAATTTGAAATGTTTCGTGTTGATACTCAAGTACATTTTTATACCAACTAAGGTCACGAAGCGACTTCCAGTCAGGCCCAAACTGTTTCACAATAAGGTTTGCAACATCCTTCTTTTTATTATTTGAAATCGCAATTTGCAACAATCGTTTTCCTTGTTTCCGAAGCGAAATTTTCTTTTCAAGCCCAGATTGAAACTTGAAATGTTCGTACCCAGTTACCAAGCAATTATTGGGTTTTTGTTTGGATATTAATAATTTTAAAACTTTGGATACCCGCCATTTTATTAAGATTATCTAACAATCCTTTTACATTTAAAACTTTTCAATCATCGCCCAAAATTCGCAGATCGCCGTGTTTTTCAATTTTTTCAAAATATTCTTCTTTAGTAACGATTACCGGATATCGGCGTAAATCTTTCTCAATGCGCCCAAATACTCTGTCCGCCGGTAAAAAGCTGTGACCTCTAACTGGGAAATGTATTTTAATCGATGTTAATTTCTTTGGCGATTTAGCGTAAAGCCATTGAATTAAAAAATGTGAATTATATGGCTATTTTTGTTTTGGCCGCCACACCCATCACAGAATAAACGAAGCGTGGTGACAATATTTGGAATATTGATATTATTTAAATAATAATATATCGCAGATCCAATTTCGACAGCCCCTCGGTTGGCTTGCGTCTCATCCCATACAAAAAAAGTTGGTTTAACCTTTTGATTACCATTTAAATCGACATTACAAAAGTTGCATACACTTATCTGTCTCGCATAGAATGCACCTTGAATGGGCGTTTGTGGCAATGGTAATACTTGTTGCAAATCGAAGCAGAATGTTAAATCATAAAGAGAACAATAATACATCGATAAAACAAAGGCGCAAATTGGTTAATGATCGACACGTAACGACAACATAATGAAAAAATAATGCGATAGACAAAAAATTCGCTGCATGTTTGTATATGAATACGATGTATGTATTGGATGTAAATAAAAAACACAAATCATTCTACACTTTTGTACTGAAAATAGGGTGTTTTGCTTCATGTTCGTTACAGTTTCGAAGTACGTCGTGAAAATTATGGAAATAAGTTCCTTTTGAAAAAAACATCAAAGTTTTGTGGCTGCTTTGAAGGGTATATAATGCTTTTTGGATCATTGTCTTTCTTATGGGAAATGCAGTTTAAGATTCTTAACCGGAATCCATCATAATATCACGTTTGACCAAAAATGGAAATAAGGCCGTTTGAAAAATCACTCCTCATCTGATGTCGATGATGTTAATGAAAATGAGATAAACATGAAAATGTCATTGAGTTTCTTTTAGGATGGGCCAGTGAATTTAATATAAAAGCAAATGCTATAAATAAACTTTTAGCAAAAAAAAATGGATTTAATAACATTCCAACCGACAGTAGAACACTTTTAAAGACTCCAACTACAAGAGACTATATAGAGTATTCTGGCGGTAAATATGTTTATATTGAGTTTTTGCCCGCCTTAGAGCAAATAACTTCTGCTATAAATTATATTCCAAAGGAAATAATATTTGACAATAATATTGATGGCGTACCCATCACAAAAAGTGAACAAAGTTGCTTTTGGACTATATTGGCAAGAGCTAGTAATATCAAAAATAGGCTAAATTTTTTAGTAAGCATATTCCACGTTTGTCATAAACCAAATGACTTTACCGAATTATTAAGGCCATTTGTTGAAGAGCTAAAAATGTTGATTTCTGAAGGATATTCATTTGAAAATCAAAAAATATTAATTAAAATAAGAGCTTTTGTTTGTGACGCACCAGCGAGATCGAGTATTTTAGAAATAAAGTCATTATTATATGTATTATGAGCCCTGATTCTCTAAAAAATAAGATAATGTGTAAACGTGTAAACTTGCAAAAAGCGAAGCTTACTTTAATGAGTTTGCGGGGTTTAGGAGTCGTGATAAAAATTATGAAAATGAGGGTTGGCGGTGACACGAAATCACTATTATCAAACTGGGAAATCAAAAAAAATTCAGAAACACAGCCCTTAGAATTCCAACGAAAAATTAGGCCGCTTTCCGAATTAGCATATTTTAAAGCTTCAGAATTTAGAGTATTTGTATTGTACTCTGAATAATTTGGATTAGAGGATATATTGTCTACAGTAAAATATAACCATTTTATTCTATTTCATACTGCAATATTATTAATATGCGACAAAAGGTTTGCTCTTAATAAAACCGAATTTGTAGCATCTATGATACAAGAATTTGTTAAGGGCATAGCTCGGTTATATGGAAGACATCATATTATTTATAACATGCATTGTTTAACGCATATAGTAGAAGATGTCAAGGAATTCGGAACACTTGACAAATATTCAGCATTTGAGTTTGAAAGTTACATGTATGAAATTAAACGCCTTCTTTGCAAACCAAATCAGCCACTAGCACAAATCTGTAACCGTATGTTTGAGCGTAATAAATTTAAAATGGCCGACCTAACTTGTTTTTTTTTTTGGTTATCAACTCAGATTGTCCTTAAAGGGACATTAAATCCACTGGATAATCTGGTTGTTAACTTTTTTTTTTTTAATTAATGTTCACAATAAATAAAATAAAACTGACAGTAATGTTGAACACCCTATTTTCAAGAATAAAATTAAAAATATAGATGGAAAAATCATAAAAATTTTGGAGTAGACAACGGAAAAAAAAAATGGATATTAACTGAAAACAAATTAATTGTTAAATTTCAACATTTAGAAATTATAAACAATGAACCATTTCTGTTTGGATTTGGAATTCGAAATCCAGTTGACTTTTATAAAACTACAGTTCCGTCAAGTAGATTTAGTATTTATCAATCTGATTTCAGAGAATCCAGAGATAAACGGATGTGTTTTTTTCCTTTCCTTCATTCTTCGCACTACTCAGGTTCGTGAATTTACTAAACATATTATACAATAAGACACGTAAAAAGTGTCTCATAATAAGATTCTTAAGTTGTAGAGTAATAGTATATCTATTTTAGTTTAACTAATCTTGCTCGAGGGTCAGTTAATCAACCAACATTTTATGGATCAAATGGTAAGTATTTTAAGTATTTTTTTTAAAATTTGGTTTAATATAATTAATCCAGTGAGACATAAAAGGAGCGAAATTTTACTTGTATATACATAATAGGAACTTTTCAAATTTAAGTCTCCATCTGTAAATAAAACTATAAAAGACATTTTTGAGCATTTATTCGACAACATTTTGCTTTGAAAACATTCCTGGTCAGGTCAAGTATGCGTCTTAAGAAAAGTAAGGCATTGTTTATTTAAAAAAATATTTATTCTAATTTAGCAATTTATTTTAATTTTCCAGAAATGACTAAACTCATTTCCGCATAGCATAGCCTCATATTGAATTTAATGGAACTAGTCGTGAATTATATGTCTAGGGACCACCAAATACGCCACATTGAGATAAACAAAGCTTTAAAAAGATCAGCGGTCAATAAAAGCCATAAAAACAAAGAATAGTTGATGTTATTCGATGATTTTGTATGAATTTGTATGCAGCATTTAGCTACAAAGAATTTTGATTTTTTTTAAATAGGGATTTCCTAAACATAGATTTCATTACTATGAATTTTACTTGTTACTTGATATAAACTATCGAACAGTTGGTATTATTATTATTTTACTTTCAATAGTACATTATAATATTGTTATTCAATGAATTTTTTCAATAATTATGTACCTAATATAAATTTGTTGTATTTAGGATATTAAAGAAATTTAAATAAACACTAAATTTTAAATTCAAGATTAAAAAATTGATACTATCTATGCTGATGTTTTGGTTGTGCAAATTTTCCTCAATATTTTTCAAAATACTAATAATAATTTACGCCGGTTTACGGTCTAAATCGTCATTAAATACTCGGCGAATTAATTCCCTGCTATATTGTTGTGTCTCTGAAAGTGTGGACATATTTGACGTGGTTGCAGTGCTGTAAATTAAGCTTCATTATTTAAAATTGTTGGTTTATTTTTTTCGGATTTAAAAAAAAAAACTCGAGTTTAACAAATGAAATATGTCAGTAAAACTTTGTGATATTTTCTTGGTTTTCTTTTCTGGGTATGGGTATATTAAAGGTAATTTTTAGCATGCATCTACATCTATCCTTAATGGTATTTCTTAAAAATCCCTAAATAAACAAGCAAATGGGAAAAATACCAGACACTGATACTCAAATAATTCACACGTTATAACCGTTTATCCCCTGAAATACGTTCAAAACATCCGTTAAGGAGACCGAATAATTCTCTGAAACCACCTCAATACTGTCGTCATTTTCACTCTATATTAAACTATAATCGGACAATATTTACTGGTGATTTAGATAATAAAACAACCTAAATTAACCGAATATTTTTCATAAGGTGACGGATTATTTACTGCAAGTTTTTAATTATGGCCGTTTTTTCACTTCTATATTGACCGATAATTTACTGATGGATTGGTCCACAAAATAACCGAACTCTACATTTTAGTTAACCGCAATATCGGACAAAATGACCGTAAAATATCTGAATCGGTTATCGTTCGAAAATTTTACCTGACTAACTTGTTCCAGAAATAAGATATTTCACGGGACAATCACCGACTCGGTCGTCAGCTATAGTTCGTTTATTTTTTGGACACAAATCTTTAAATTGTTTGTCGGGATATTAATCAAACGATTTAAGCCAACCACAAAATAACTTGAAACATTTGTGGTAGAACTATCAGTACCAGCGATATGAGCGATCATGCTTCGCCAACCTTGCAGACACAGATCAAAGGAATTGTATTGCTCATATCGCTTCTACTAATAGATGTACCACAAATGTTTCAAGTGATGTCAAAAGTCTAAAAATGCCTATAAAATTGAATTTTTTTCATTTATTTTAACCAAAATATTTTTCTGTTTTTTTTAGGTTATTTACAAATATTAAAATATTTTTCTTTCTTGTTTCGTTTGCATTTTCATACATTACACTACCACTATCAAATTTTATAATCGTTATATTTTAAATGGAGAGAAAAAGCAATTCGAATTGTGAATGAAAGCGAGGATAATACAAAAGAGAAGGAATGGTTGTTATAATCTCTTCAACCAAAAGCATGTTTTAACAATATTTTAAATTAAATCATCAAATAGTCAAAAACAAACATTTCGTATTTTTTTTTTTATTTTTTATTAGTGTTCCATCAAAAACATTGCTTTTTAGGTTAATTTAGTTCATTCCTTATTAACAAAACAAATGGTTCTAAATAAAAACTAAAGCATTTTCAAAATGGTCTGAAAAAATATTTAAATGGCCTTAGTAAATTGCACTTACAAACAATATCATCCAAACTACAGTTTATTCGTATTACAAATTAAATATCATCACGATTCACGGTTAACAACATAGTTAGTGACAAAAACCTTCAAAACTTAGAATCATACAATAATCTTAAACAAGTAACTCATTGCTAAGCTTAATTGAAATCGAAAATAATCTCGAATAATATTGAAAATCCCGAATAACCTTGAAACAAATAAAATCTCGAACATTTTCTACCCTGTCGAATAAGCTGGAAAATCCCAAAGTATCACTATAGTATAACTCTCAAACAGCACTTTACAATCAATTATCCTGAAAAGTTTTAACCATCTTAGACTTCTACAATAATTTCAATGTTGATAAAAATAAAAATTTCGAATTAGCTTAGATTCTTGATAAATTAAACCTAAGGTTGATACAAAATGTAACGACATACAAAAATTACGAATCCAAGAAATCCGCTTTTAAGGTAGGAAGCAAAAGCATGGCGGGTGGTACATTCAAGTAAGAAACCAATTCAGCCGAGCCAAATATTTTTTTTTTTTGGAACAAAGAATCGGGTCCGGGTTTATAAAACCTCGTGTTTTATAAATAAAAGAAATAGAATATTACACTGCGTTCTTTTAATTTGTTCTGCTCAACCATAACCTAAAAAAAAATTTTTAATCCATACAAATTTATTAACACAAACCTATGTTTATATAGTTATAATAGAAAAATCTCTTGATATTTTAATACGGATACGATATTTGTAAGTCATTTCAATTAGAAATAATCCTTACGCATTAAGTATTAGCTGTAAAACAACACAAAACTAATTAATCCAATCAACGAGACCAACACAACAACTCACATATTATTTTGGTTTGATGAACATCAATTATTTTTTCGGTTGTTAGTTTATTAAACTTAACAGTTCGTTGGCTTACATCTTCTAATTTAATCTGATAACAACATTAACACAATGTTATATATGTATCTATGTATGGTTATGTATATATGGTATACAGAGATGAATGTTAACCCTCAAAATATGATAATAAGTAGAGATTATTTAAAGATGAAAAGGATCCTGAAAAATGTTCAACAAATTTAGATTGGTTCTTTGTACTTTGAAAAATTTTTAATCTAGATAACAATTATAAATTACAGGATTTTTGGTACTCATAGTTGAAAAATGGTTAGAGAATAGATTTTAGGATAATTAGCTTCCGCTTACCTGCTACCAGATGGATAAAATCTAATAAATCAATTTACAACGAGCATATCATGCTTAAATAATCATGCTAAGTATTTACATGGTTATTTCGGTAATGGATTGTTTTAAAAATCAACAGTTTTTGTTGGTATAGGTTTTAGTTAGAAATAGAAAATTATTTTCGTACATTATTCAAATTTATAACAACAACAACAAAAAAATGAAAGTGGGGAAAATATAAATTTACCATATTTAAATGGAGGCAAAACAATAACAATGAAAGAATATAATAAACCATAATATATTACAATAATTCATTGCTCAACTGTAACAACATCATTAATTTTCAAGTTAAATAACTGAATTCAACTAACAAACGAAACGAATGAGGAAAATGAGTAACAAAAAAAACCAAACAATATTCAAGACAATCAATGTAAATTATAAAATCAATCATAAATTACAGTAGCAATTTTTCATTCCCAAATTACTATTCATTGAATAATTTTCTTTTTCTTTTATTTATTTTATTTTGTATTTTCAATTTCATGTCGTCCGCTTTTCGTTCCCTATAAAGCTCTCTTCTATAGTAGATATATTTTATTGTATGACTTTTTCCATGTTTTGTTATTGTAATTTTCCCGATTTTATTTTTGTTGTTTTTTTGCTACGTATATATTTTCCCTCCAAACATTGAAATTGGAAAATAAGGCAAAATAAATAAAACAAAATGTTCTAGAGATTAAATTCAGTGACAAAAAATAAAAATTCTAACGAGAATATAAATAAAGCAGACACCAAAACAAAAAACAAAAAAAAGCGGAAATTCCAATCTGCCTTCACTAATTTTCTCTCTTGATATAAAGACAAAAAAAAAACAGAACACCAGAAAATCTGTTGAAATGAATTTTCCATTTGTTTCAGTGTTGATTCATATTATATAAATTATTATTGGAGGATCATTAGGAAAATTATTTTCATCTCTGTAATACAAAAAAAAAAAATAGAAAATAGAAAATAAATGTTTAAATTCAAATTAAGATGTGTACTCAGCTTATAATTCGATAACATTTAGTGAAGAAATAGAAATTTTATTCCAGCAAAAATCTCAATCGGTTGAAGTGTAATTAATTATGGAATTAGTATTTTAGTTGTATACCGTATTCTTTTGCCGACAAACTAAAATTATCACCTGGGAATGTGGCGATGGTTGCAGAAGTATTATTTTCGGTTGGCTGATTCTCTAAAATTTAATCATGATGTCAGTTCTGGAGCAGGAAAATTTGTCTTGTTAGTGTATTTTCTTGTGTTGATCTACGTTGTTCAAAATATATACATTTATTCTCAGTATTTTCTATAAATTACCAAATTAGCATCATTCCTTCTACGACAAAATACATAAATGTCTCGTTTTCGACATTTTACATTTTAGACATTTGTAATGATATTTAACAATTTCCAAATTCTGATTTTTGGCTCCTACATAAAATATTCCATTTTCGGTTCTAAGAATAATATCTTAAAAAGTTATATATAGAAATGAGTAGGTTCAATCTAAACTAAAATAAATATATTTTTAAAGTTTGTGGCCAAATCTTTGAAGGTAGCTCAGTCAAAATATTTTTATTCTCAAATATCTCTTCAGAAGATAGTTCAATCAAAAAGCTTCCGTTTGGAGATTCGGTTACTCTTTTAAAAGTGATTCTCATTTTACTGAAGCTAAGTTTAAGTATTTTCCAAATATTTGCCTTTTATTTGCAACCTAAAGATCTGACAGGACATAAACAGTATCATCCTTACAGTATTTACCGCACCGCATATTTCACACTGTTTAGATTCAATAAAATATACTTACATTTAATTATACAGATCTAACTTCTTTCATAATGTTCTGTAAAATTCGAAATGTGATTTTTCAAAATCAATCATTCTTAAATATAAGACAAAATTCTTCAATATATCCTATTAAAACCTTTTCGATAGGGGTTACTACCTAAAATATTTCACAACAGTTACTATAGTGTCGTTGCTATACCTATCAAATATTAATTTATTATCAGACATAAGTTTTCGTAGAAATATTTAATAAACTACGAGAGCTTTTCTTAAGTACCTATAGATAAGTTGTATATACATATATAGACACAATAAAATAGAAAAAGTTGTACTTTGTTATTATTTGCCATCTTTTAAAACTAACAAAAATTTTCTTGAAAACATTCAACAAGTTGAAAATATTTTATTGGTTTTATTTACCAAAATCGGACAAAATAAGAAAATTCATAGAAAAGTTTAAAAAAGCTCTAATATCTAAATTAATATCTTCCTTTAAAAGTTGTGGCCTGGTGATTTAAATTTTCAACTACATCTACTATGGTGTAATTAATTCATTTTTAATGAATTAGTTTTTTCGGTTGTTTAATAATGTGAAAAGTTGTTCATTCACTTTTTAATGATTTGGGAAACACATAAAAATAACACCAACATAATAAAATAAAATAAAGTAAAAATTAGAAAAGTTTAGTAATAAATAAGTGTGGTGTAAAAATATTTTTTATTGAGTTTCTTATTTTATACACCATACATAGACAACATAAGAGGAAAACATTTTTCTATCTTACAACATTTCAAACGTTATCGTTATATATGTATATAACACATGTATAGAGTATGTAAGTACATATAAATCTCAATAATTACTTATCTTATTCCATCAAATTAAATTGATAATCTTATTTAATTAATCAATCAAGTATAGAAATACAGATTTTTATTCATTATTCATGTCTGGCAATCGACATAGACCACCTGTAACATTAAACCATTAATTTTCTATTACCCTTCTTGTTTGTTATTGGTATTATGTAGGATACATTTTTTCCACAATTTTCTTGTAGCTACACCGAGTCTAAGATATAAACATACGTATATTAAAGTTTGTCAGAGCACAATAAAATATTTCAATTAATTTTTCATTAAAATTTATTTTACAATTTTTGTTTTCCCTCGTTACTTCCACTTTCATCAATTATTTAAGAGTATTTTTTACGAAAGTTAATTTAATTTTTAGTACAGAGTACGGTTTAAATTCATAATACAAAACGTATGTATGTAGAACGTATGTATGTATATACTTTGACATTTGATTCGTAATATATAGCTGAAAACAGTATTATGCTAATTAATTGTTTTAGACGGAATAATTAAATTAATTCATTATACTCGTATACGATATATAATTTTTTTGTAGTTATACATACTCTTTTGAGCGCATTTTTTTTTATTTTTAAACATGTAATAACCCTAATCTAAAAAAAAATTCTATTCTGAGAAACTTTAATAAATTAATTAACATTTTCATATGTGAATTTTTGTGTGTTACTTGTTATATTATTTTTGACTTGTTGTGTAACCGAAACTTCGTCGAAAGTTAAATTAAAAATTTATCAACTTCTCAGAAAATGTATTACATTACAACATAAATTAAATATTTAGTATAAATTCACTCTAAACTCCTCATACTTCCCAGCTAGGTATATAATAACGAATTTGTTGTAAGCTCATAATTACAATTTAATTAATTTGTGTTGCCAGCAATTTTTGTAGTAAATTTGCATCGTAGCGTGATTTAAAATGAATAACACTGGAAATGTGCGAATTATTCGATGTGGTTTACATTTCAAAGATGTGCACATTAAAAGTGTGAAATATTTATTTTAAATGCTGCAAAAATCATCATAGATTAGTTGTGAAACTGCTGTAAAATACAATCCTATAGAAATGAGGTACCACCAAAAGAGCATCAATTAAATTAAAAAAAAATTGCAAATGTCTTTTAAAGCAATAATTTTAATAATTAAAATGGGAAAATAAATTTAAAATTAAATGTAGGTTGTTCACGATTTTTGTTTGTAGGAAGCCGTCGAAATTGTTGGGAATCACACAATGATAATAGGGATTATAAGTAAAATAGATATTAAATTTTATTTCATTTCAAAATCTATTTATTATGTGGGAGACAAATCAACTTCAACAACAACGTCAAGCAATATTTGCTATGGTTAGTACAAAGTTGGGTTACCTCTCCCTCGCAACCACCGATGAAAAACATAGTAGATACACAATAATAAATAATTAATTGAGTCTCTGACAGCTTTTTAGAATTTGTGGTGCATCATTAGGATTCCAGTGATCTATAACAATAGTGTTGTCATTATGCCGTCACAAAAACTTATCGTAACTTATCGATCGGTTAGGTGTCTGTCACAACTAACAATCCTATCCTCTCCTTCGGTATTGTTGTTATATAAAAAAGGGTGTACGGTGTGTGCCCGGGAGTCCGGCAGTTCTTGATCAATGCATGGCTATACATCCAAATCAATCAAATTTCACAAACTATTTATTATCAAAATATAAATTTTTCAATGCATAACTAATGTTATTATAAGTACCTACATTCGTTATTGTTAATTGTGTTATATACAATACATTTTATTTCAAATCTATAGTTAAGTAAAACATAAATAAATTATAAAAATATTTCTAGAAAGAGAAGTTTGTATGTATCAAAATCAATAGAATCTTTCGGCTGTATGAATACTGGTTAAATAATAGCACATCTGCTCTTTTCTTGTTTTTGTTTACAACCATATTTTTTATGCGTAGTTAAAATAGATGCACCTTTTCTACGAAAAAGGGGTAAAACCAGAGCCTTCTAGAATATAGAGCCATAATCATTATGACGTATTTTTTAAAATCTTTTTTAGTGGTATAACTTTTCACATATTTCCATAGGAATCCATAGTAAAAATGGTGTTTTTTAGCTTCAAGTTTTTCAATGAAAAAAGCAAAAATGTTACAAAATGTTTACACAAAAGTGTTCTACATATCTTTAGCAGCAATACACAAGAAGGGTATATTGATATTAAGTAAATATTAATTGCAGAAATTTTAAAATTAAATTATTTCTAAAATATATTTTGCGAACTTTCATTTTGAAAAATACATCAAGGTTGGCTCTGACGAATTAAAATAATACTTGCTAAATTTATGTTTAGTTTTACTAGTGTACGTTAGATGTCTATCATTGTTGGCAGAGAAATACGAAAAAAATTATTTAATCACACAATTATGACACGTTATTAATATTTTGTGAATTTGTTTTGCTTTTCCTACAATTTTTGAACTCAAATTTCCCCAAGTGGCAATTTTTGGTACGATTTTTCAAAATGTTTACTGCCCACTGCCATCTATGTATATTGACTTAATGTACACGATTTGTAGTAAGCTTTTCTTTTTAATTTGACCAGAACGCTGTTGTTATGAACTTTTTTTTATATTTTGGTTTAAATAAATCAATTATTACAAGAAAATGAAAACGATTTATTTAAACGAGATTTATATATGTTGAAATTCAAACATTTATGAAAATATTTCAGAAATCATAATTAAGAATTTGTAACGTTTTCATTTACAAATTTGTCTTAGGAAAAAAAGTGATTTCTCATATGTTTTATGTGTTTTACTAATGTAACATAAAAAAAAAGAGGTATAAAAAGACAAAATTTCTTCCAATAAACACAATCCACTAAAAATTGCCTAAAGAAAATGTTTGTTTTATTTATTCGGTGTGTTTACCAGAAATAATAAACCGTGCCGTGTCGGTCAAGTTAATTACCAAACCCAATACCTACCAGCGACCAATCGCCCAAACCAAACCGAGCCATTTTTTGGTCCTTAAAATCCGGATGACCGTATTGTTTTACAACTATTTAAATAAAATCTTATATAAAATCCAATAATTCATCCAGTGTGGAAGTTCAATTCAGTGAATTAAAAAAAAAAAAAAAAAACAATTAATAAATAACTAAATTTAGTGAATTAAGTGAATAACTTATAAACATTGTGTAAGAAAGTGAAGTAAAATTGACACAAAGTGAAACACAAAGTTAAACATAACGAAAAAAAATACAAAAAATAGTGAGACAAATTAACAACAAGCAGCCAAAATTCCAGTTGAGGTGCCCAACCGTTTCCGTTTTATGGCTATAAAAACTACCGTATCTACCAATATTGAATTGCAGTTCCATCCGAGTAATCATCAGGTCAACAAAATCATAAGGTATTGAAATATTTAGTTATAAAATTTAGAATTAACGTAAACTAGAATTAATTATTTTAGAATTTTAAATTTTTAAATTTGTCAATTGTTGCTTATTCTTTCCACATTGGTATTTCCTCTCAAATCAAAATGGGTAGACCTAAGGTTGACCATTTTGAAAAATTAAAATTAAAGATTAAATTTTTGAAAGTAAGGGTTGATCCTATAGAGGAATATATAGACGGTATTTCTGCGATAGAGCACCCACCAAATTTATCTCAAGTTAATTGTCAAATAGAACTGACAAATTCTATTAATTCCCAATTTGAAAATGCAATATTAGATTTCCATGAACTGGGTAGTGAGGTTGAATCCAATGATTTAGAAAAATTGATTTTAGATTTTCAAAATTATCTTAAAACTTTAAAAACCAAGTTGATGTCATTGAGAGATAACGTACCCACCACAACTCCCACTAAAAATGAGATTTTCAATACAATAGATGTTAAAATACCCGAATTATACATACCAATTTTCGATGGTAATCCAAAAGAATGGCTTACTTTCCAACAAACTTTCGAGTCCGTAGTTCATAAAAATATTAATTTAAAAAATAGTATCACCAAATTCAATTTATTATTAAAATACCTAAAAGGCGATGCGCGTGCTGCCATTGGCCATATCGATTTATCCCACAACGGTTATATTAAAGCTTGGGATGAATTAAATCAAAGATACCATAACCAGAAAATATTTATAGACGTACATATAGATGGTCTTTTAGATTTACCAAATATAATTAAAGGAAATAGTCAGGAATTAAAAGATTTATTAAATCGTGTGACCACATCTTCCTTAGAAGCTTTTCGAAAATTTCTTCCTATAAAGTGTCTTGTAATTTCTTAGTTACCAACAATATATCAGATGCCTTACCACAACAAAAAATAAACATTTCTCTTTGGAATATACCGCCACATATTAAGCTAGCAGATCCATTGTTCAACTTGCCTAGGCCTATTGATATTCTATTAGGGGCCGAAGTATTTTTCCATGTTGTTCGAGATAAAAAACTTGTATTAAAATCAGAATTACCAATTCTCGTGGACACAGTTTTTGGCTTTATTATAAGTGGCAACTACGAAACTAACCCAGTACACAATTTTCATTTAAAGAATCATCAAACTAATATAGATAAACCGCTTCAAGAATCAATAGAAAAATTCTTTCAGTTAGAATCTGTGTCTAATTGCCATTTATTATCTAAAGAGGAACAATTTTGTGAATCACATTACACTAAAACAACTTATAAAAATGATGATAACAGGTACGTCGTTTCATTGCCATTGTCTCCTAGCATCAGGGACTTAGGAGACTCAAAGGTTCAAGACCCCGACCTTAAATCACAATATTTCCAATTCATGAGTGAATACATTGAACAAAATCATATGAAAATAATTGATGAAAAATTTGATGATCCGAATTCTATTTCTTACTACATGCCACATCATGCCATCTTAAAACCCAATAGTTCCACAACCAAATTGCGTGTAGTGATTGATGCTTCCGCAAAAAGCACTACAAACATATCATTAAATGACGTTATGTTAGTTGGTCCGACAGTTCAAGAGGATTTATTTAAAATCATTCTTAGATTCCGAAAATATAAATTTGCATTTACCGCTGACATTTGCAAAATGTATAGACAAATTATGATTAACCCGCATGATACTAAGCTTCAAAGAATTTTGTGGAGATTTAACCCAGACGAACAAATCAAAACGTGTGAATTAACAACTGTCACTTATAGCACAGCATCCGCCCGTTACCTTGCCACACGAACACTGAACCAATTAGCCGATGATGAATACTAACATTTTCCATTAGCAGCTTCTGTTTTAAAAAGAGATTTCTATGTCGATGACGTTCTAACTGGCGCAAATTGTTTATCGGAGGCAATTAGTTTGAAAAATGATTTGATTAATTTGTTACGAAAAGGAAAGTTTGAACTTCATAAATGGTGCTCAAATTCTCCAGAATTATTAAAAACCATCCAATTGACCTTCGTGAAATTCTTCACAAAAATAAATCCACTTCAAAAGAATCCATTAAAGCATTAGGAATTGAATGGAAGCCTGATGATGACATTTTTATTTTTAATATAAACAATTTATCTAATAATATTAATCATATTACAAAACGCGTCATACTTTCCGAAATATTAAAAATATACGATCCGATGGGTCTTATTTCTCCTGTCGTGATTACCGCCAAACTGATGATTCAATCACTTTGGAAGTGTTAAAATCTGACTGGGATTCACCCGTTCCACATGAATTACAATTATCTTGGTTAGAGTACAGATCACAATTAGACCATTTAAATAAATTAAGTATATCTCGTTGCGTTATTAAATCCACACCGGTCACTTTAGAATTACATGGATTCTGTGACGCTTCAGAAAAGGCATATGGAGCATGCTTTTATTTAAAATCAATAGACAAATTTCAAAATACACACATTTCTTTATTATGCAGTAAATCTCGAGTCTCTCCTGTAAAAACAATAACAGTTCCGCGCCTAGAGCTTTTCGCAGCCCATTTATTAGCCAAGTTATTAAAACTCGTTTTAGAAGCTCTTGACATGAAAATTGATAAAATATACCTTTGGTCGGATTCTACGATTGTTTTACATTGGATTAAAATGTCACCCCATAAATTGAAAATATTTGTTGCAAACCGAATTAATGAAATCCAGGAATTAACTGAAAATAGCATATGGCAATATATTAACACCCACGATAATTCTGCCGATATTGTTTCTCGTGGTGTCATGCCCAATGAATTATTTATTTATTTATTTATTTATTTATTTATTTATTCCATAATGGGGCAACACACAGACAAAGTCCAATTACGTGTGCCCTCAAAACTGAGATTTACAAACATCAATACATACTTAAAAAAAAAAAAAAATAATAATAATTATAATCCAATGCTACTATAACAGTAGCAATAACTAAATAACAATAATACCAATAATCATACAAAATGTAATAAAAATGTTCCCAAAATTTATAAACTATTATAACGATATAAAATTATGATATTTACTAACAGGCAACACCAGCAACTGCAAAATCAATCAATTGGAAACATTAAAAAATTGAATTAAAACAGAGTATACTTTATGTTTAAATAATGAAAATCAGCCAATAAGCTTTGGTGGAATGGCCCTGGAATTTTAATTGATAACAGTGTAAGCTTATTAGTTCCAGATATACAATTTGATTCAAATTTACTCGAATTAAAACCAACCCAAACTTTAAATAATTTCTTTCAAAAAACCGATTCATCTTTGATATCTCGCTACAGTTCCTATAAAAAATTAATTCGTGTTATAGCATTTTGTAAGAGATTTTTGAAAAATTGCAGAAGTAAAGTTACTGACAAATCATGCGATGTACAATCCGGGGCTCTTACCATTGAAGAACTGGATCAGTCATTTAAATACAATTGTAAAGATCATTCAGTTAGAACATTTTAAACCTGAAATCTCTAGTATAACTAATATCGGAAAGGTTTCCAGTAAAAGTCACATCCAAAAGCTTACACCATTTTTAGACAAAAATCAAATTCTTCAAGTTGGTGGTCGAATTAAAAACGCCAACATTCCTTATGATTCAAAACATCAAATTCTCCTACCCAAAAATCATCATTTTACAAAGCTTGTGTTTAGAAACGAGCATGAAAAAAATATACATATTGGTCCAACCCTTCTAGTCTCAATGGTTCGTCAACGATTTTGGCCAATTAGCGCCGCAAATACCGCAAAACTAATCTGTCGTTCTTGCATCACATGCTTTAAATTCAAGCCTGTTATATCCCAACAATTAATGGGTGATCTTCCTGTAGATCGCATTACACCAACAAAACCATTTAATACAACTGGCATAGATATCTGTGGTCCTTTCAACATTAAATATAAATTAAATCGAAAAAGTTCACCTCAAAAAATCTACATTGCTCTTTTTATTTGTTTTTAACAAAAGCCACACACCTAGAAATAGTATCAGATTTATCAGCTGAAACCTTCCTAAATTGCCTTAAACGTTTTTTAAATAGAAGAGGTAAATGTAGTACCATTTGGACAGATAATGCCGGCAATTTTATAGGTTGCAATAATGAAATTAAAACTTTATTTAAATTATTTATAGACAATTGCCCTGATAATAAAATTATGGAATTTTGTACGAGTGAACGCATTGTTTGGAAATTTATCCCTCCCAGGTCACCAAATTTCGGCGGTTTATGGGAAAGTAATATTAAGTCTGTCAAGCGACATATAAAAAAGGTTGCTTCAAACATTATGTTGTCATATGAAGAAATGAATACGCTTATCATACAAATAGAGGCAATTATAAATTCTAGGCCAATATCTAATATTTCCAACGATCCAAATGATCCTGAACCACTAACTCCAGCCCATTTTTTAACTGGAGGTTCAATAATGTTACCACCAGAACCGACACTTCTTGAATTACCACAAAACCGACTCTCAAATTGGGAACGTGTGACACAATTGGTTCAAAGTTTTTGGAAAAGATATTCAACGGAATATCTTCACACGCTACAACAGAAATAAAAGTGGAAATCAGATTTGCCAAACATTCAGATAAATGATGTTGTTCTATTATCAGACAACAATTTGCCATCCACTAAATGGTTGTTGGGGATCATTGTTAAAATATCTCGTGGAGAAGATAATAAAATTCGAGTTGTCGATGTTAAGACTAAATCAGGTGTTTTAAAACGAGCAGTATCTAAATTATCGAAATTGCCAATGTCGACCGAATAATGCAACAAAATAAAAATTGTTAAGTCATAAATTATGTATTTAAGAATAAAATAAATGAATTTGGATAATCTTTATAAAAATCAAACATTAATATTATATTTATAACTTTTTTAGAATAAGTAAGTAAAAAAAACAATAAATGAATTTTGTTAACCTTTAGAATTATATTTAAATCAAATTTTCCTATTTATAAGTTTTCAAAAATGTTAAAAGAAGAAAAACTGTATCATAGTTACAATAATGTAATATCACATTGAAAGCCGAGTCTTTCAAGAGGACCGGTATGGTTAATTAATAGCACATCTGCTCTTTTCTTGTTTTTGTTTACAACCATATTTTTTATGCGTAGTTAAAATAGATGCACCTTTTCTACGAAAAAGGGGTAAAACACATAAAATTAAAAACACATTTATCGACTATGGAAAATTTTAACTAATTGGTTTTACCAAAGCAATAAAATTATTATTTTTGAATCCTTATCTAATACATAATATAAATAAGTATTTTGAGATGTAGTAGGATATAAGATTATGTACATAAAAAAAAAGAGGTATAAAAAGACAAAATTTCTTCCAATAAACACAGTCCACTAAAAATTGCCTAAAGAAAAAGTTTGTTTTATTAATTATTCGGTGTGTTTACCAGAAATTATAAATCGTGCCATGCCGGTCAAGTTAATTACCAAACCCAATACCTACCAGCGACCAATCGCCCAAACCAAACCGAGCCAAATACCATTATTGTTAATATATTTTGTCTATAAAAAACCGAGAGCATCTATTGATTTTAACACAGACACACTTCTCTTTTTATTATTTGTGTGGGCTTGAAACACACAGAAATGAGGGTTTTCTTTGAGTTTTGATTTAGTGAATATAATTCTCTAAGTTATTACGTTCTTGCCTCATACTTAATGTATGAAATTAGAATTTTATTTTTGCAGTTTGATTGTAGCTACCTGATGAGTATACCGAACTTTTTGTTCGTGCGAGCTTGTCATTACGAAGCCAAAGTACCACAGAGAAAACTCAAAGAATAGTTCAGGTTGAAGTGCAGGGGGGATTTTGATATATCCACTTTTTTGGTAGATATATTATAAATGATTGGGCTCTTCATTTTTTCTGATTAACAAGTCTAAAAATGTTGTGAATGCCATTATTGTTAATATATTTTGTCAATAAAAAGCAGAAAGAATCCATTAAACATATTTTTGTTATAATTAAAATAAATCAAAGCCGAAAAAATCATTATGATATAATTAAAATCCGTTTTGAAATTATGGAAACCTAGATTTTTTGATCGTCTCCAAACTTTGTATTTTTGATTGCCTTTATACAAAGTACTAAGATTACCAGGTTTTTTAGAATTTTCACCTCACCCATATCATAGGGAGGGATTTTTGAAAAAAAGACTTTTTTCGAAAATTGATTGCGGACAAAGGACATGTTAAATTCCAAATTTTGATATCTTAAATTATTCAGATTGAATGTCCGCAGACAAAATTTTTTTTTTATTTTTAATTACGACTTAGAACAAGGCCAAAATTGAGGTCAAAAGTCGACCACATATTTTAACATAAAAATTCGTGTAAGGTGGTATAGTATGGTTTATAATGTAATTTAACATCAAGAATAAAAATAAAATTTAAAATGTCAAAGGTCAATAACAAGGTCAAAGGTCAGTAATAATGCAAAACTTCAAAAAACAAGGAAAAAAATCAAACATCTCGAGATTCAAATAATTTATTGTATAGTGTTGAATATTACATAATTAAAGCTTAAATTTACAAAAAGTATTCCAATCACTCAAATTTAACTTGTAAGATCTGCCCTTGAATATTGGATGCAAACATAAGTGGAAAATATCAGAAGCAGGGACTAATTGTTCACAAGACGGATTGATCCAAATGAAACTGTAATTAAAAATGACATATTGCAATTAATAATAATTGATTAGCTTTATTTTGTGAACAAACCTATGTTTCCTTTTCCTTTGTGACACATCAACTGCACTTTTACACACCATACATCAACTACACTTTTATCAAACGGTTTCTATTCTTGAATTAGTGGAAGCAGAGAACTTTTTAATCTGAAGCATTGTTTTACACATCGGAATAGAGTTTTATTCAAGTACAGGTGTTATTGTCGCAGTGTTTTCCTGGCCGTGTGCAATGCTTGGGGCGTAATTTAGCAAACGTTGAGATAGACGATTTGAACTGGGGATATTTGCTCTTTAATTCTGCATATAAATCTTCCAAATTAAGCATTAGTCGCAGTAAACGCCAGTCAAAACGTTTTTCACCATAACCGCCTCTCTAAAACTGGGAGAAACATGACTCACGTAAAGCTGCGGTTTCAATATCAAGCTGTTTTCATTTCTTAGCTGATGGATAACTCAGAGGTCTAAATTTTTACCTGTAGCAAGAACCTTTAACTGTTATATAATGCGAACACCCAAACCTGCTAGATAAGTTAAAATTTTGGAATTATCATCCCGACTACAAGTTAAAACGCTCATTGGCTTACCGTTGTTGTATTTGATCAATCGTAATGTCCTTTGGAGATGAAGTTATGATCTTGTACTTTTCGTTCTTTGGCAAATTCGGGTCAGATTCAAACTTTTTCTCTAACCCCAAAGTTAACTTCTCACAGCAAATTCAACGGGACTTTTTGTTGTGCTTTCTTTTTCGACGTCTTTTTTGTGGCGTACAAAAATTCTGAATATTGAATTGCAAGCATCTTTGCTTACAAAGGCGATTTCGACTTCCTTTGAAAAATCTTGTCCTCTTAGTTTAAAAGGTTAAGAAAATTCGTTAGAAAATTAAAAAATAAAGCCAGCACATCTAAACTTCAGGCTGATTGGGATAACTTCTTAGTGGCTTAAAACGATTATAAAAGAAGTTTAAGACAAGCTCATAGATCATGGTGGATTAACTTCTGTTAGGGATTTCACAGCCTATTGGCTGTAACTAGACTAAATAAAGCTTTGGCTAAAAATAATGTTTGTAGACTTAATGCTCTTTATCTGTCGAGTGGTCAGCTCACCTCTTCCAATAGGCAGGTCGGTGAATTGCTTCTTTCTGTTCATTTTCCCGGTTGTGACTTCAGTCCTGATTCTGTTATCATCAAGCCTGCTAACTTGTATGTTGAAACCCCTAATTGGGGTTTGGCCACAAGCTGATCACTCACGACGTTCTGCGTTGGGGTGTGTTCTCATTTGCACCGTACAAAGCTAGAGGTCTTTATGGGATTTTCTCTGCTGAATTACAGCATGGCTTTCCCTACATTCGGGAGCATCTGCTTCATTTATTCCAAGCGTGCATTGCATATAGTATTGTTCCACAATGTTGGAGCAAGACTAAAGTTTTTTTTATCCCGAAGGCTGGCAAGTCTGATTATACGGACCTTAAATCATTTCGGCCTATTAGTCTGTCTTCAACTTTTCTTAAGACTTTAGAAAGGATCGTCGACAGATTTATTATAGATCATTACTTGCCGCAACATGCTTACATAGTTGTTAAGTCCTGTGAAACTCTCTATAATAAAGATTTTCTTATGTGTACTTTTCTGGATATTGCAGGAACTTTTGATAGTACTTTGTTTGCTACGATTACTAAAGCCTGTACCAATTTTAGTATTGATCGCTCTATTGTTTTATGGATCGAATCTATGCTTAAGTCTCGCATTGTTGATGCTGAGCTGGATGGCTTGTCCATTTCTGTCAAGATTGCTAAAGGCTGTCCACTGGAGGGAGTGCTCTCTCTTCTGCTGTGGCTTTTGGTCATTGACGAGCTACTAGTTAAACTACAGTATTCTGGCTTCATTGTCCAAAGCTATGCTGATGATATTGTTGCTACAGTTTCTGGCAAATATCTGAATGTATTGGGCGATTTATTGCAACAGGCCCTACTTTTAGTGGAGGAATGGTGTATTGAGAAGGGCTTACGCGTTAATCCGTCTAAGACTGATTTAATTGTATTTACTAGGCGTAGAATTATTGAAGACTTCTCTGTTCCTTCTCTTTTTGGAAAAGCGATTAGATCGACCATGTAAAACATCTTGGTGTCTTCTTGGATAGTAAACTCTCATGGAATTGCAACCTTGATTACAAAATTAAGAAAGCTACTGCCTTTTGGGAAATCATGGGGACTGACCCCCAAAATGTTATTATTTGTTTACAAATCGTTGGTTTTACTAATCCTCTCATATGGTTCCATTATTTGGTGGCCAGTGGTTGAATTAAAGGCTTCTTGTAGAGCCATTACTGGAGCTATATTTTCTACTCCACTTCTGGCTATGGAGTCTATTTTGTATTTGCCCCAGTTGAACACCTTCCTTCTAGGTACTGCCTGCTCTGCGGCGTATCGCTTGAGATGCATTGGTGCATGGAGTGTATTAGGTGCAATGGTGGGGCATAAACTAATCATGAAAAAATAGTTCAACTTCGACAATTTATTCTCGGTGGTTTATCCATCGAGAGATGTGTGATCCTCGGAGCAATTTCTTAACATGGTGCTGGATTTGGAACTTACTGCTCTCTGATTGATTTCAGATCGTTTGATAGTCTGGATTCGCTACTGCTGTCTTTCAGGCAGAATTAATTGCTTTGACTAATAGTGTTATTGAGGCTATGCATCTTGCCATTAACATCAAAAAGTTAAGTAAAGCTGTGCAGAATTCAATACTTGTTAAGGACTGTAAACATTTCATCAACCTTCTTTGTTCTAACAATAGAGTTACTGTCTTATGGGTACCGGCTCATTGTGAAATTGAAGGTAATGAGATCGCCGATTCACTAGCCAAGGCTAGCTCGCGATTAACATTAAAGCTTTCATTAGCGCTAAGAAGGCTATAAAAACTTCGCTCTTAAAGAGCTACGGCTGAAGTGTCATCTACTTCTGGTTGCCGTAAGGCGAAGCACTTTATTAATGAGCCACCTTTAAAAAGAGACCAGCTCAGATAGATAGTTTGCAATCCTCACTGGCCATGGCCGTTTTAAGGACCATCTTCATCGCTTGGAATTGGCTCAAGGTGACATGTGTGATGACTGCCTCGAAGGGATTGACAGCTGCATTCATTTTGTATGCAGTTGTCCAGCTTTCGAAAGTGTTCGTATTCAATTGTTTAATTGTAGGACTAGCGATATATATAGTTAGCATTGTTTTCGAAACGTGAAAAAATTGAATATAGCAGAACATATTTTATTAATGCAAACCTTGGATAATGGTTGAGGAATTGAGGGGTTTCCTTGATTTTTTTGGTTTAATGAATATAATTCGCTAGACCAGTAAGTTCCTTCGTGATACTTAATGTACGAAGGGAGATCGAACTTTTGTCTGTGCAAACGATTCAATACGAAGCCAAACTACAATATAGAGAACTCAAGGAAGGTTCTAATTTTTCGTTCAGGGTCGATAAACTTTGTATGACTCTTGGGTTAAAGTACGGCGGGGAATTTTGATATTTCTAATTTTTTTGGTAGTTACTCGTATATTATAAATGATTGGCTTGTTCATTTTTTCTGTTTGGCAAGTCGAAAAATGTTGTGAATGCCGTAAAAAGCCGAAAGAATTTTATTGATTTCAATTTTTTTTTACTGCACGGTCACTTTTTTAACTTTGATCTATTTATTACGCGTTCCTGGACGAAATGATTTTTCGAAAATGCGTTTTGCATATTCATATGTTAAAGAGAAAAACATTGTATGTGCGTTAGTTATCACAAAAATATAAAACATTTTAAATCACTTTTATAGTGTAAAATACAAGTAAATTGTGGGGAATTCATAAAATTTGTTAGGAGGTTGCACGTGTAAAAATGTAAACTGTGTCGATTGACTGATTTACGTCATATGTCGTTATGTATTTTTCAATAATTTTTGGTGGTAAATATCAATTTTACAATGCAGCCATCAATAATTTCATAACTAGTGTTACAATTTTACACGGTACAAGATATTAAAACTTAAAGATTTATTGAATCACCAATCCCTCCAATATGTAGGCGAGAACAAAATTAAAGTTTTTTACAAAAAAATTTAGAGATAATGTTTTGACACAATGCCAGCTAAAAGCAACATACAACCCTCTCGTAAATAAATTAAAGCTGACAACCAATCTTTTTGCAGGAATAATGATAAGCTACCATAAAAAAAAACTTGTGTGAGAAATGAAAATTCTATTTCCTAAAAGTTCAAAGTTTGGAATACAATTTGTGTTGTTGTTGTTGTTGCAATTTTATGCTGCAACATTTCTGGTATTTTTTTGTTTTTTTTCCGGCATTTGGTGTATATAAAAATCCCATAATATGTTCAAAGATTTTATATTTGTATTATTTTGCTAGTGATTTTAGTTAAAATGTTTAGTTGTGGTTTTCATTCTTGATACATACAAACACAAACACGTACATGTATTATATACATACATAAAAGGAGGAAAAAATTTATTATTTGGATGAAAATAAGTGAAAATTCGTTAAAAATATAAATTTATATTTTTCAATTTATTTATTTTTTGTTGCAGATGGAATTTGTTTTATTTTTTATGGTTTTTTGTAAATATTTTGTTTTTGTAAGTAGTCTCGTAGCATGGTTATTTATTAAAAATATTTTTTATTTTATATTTATAATTTATTTATGTGTCTGTATGGTTTAATATTCGATTCACTGTAAATCCTATTAAATATGAAACATAAAACTGTGTATTCCATGAAGTTCAATATAGATTCAATAAGTTGACCGTATATCGAAGCTATAGTGTACTTGTACGTATGTATTGAATTTTCAACCGCATAAAAATTTCTTGGATATAGAAATTTATAAATTATAGCTTTTATGGCTGGTTTCATATTAAATAATTTGAAAAAATATATTAACTGGGCGCACATAATGTTCATTCTGCTGTAAAGTTAGATATTATATAAACCAGACCGTATATATGGACGATTAACAAAGAACCATGAATTTATTTGCTTGAAATACTAATATACTAATAATACTAAAAATCGTGGATGCGAGTAAATTGGTATCATGTCTAATAGTACCTCGCTACCTGATATTTACAAACAATTAACCGGGTTTCAGACACCTAGTAGTAGTATATTTTTAGTCAATTATTTAGCACAAGACGACACAATTTCAAGTTCATTTACTGCTTAAGTTCGTGGAAAGCTATTTCAGGTTCTTCAAAAATTTCCTAAATTTAAAATCTGTATTAATCCGTCGCACTATCGCCTCAGTCAATGCCAGCTTGGTCGAGTTTCTCAGAGGATTCTAAACTAAAATCATTTAAACGATTATTTATTAATTTATCAATCTTACCGTAAATACTAATATCAACATTAAGACCAATAACATTAACTTATTATCAATATTAACATTAACACCAATACCAATATTCACATCGATACCAATACCAACATTATGACATTAATACGTCGATTATATCGAAAAATTTATTTCACTAAATTTAATTGAACTTATGTGTAACAAAAATTCATTTAATTTCATTAAATTCAGAGAAACCTAAAATCCAATTCACTTCACCAATAATTATTTATTTAAAATCAGCCCTTAATAACTTTAAATAATTTAAATTCAATTCGGCATCTAGACAGAAAAAGGCAGCAAATTAATCACTAACTAGACAATCTGAAATTCAAGATATATATATAAAATTTTAATTCTAAATTATGAATATTAAACACTAAATATCTTCTTTTTTTAATATTTTAAAGTAAAATTCTAAAATTAGTAACTAAAAAATCTGAAACCCCTTAACATTTCATTTTCAAATCTACAGCTATTGACTCTAGAAATTATTTCCAAAATCAAAATTAAAGTAAATAATTGCTTATGGCTATTCTGCTTAAAATCCTACTGCAAAATAATTTAAATTTGATTTAGAACTCATTAAATAATAACAGCTTTAAGTTGTCCATACTAAAATAAATTAAATAATTTGAGTCTTCACATTGGTATATTCGTATTATTACCAAATATGACAAACAATTAGCACAAATATATCATTTGGCTAACAAACTTTATTTTGATTTTAAACGCACAATCTGCTATACAAAATTCCCGCTAGAAGAAGAAGAATATGAATTTAAATTCAAAATTATTCTGATTTAGAAATCTGAAACTTTATTAACCTTGTCCCACCCAACAATGTTATCAACAAACAATTTGAATCTAAAACTCTTGACGCTGGACGATTAAACAAATAAATTCTAAATTTTAAATCTCAAATTCCAAATTTCAAACTTCAAAATCCACATCCCAAATTCCGAATTCCAAATTTCCAATTCCAAATTTTAAATTTCAAATTCAAAATTTTAAATCCTAAATCACAAATTTCAAATTCCAAATTTTAATTCCTTAATCTTTCATTTCAAATTCCAAATTTCAAATTTTAAATTCCAAATTCCAAATACCAAATTCCAAATTTTAAATCCTAAATCTCAAAATTCAAATTTTAAATATTAATTTTAAATTTTTAATCTCAAATTCTCAATTTCAAATTTCAAATTCGAAATCCCAAATTCCAAATTTTCAATTCCAAATTTCAAATTTCAAATTCCAAATTCAAAATTTTAAATCCTAAATCACAAATTCCAAATTCCAAATTTTAAATTTTAATTTTAAATTTCAAATTCCAAATTTTAAATCCTTAATCTTCCATTTCAAATTTCAAGTTTCAAATTTTAAATTTTAATTTTAAATTTCAAATTCCAAATTCAAAATTTTAAATCCTAAATTCAAAATTAAAATTTTAAATATTAATTTTAAATTTCAAATTTCAAATTCCAAGTTCCAAATTCCAAATTTCAAATTCCAAATTCCAATTTCAAACTTCAAATTTCAAATTCCAAACTTCAAATTCCAAACTCAATCTCCAAAATTTCAAATCCCACATTCCAAATTCCAAATTTCAAATTCCATATTTCAAATTTAAAATTCCAAATCCCAAATTCCAAATTCCAAAATCCAAAATTTCATATTCCAAATTTAAAATTTTATATTTAAAACTTCAACTCCCAAATTCCAAATTTCCAATTCCAAATTTCAAATTCCAAATTCCAAATTTTAAATCCTAGATCACAAATTTCAGATTCCAAATTTTAAATTTTAATTTTAAATTTCAAATTCCAAATTTTAAATCCTTAATCTTCCATTTCAAATTCCAAGTTTCAAATTGTAAATTTTAAATTTTAATTTTAAATTTCAAATTCCAAATTCCAAATTTTAAATAATAAATCTCAAAATTCAAATTTTAAATATTAATTTTAAATTTCAAATTTCAAATTTCAAGTTCCAAATTCCAAATTTCAAATCCCAAATTCCAAATTTCCAATTCCAAATTTCAAATTTGCAATTCCAATTTCAAACTTCAAATTCCAAATTCCAAACTTCAAATTCCAAACTCAATCTCCAAAACTTCAGATTCCACATTCCAAATTTCAAATTCCAAATTTCAAATTTAAAATTCCAAATCCCAAATTCCAAATTCCAAAATCCAAAATTTCATATTCCAAATTTAAAATTTTATATTTAAAACTTTAAATCCCAAATTCCAAATTTCCAATTCCAAATTTCAAATTTCAAATTCAAAATTTTAAATCCTAAATCACAAATTTCAAATTCCAAATTTTAAATTTTAATTCTAAATTTGTAATTCCAAATTTTAAATCCTTAATCTTCCATTTCAAATTCCAAGTTTCAAATTGTAAATTTTAAATTTTAATTTTAAATTTCAAATTCCAAATTCCAAATTCCAAATTCAAAATTTTAAATCCTAAATCTCAAAATTCAAATTTTAAATATTAATTTTAAATTTCAAATTCCAAGTTCCAAATTCCAAATTTCAAATTTCAAATTTGCAATTCCAATTTCAAACTTCAAATTCCAAACTCAATCTCCAAAATTTCAAATTCCACATTCCAAATTTCAAATTCCAAATCCTAAATTCCAAATTCCAAAATCCAAAATTTCATATTTCAAATTTAAAATTTTATGTTTAGAATTCAAATTTCAGATTCTAAATTCCAAATTTTAATTTTAAATTTCAAATTCCAAATTCCAAATTTTAAATCCTTAATCTTCCATTTCAAATTCCAAGTTTCAAATTCCAAATTTTAATTTTTAATTTTAAATTTCAAATTCCAAATTCAAAATTTTAAATCCTAAATCTTAAAATTCAAATTTTAAATATTAATTTTAAATTTCAAATTTCAAATTTCAAGTTCCAAATTTCAAATTTCAAATTACAAATTCCAATTTCAAACTTCAAATTCCAAATTCCAAACTTCAAATTCCAAACTCAATCTCCAAAACTTCAAATCCCACATTCCAAATTCCAAATTTTAAATTCCAAATTTCAAATTTCAAATTTCATATCCCAAATTCCAAAATCCAAAATTTCATATTCCAAATTTAAAATTTTATAATTGAAACTTCAAATTTCAGATTCCAAATTCCAAATTTTAGTTTTAAATTTCAAATTCAAAATTCCAAATTCCAAATTTTAAATCCTTAATCTTCCATTTCAAATTCTAAGCTTCAAATTCCAAATTTTAAATTTTACATTTAAATTTCAAATTCCAATTTCCAAATTCAAAATTTTAAATCCTAAATCCTAAATCTCAAAACTCAAATTTTAAATATTAATTTTAAATTTCAAATTTCAAATTTCAAATTCCAAGTTCCAAATTCCAAATTTCAAATTCTAAATTCAAATTTAAATTCCAAATTCAAAGTTCCAAATTCCAAATTTCAAACTTCAGATTCCAAATTCCAAACTATAAATTCCAAACTCAAACTCCAAAATTTTAAATCCCACATTCCAAATTTCAAATTTAAATTCAAATTCCAAACTTTAAACTTTAAATTCCAAATATCATATTCTAGATTTTAAATCCCAAGCTTCAAATTGTATATTCTGTAAAAAATTTTATATTTTAAACTCTACTGCATTTATATTTCATATTTGTATACTATACATACATTACCAACACTTACGATAATAGGTTGATGATGTTTAAATTAATAACGCTTAAAAATAGAAGAACTTTGTTTATTCAAAATTTCAGAGTCAGCACAATAATATGTTTAAAACCCTCGAATATCTTGAAATATATTTTCCAGGTTTTCTAGCCATAGAGCCTAACATAACGGAGTCAACAAAACAAAATAACAAAATGGAAATAAAATTTCGTGAAGTTGTGTTGAAAAATAAGATTCACGAATATAAAAAGAACAAAACCGTATTTGCCAACCAAATTGGATTTTACCCTAATCAGCATGGGTTGAGTCCTGCAGACTTATTTTAATTCTATTAGCTAAAACATAACCGAAAAATAAATGTTTGTGAAAATTGAGCTTTATGTATTCCAGTACGTATTATTTAAGACCTAGATTCACCTACTTATTTTTTTAATCATACTGAATGTTGCCTAGCCAGAGCATTTTCAAAAACAAACATAAAAACATGCGATGAGTCTCTGAGTAAGGGAATAAGTTCAGCATATTAGTCTTTTTACTGATTATTGGTATAGAATGGAAATCAATTATCAGCTTATGAGTTTTGATTATATACTCCAATATTGTAAATGATAATTGTGATAAATGAATTTAGAAAATATTTGATGATTCACAAGAATGGTCGATAACAAAATCGAGCCGTAAGTCTCTATCGCCAATGGCCCCATAATATAGATTTTGAAATACACAATAAATTAAATACTATTTTATGCTAACATAGGGGAAATTGAAAGGTTGGTTGATACTCTGCCTTATACGTGTCACGGCATTTTCTTCAAAAAAAAAAAAAAATGAAATCTAACCAACGACCTCTGGCGTTACATTATAAAATAAATATCAGAGTGAAGCCGCAGTACAATTGTAATACAACAAGCCAATTAGCATAACTATAAATGACGATTAGCAAAATGTTTCTTATAAATTAAGAACTGGACTTGGTTATACCAAATAGACATGGACAAAGGGATTAAAGCAGCAACTTACAGAAGGCAGCTACTTGGTCCTTGTATATTTTGGCCAAGTACAGTACTAAATTTTGTAGAAATATTATGAAACGATTATTTGGTCTTTAAGATATAAAAAGCTTAAATCGCACATTTCTCCTTGAATCAATTGAATTTTATTTTTGTTATTAAAATCTGTAAATTAATTTTTTTAACCGGTAAAGTGCGTCGTGCAAAAAGTTGCATGGCAAGAGTGGTGCGTTTCAGCGGACCGCAATTTTGTATTAATAATTGTTTATTAAATTAGAACGATACTTAAAATTTCGATTAGGAAGGTACTAATAATTTCAGAAAAAAAATCAGTTCAGATTATATAGAGAGACGCAACACTTAAATGTTACACTTCGAGTTCTTGTTTATAAACAGACCATCGGTTTTATTTTGGAAAGATATAACCACGAAATGCTATAGAATATTTTCACACAACGATCTCAGGGAAATTAAAGCAGCTCATAATTCGAAGTTACATTACCAATCGTTCTCAATATGTGGCGATTGATAATAAGGAGAGTATCATGAACAATTTGACTATGGGTCCCGCCTATATTTAATACATATTTGTGTTGAAGAGCTGAATGACCTACCCATTACATAAATATATCATATGTAACTCATGTCTCATTTTCACTTTTCAAATTATTGCAATAATTGATTAATCGTCGCTTCCAAATGAAAATTGAAAAGTACTCAATCGATTTTAGATAACTGAAAAGCACTCGCTTGGCATATTTCTGATGCATCAAATAAAGGACTGATTGTGAATTTACAGCTAAAATTCAATTAATAACATACAAATTTAATGCAATAAAATCGACGAGGTTACCTGGGTAACCCACCATAGATATAAGGGTTAATAAGAGTTTTAATAACAATAACCACCATTTACATTTTACAAACAAGAAATATGAAAGGTGTATTAACCGTAGAAAAATATTTCTTCGAAAAGTTTGACAATACTGCAGAAAACAGATCAACAAATTTGTTTAACTGCTTTTAGTTAAAATGACCCCCACACAATGCTTTGAGAAAATCTGTTTGGCAGTTCTAGACAAAACCTATCGATATGTTTGAGTTTTGAGAATGGATATTAATACAAAATTAATAAAAATGTATGACTGGAAAGACGGAAGCATGAAAGAACGTAAGGACGGACACGACATTTTTTCTAATCCATGTTGTAGAGCCCTGGTAACCTAATTACAATACTTACTCAATATAACTTCGTTATAGCGGGAAAAGTATTCAAGTAATTGATCATCCATCTAATTCAAATAGCTTATTTACAAATATGTTGATCGATATCTATAAAATATTTGCAAAATATTTATTAGGAAGGAACAAAAATTAGTTTTTTCTGTAATGGAACTCTGGAATAATTTTACACATTTCCTTGTACATATATTTGTAAATGGTTTTCGAAAATTGTTAAAAATTTGAAATCTCAGACGGTAATTTATAAATTTAAAGTCGAAATTCAAGATTTTCAAATATTTTTTGATCGATTCCTATACTGAATTTTGAGAAATAATAAAATTTAATATTTTTAAATTTGAGGTTCCAATTCTTACTGTCGAGTGTATATCATTTAAAATCTTTCAAATCTTATTTATTGCGAATTTTATAATTTTGATTTTCAATGTCAGTTTAGCGAAATTAATTTTTAAATACAAAATCGATTTATTTGCAACTCTTTCTTCGGAATTGCCAATAAATTACACTTGAAACTTTAACTCGTGAGTTTGGTTTGTATTTGTTAAACTATGCCTATCGTGCTTAAACAGTTTGACCAATATAACCTTTAAAGCTCTAATCCCATGACGTTAAACAATAACTTTTTGTGTGTATTCCGCAGAGTAGCTTACAGAGAGATTTCAGCTTTTCAGCTTTAACACAATTGAATTTGCAGATGCCATTTATTTTATGGTAGGTACCTAAATTTTGAATAATTTAAATATTTTTTGGTTGTAACCTTTAAAATGAAGCACAAAAGGGTCATTCAATTTTTTATTAAGAGAAATAAAAATTTCCATTCTTAAAATAAAATAAAAAGTCTGGCAGCATTAACTCTGCTGAAATAAAAAACGAATCAAAGAATATCTATATTTCCAATTAGGTTCACAACAATCAAAAAAGAATATTTTCTAACTAAATTGTAATTTTTCAATTTAAAATTATTAGTTTCTATTTTCAAGGAATAAAAATTAACCGCTGTACCATAAAAAATAATAAAAAACCAATTCAAAATATCATTCTCAAACCAGTTGTTACACAAGACGCGCAAGGAACAACAGAATGTACCTACATACTTGGATATACATATACGGAGATGTATCATTCCGCTTGTCTGTGAACGAAGAAAATCAACATCTTAAATTTTTTATTTTTTTTTGTAAGGGTCGTATCATTCTTATTTTTTAGGGCAATTGAGATAATACATATTATATTTTTTTTGTGTAGTTGTTGTTATTTTTATTATTATTATTTTTTGTTTTTTTTGTTTTCTTATACATTATAAGCACCATTATCATCATCACAGATGATGATATTTTGAGAAATTGTTGAATTTGAAGCAATAACAAAAACATCTATTTTATTTTCGAACGAAAAATGCCGGAAATTAAAACCTTGTCTTCAGTCAAAAAAAAAGAAAATTTTCACCGGAAAAATAATAACAAAAAAAAAAAGAAAATGTAAGATGAAAATATATATATTAAGTTAAAATGAATTTGTTAAATTGAATGAAAAATTTTGTTTATAATTTTAATAACACGGGTTAGAGGGTGATAAAGAAAGGAAGTTACCAAAAAAATGTTTTATATTACAAATTTCTAGGTAAACGGTTAATATTTATAATTTTGTGCAGACAGGAGACAAGCTAAATGAAATTTCTAAATTCCCACAAACCACATATCACGGAATTTTAATTAAATTCCATTAATTAAGTTTTATTTTCAAAAACTGGTAATAATTGTGGTATCGAATTTTATTTGTTGATAAAATATGTTTGCAAATAACAACTTTGTACAAATAAAATACAAAATATATAACCATCATGGTTTTTTTGGTTTTAAATTGATTCTAGTTTTTAAAAAATAAAAATAAAATTAAATTGAATTGTAATTGTATTATTGTAACAAAGTTGTTAGTAGTTTGTGCTTTATTTCAGACTTATTTATTTTGTTCGTTAACAGATGTTTCAATTACTCATCAACTGTAAGCATTACCATTAATTTAATTATACGATTTCTTAGGTTGGTCTTAAGGCTTCATGACTTCAAATTTTGCGTAAAGAAACATTGATTGTTAATTTATTTTAAATTAAAATAATTAATCTCAACATCTTATAAAAGTTATCACGCAAAATACCTCCGGCCGTGTAAACTACACAGCCCATCCAGAATTTTTTTTACACGATCATTTTCTTGAACTAATACTAGAAAAGCGCGAGAATCTGCAGCTGCCGCTTATCCTTTCTTATACCGATGCCATCTTTCTCATCATCCACAATCTCACTATTGAGCCCGTTCTTAAGGAATTAATTAAAGCCCTGGGATGTGCTGGCTTAGAGACCAACCACCACAAATGTACCACTCACATCAGAGATCCACATTCGAATTCTGTCCCATCCTCTAGTGTAAACCTAGCTGGTATAAGCTTTATCCGCGTCGATTTAATGCGATACTTGGGCACTTATTTCACCGGTCTAACTCGGTCTTACCCATATACATTTTTGTGTTCGATTTGGAACTTCTATTGCTCTTATCGTATGTAGTATTTTGTTTAGAGCTATATAACTTTTAAATTCTTGGAAGGTCCTAATACTTGAACATTTTCCTCCATTAAACGTGGTTTTATCAAGCCGGAATTCTGGGACTACGATCATATAATGCCCCGATTGGGGCTTATCCCCTAGAAACTCATTTCAAAGCCATACCTAAAATTAAAAAATTAAAAAAAAGGAAAAAGGAAGAAAAAGGAGAAAGTATAAAGGGAAGAGAAAGGTAAAAGTTAGAGGTAGAAATTAAAATTGAAAAGGTTAGTAGTTAAGCAAAGCCGTTTTTGGAACACTTTTTCATAGTAAAAGACTACGGAGCAAAGAAATGGCAATTATCCGCCATCTTGGATTTTTTGTCCGGAAATCGTGTCGAATTCAAAACCATTTAACACCGAAATTAAATTTTTCATTTTCGTTAAAAATAAAAACTTAAAGTTAAAAAGTTAACAAGTTAAAGTTAAAAGTTAGAGTTAAAATATTAAAGTTAAAAAGTTAAACAATTAAAGTTAAAGATAAAATTGAAAAGTTAATGTTAAAAAGTTTAAATGTTAAAGTTAAAAGTTAAAGTTAAAACGTTGAGAGTTAAAAAGTTAAAGTTAAACTTAAAAATTAGCGTTAATCAGTTAAAGTTGGAAAGTTAATGATATAGTTAAAAAGTTAAAAATTAAAAGTTAAAATTAAAAAGTTACTAGTTAAAAAAATAAATTTAAAGTTAAAAAGTTAGTTTTAAAAATTAAAGTTAACTAGTTAAAATTGAAAAGTTAATGTTAGGTAAAAATAAAAAGTTAAACTTACAAAGTTAAAGTAAAAAGTTAAAGTTAAAAAGATAAAAGTTAAAATGTTAAAATTTAAAAGTTAATCTTAATTACTAAAAAGAAGCCACTTCGAAACTTATATATAAATATTAACGCAAAGTTAGTGTTAAATAACAGGTTAAATAAAAATATAATTTTGTAAATACAATGTCTGAAATAAAATAAAATTTAATTTTATTGAAAATCAACTGAACTATAGCCCCAAATTCAGAGCTTTAAAAATCGAAAATCTGCAATTATGCTCCGATTTCGATGATTGATACCTCTATCAATAGGTGCTGAGACCTGTAATTGTGATGCCAACGGATATTTAGATCGCTCGAATATTTCTACACATTTCGTGGAAAATTTAATTTTATTGAAAATCAACTGAACTATAGCCCACAAATTCAGAGCTTTAAAAATCGAAAATCTGCAATTATGCTCCGATTTCGATGATTGATACCTCTATCAATAGGTGCTGAGACCTGTAATTGTGATGCCAACGGATATTTAGATAGCTCGAATATTTCTACACATTTCGTGGAAAATTTAATTTTATTGAAAATCAACTGAACTATAGCCCACAAATTCAGAGCTTTAAAAATCGAAAATCTGCAATTATGCTCCGATTTCGATGATTGATACCTCTATCAATAGGTGCTGAGACCTGTAATTGTGATGCCAACGGGTATTTAGATCGCTCGAATATTTCTACACATTTTGTGGAAAATTTAATTTTATTGAAAATCAACTGAACCATAGCCCACAAATTCAGAGCTTTAAAAATCGAAAATCTGCAATTATGCTCCGATTTCGATGATTGATACCTCTATCAATAGGTGCTGAGACCTGTAATTGTGATGCCAACGGGTATTTAGATCGCTCGAATATTTCTACACATTTTGTGGAAAATTTAATTTTATTGAAAATCAACTGAACCATAGCCCACAAATTCAGAGCTTTAAAAATCGAAAATCTGCAATTATGCTCCGATTTCGATGATTGATACCTCTATCAATAGGTGCTGAGACCTGTTATTGTGATGCCAACGGGTATTTAGATCGCTCGAATATTTCTACGCATTTTGTGGAAAATTTAATTTTATTGAAAATCAACTGAACTATAGCCCACAAAATCAGAGCTTTAAAAATCGAAAATCTGCAATTATGCTCCGATTTCGATGATTGATACCTCTATCAATAGGTGCTGAGACCTGTAATTGTGATGCCAACGGATATTTAGATCGCTCGAATATTTCTACACATTTTGTGGAAAATTTAATTTTATTGAAAATCAACTGAACCATAGCCCACAAATTCAGAGCTTTAAAAATCGAAAATCTGCAATTATGCTCCGATTTCGTTGATTGATACCTCTATCAATAGGTGCTGAGACCTGTAATTGTGATGCCAACGGGTATTTAGATCACTCGAATATTTCTAGACATTTTGTGGAAAATTTAATTTTATTGAAAATCAACTGAACTATAGCCCCAAATTCAGAGCTTTAAAAATCGAAAATCTGCAATTATGCTCCGATTTCGATGATTGATACCTCTATCAATAGGTGCTGAGACCTGTAATTGTGATGCCAACGGATATTTAGATCGCTCGAATATTTCTACACATTTCGTGGAAAATTTAATTTTATTGAAAATCAACTGAACTATAGCCCACAAATTCAGAGCTTTAAAAATCGAAAATCTGCAATTATGCTCCGATTTCGATGATTGATACCTCTATCAATAGGTGCTGAGACCTGTAATTGTGATGCCAACGGATATTTAGATAGCTCGAATATTTCTACACATTTCGTGGAAAATTTAATTTTATTGAAAATCAACTGAACTATAGCCCACAAATTCAGAGCTTTAAAAATCGAAAATCTGCAATTATGCTCCGATTTCGATGATTGATACCTCTATCAATAGGTGCTGAGACCTGTAATTGTGATGCCAACGGGTATTTAGATCGCTCGAATATTTCTACACATTTTGTGGAAAATTTAATTTTATTGAAAATCAACTGAACCATAGCCCACAAATTCAGAGCTTTAAAAATCGAAAATCTGCAATTATGCTCCGATTTCGATGATTGATACCTCTATCAATAGGTGCTGAGACCTGTAATTGTGATGCCAACGGGTATTTAGATCGCTCGAATATTTCTACACATTTTGTGGAAAATTTAATTTTATTGAAAATCAACTGAACCATAGCCCACAAATTCAGAGCTTTAAAAATCGAAAATCTGCAATTATGCTCCGATTTCGATGATTGATACCTCTATCAATAGGTGCTGAGACCTGTTATTGTGATGCCAACGGGTATTTAGATCGCTCGAATATTTCTACGCATTTTGTGGAAAATTTAATTTTATTGAAAATCAACTGAACTATAGCCCACAAAATCAGAGCTTTAAAAATCGAAAATCTGCAATTATGCTCCGATTTCGATGATTGATACCTCTATCAATAGGTGCTGAGACCTGTAATTGTGATGCCAACGGATATTTAGATCGCTCGAATATTTCTACACATTTTGTGGAAAATTTAATTTTATTGAAAATCAACTGAACCATAGCCCACAAATTCAGAGCTTTAAAAATCGAAAATCTGCAATTATGCTCCGATTTCGTTGATTGATACCTCTATCAATAGGTGCTGAGACCTGTAATTGTGATGCCAACGGGTATTTAGATCACTCGAATATTTCTAGACATTTTGTGGAAAATTTAATTTTATTGAAAATCAACTGAACTATAGCCCACAAATTCAGAGCTTTAAAAATCGAAAATCTGCAATTATGCTCCGATTTCGATGATTAATACCTCTATCAATAGGTGCTGAGACCTGTAATTGTGATGCCAACGGGTATTTAGATCGTTCGAATATTTCTACACATTTCGTGGAAAATTTAATTTTATTGAAAATCAACTGAACTATAGCCCACAAATTCAGAGCTTTAAAATCGAAAATCTGCAATTATGCTCCGATTTCGATGATTGATACCTCTATCAATAGGTGCTGAGACCTGTAATTGTGATGCCAACGGGTATTTAGATCGCTCGAATATTTCTACACATTTTGTGGAAAATTTAATTTTATTGAAAATCAACTGAACTATAGCCCACAAATTCAGAGCTTTAAAAATCGAAAATCTGCAATTATGCTCCGATTTCGATGATTAATACCTCTATCAATAGGTGCTGAGACCTGTAATTGTGATGCCAACGGGTATTTAGATCGTTCGAATATTTCTACACATTTCGTGGAAAATTTAATTTTATTGAAAATCAACTGAACTATAGCCCACAAATTCAGAGCTTTAAAAATCGAAAATCTGCAATTATGCTCCGATTTCGATGATTGATACCTCTATCAATAGGTGCTGAGACCTGTAATTGTGATGCCAACGGGTATTTAGATCGCTCGAATATTTCTACACATTTTGTGGAAAATTTAATTTTATTGAAAATCAACTGAACTATAGCCCACAAATTCAGAGCTTTAAAAATCGAAAATCTGCAATTATGCTCCGATTTCGATGATTGATACCTTTATCAATAGGTGCTGAGACCTGTAATTTTGATGCCAACGGGTATTTAGATCGCTCGAATATTTCTACACATTTTGTGGAAAATTTAATTTTATTGAAAATCAACTGAACTATAGCCCACAAATTCAGAGTTTAAAAATCGAAAATCTGCAATTATGCTCCGATTTCGATGATTGATACCTCTATCAATAGGTGCTGAGACCTGTAATTGTGATGCCAACGGGTATTTAGATCGTTCGAATATTTCTACACATTTTGTGGAAAATTTAATTTTATTGAAAATCAACTGAACTATAGCCCACAAATTCAGAGCTTTAAAAATCGAAAATCTGCAATTATGCTCCGATTTCGTTGATTGATACCTCTATCAATAGGTGCTGAGACCTGTAATTGTGATGCCAACGGGTATTTAGATCGTTCGAATATTTCTACACATTTCGTGGAAAATTTAATTTTATTGAAAATCAACTGAACTATAGCCCACAAATTCAGAGCTTTAAAAATCGAAAATCTGCAATTATGCTCCGATTTCGATGATTGATACCTCTATCAATAGGTGCTGAGACCTGTAATTGTGATGCCAACGGGTATTTAGATCGCTCGAATATTTCTACACATTTTGTGGAAAATTTAATTTTATTGAAAATCAACTGAACTATAGCCCACAAATTCAGAGCTTTAAAAATCGAAAATCTGCAATTATGCTCCGATTTCGATGATTAATACCTCTATCAATAGGTGCTGAGACCTGTAATTGTGATGCCAACGGGTATTTAGATCGTTCGAATATTTCTACACATTTCGTGGAAAATTTAATTTTATTGAAAATCAACTGAACTATAGCCCACAAATTCAGAGCTTTAAAAATCGAAAATCTGCAATTATGCTCCGATTTCGATGATTGATACCTCTATCAATAGGTGCTGAGACCTGTAATTGTGATGCCAACGGGTATTTAGATCGTTCGAATATTTCTACACATTTCGTGGAAAATTTAATTTTATTGAAAATCAACTGAACTATAGCCCACAAATTCAGAGCTTTAAAAATCGAAAATCTGCAATTATGCTCCGATTTCGATGATTGATACCTCTATCAATAGGTGCTGAGACCTGTAATTGTGATTCCAACGGGTATTTAGATCGTTCGAATATTTCTACACATTTCGTGGAAAATTTAATTTTATTGAAAATCAACTGAACTATAGCCCACAAATTCAGAGCTTTAAAAATCGAAAATCTGCAATTATGCTCCGAATTCGATGATTGATACCTCTATCAATAGGTGCTGAGACCTGTAATTGTGATGCCAACGGGTATTTAGATCGCTCGAATATTTCTACACATTTCGTGGAAAATTTAATTTTATTGAAAATCAACTGAACTATAGCCCACAAATTCAGAGCTTTAAAAATCGAAAATCTGCAATTATGCTCCGATTTCGATGATTAATACCTCTATCAATAGGTGCTTAGACCTGTAATTGTGATGCCAACGGGTATTTAGATCGTTCGAATATTTCTACACATTTCGTGGAAAATTTAATTTTATTGAAAATCAACTGAACTATAGCCCACAAATTCAGAGCTTTAAAAATCGAAAATCTGCAATTATGCTCCGATTTCGATGATTGATACCTCTATCAATAGGTGCTGAGACCTGTAATTGTGATGCCAACGGGTATTTAGATCGCTCGAATATTTCTACACATTTCGTGGAAAATTTAATTTTATTGAAAATCAACTGAACTATAGCCCACAAATTCAGAGCTTTAAAAATCGAAAATCTGCAATTATGCTCCGATTTCGATGATTGATACCTCTATCAATAGGTGCTGAGACCTGTAATTGTGATGCCAACGGTATTTAGATCGCTCGAATATTTCTACACATTTTGTGGAAAATTTAATTTTATTGAAAATCAACTGAACTATAGCCCACAAATTCAGAGTTTAAAAATCGAAAATCTGCAATTATGCTCCGATTTCGTTGATTGATACCTCTATCAATAGGTGCTGAGACCTGTAATTTTGATGCCAACGGGTATTTAGATCGCTCGAATATTTCTACACATTTTGTGGAAAATTTAATTTTATTGAAAATCAACTGAACTAAAGCCCACAAATTCAGAGCTTTAAAAATCGAAAATCTGCAATTATGCTCCGATTTCGATGATTGATACCTCTATCAATAGGTGCTGAGACCTGTAATTGTGATGCCAACGGGTATTTAGATCGCTCGAATATTTCTACACATTTTGTGGAAAATTTAATTTTATTGAAAATCAACTGAACTATAGCCCACAAATTCAGAGTTTAAAAATCGAAAATCTGCAATTATGCTCCGATTTCGATGATTGATACCTCTATCAATAGGTGCTGAGACCTGTAATTGTGATGCCAACGGGTATTTAGATCGTTCGAATATTTCTACACATTTTGTGGAAAATTTAATTTTATTGAAAATCAACTGAACTATAGCCCACAAATTCAGAGCTTTAAAAATCGAAAATCTGCAATTATGCTCCGATTTCGTTGATTGATACCTCTATCAATAGGTGCTGAGACCTGTAATTGTGATGCCAACGGGTATTTAGATCGTTCGAATATTTCTACACATTTCGTGGAAAATTTAATTTTATTGAAAATCAACTGAACTATAGCCCACAAATTCAGAGCTTTAAAAATCGAAAATCTGCAATTATGCTCCGATTTCGATGATTGATACCTCTATCAATAGGTGCTGAGACCTGTAATTGTGATGCCAACGGGTATTTAGATCGCTCGAATATTTCTACACATTTTGTGGAAAATTTAATTTTATTGAAAATCAACTGAACTATAGCCCACAAATTCAGAGCTTTAAAAATCGAAAATCTGCAATTATGCTCCGATTTCGATGATTAATACCTCTATCAATAGGTGCTGAGACCTGTAATTGTGATGCCAACGGGTATTTAGATCGTTCGAATATTTCTACACATTTCGTGGAAAATTTAATTTTATTGAAAATCAACTGAACTATAGCCCACAAATTCAGAGCTTTAAAAATCGAAAATCTGCAATTATGCTCCGATTTCGATGATTGATACCTCTATCAATAGGTGCTGAGACCTGTAATTGTGATGCCAACGGGTATTTAGATCGTTCGAATATTTCTACACATTTCGTGGAAAATTTAATTTTATTGAAAATCAACTGAACTATAGCCCACAAATTCAGAGCTTTAAAAATCGAAAATCTGCAATTATGCTCCGATTTCGATGATTGATACCTCTATCAATAGGTGCTGAGACCTGTAATTGTGATTCCAACGGGTATTTAGATCGTTCGAATATTTCTACACATTTCGTGGAAAATTTAATTTTATTGAAAATCAACTGAACTATAGCCCACAAATTCAGAGCTTTAAAAATCGAAAATCTGCAATTATGCTCCGAATTCGATGATTGATACCTCTATCAATAGGTGCTGAGACCTGTAATTGTGATGCCAACGGGTATTTAGATCGCTCGAATATTTCTACACATTTCGTGGAAAATTTAATTTTATTGAAAATCAACTGAACTATAGCCCACAAATTCAGAGCTTTAAAAATCGAAAATCTGCAATTATGCTCCGATTTCGATGATTAATACCTCTATCAATAGGTGCTTAGACCTGTAATTGTGATGCCAACGGGTATTTAGATCGTTCGAATATTTCTACACATTTCGTGGAAAATTTAATTTTATTGAAAATCAACTGAACTATAGCCCACAAATTCAGAGCTTTAAAAATCGAAAATCTGCAATTATGCTCCGATTTCGATGATTGATACCTCTATCAATAGGTGCTGAGACCTGTAATTGTGATGCCAACGGGTATTTAGATCGCTCGAATATTTCTACACATTTCGTGGAAAATTTAATTTTATTGAAAATCAACTGAACTATAGCCCACAAATTCAGAGCTTTAAAAATCGAAAATCTGCAATTATGCTCCGATTTCGATGATTGATACCTCTATCAATAGGTGCTGAGACCTGTAATTGTGATGCCAACGGGTATTTAGATCATTCGAATATTTCTAGACATTTTGTGGAAAATTTAATTTTATTGAAAATCAACTGAACTATAGCCCACAAATTCAGAGTTTAAAAATCGAAAATCTGCAATTATGCTCCGATTTCGATGATTGATACCTCTATCAATAGGTGCTGAGACCTGTAATTGTGATGCCAACGGGTATTTAGATCGCTCGAATATTTCTACACATTTTGTGGAAAATTTAATTTTATTGAAAATCAACTGAACTATAGCCCACAAATTCAGAGCTTTAAAAATCGAAAATCTGCAATTATGCTCCGATTTCGTTGATTGATACCTCTATCAATAGGTGCTGAGACCTGTAATTGTGATGCCAACGGGTATTTAGATCATTCGAATATTTCTAGACATTTTGTGGAAAATTTAATTTTATTGAAAATCAACTGACCTATAGCCCACAAATTCAGAGCTTTAAAAATCGAAAATCTGCAATTATGCTCCGATTTCGATGATTAATACCTCTATCAATAGGTGCTGAGACCTGTAATTGTGATGCCAACGGGTATTTAGATCGTTCGAATATTTCTACACATTTCGTGGAAAATTTAATTTTATTGAAAATCAACTGAACTATAGCCCACAAATTCAGAGCTTTAAAAATCGAAAATCTGCAAGTATGCTCCGATTTCGATGATTGATACCTCTATCAATAGGTGCTGAGACCTGTAATTGTGATGCCAACGGGTATTTAGATCGCTCGAATATTTCTACACATTTCGTGGAAAATTTAATTTTATTGAAAATCAACTGAACTATAGCCCACAAATTCAGAGCTTGAAAAATCGAAAATCTGCAATTATGCTCCGATTTCGATGATTGATACCTCTATCAATAGGTGCTGAGACCTGTAATTGTGATTCCAACGGGTATTTAGATCGTTCGAATATTTCTAGACATTTTGTGGAAAATTTAATTTTATTGAAAATCAACTGAACTATAGCCCACAAATTCAGAGTTTAAAAATCGAAAATCTGCAATTATGCTCCGATTTCGATGATTGATACCTCTATCAATAGGTGCTGAGACCTGTAATTGTGATGCCAACGGGTATTTAGATCGCTCGAATATTTCTACACATTTTGTGGAAAATTTAATTTTATTGAAAATCAACTGAACTATAGCCCACAAATTCAGAGCTTTAAAAATCGAAAATCTGCAATTATGCTCCGATTTCGTTGATTGATACCTCTATCAATAGGTGCTGAGACCTGTAATTGTGATGCCAACGGGTATTTAGATCACTCGAATATTTCTAGACATTTTGTGGAAAATTTAATTTTATTGAAAATCAACTGAACTATAGCCCACAAATTCAGAGCTTTAAAAATCGAAAATCTGCAATTATGCTCCGATTTCGATGATTAATACCTCTATCAATAGGTGCTGAGACCTGTAATTGTGATGCCAACGGGTATTTAGATCGTTCGAATATTTCTACACATTTCGTGGAAAATTTAATTTTATTGAAAATCAACTGAACTATAGCCCACAAATTCAGAGCTTTAAAAATCGAAAATCTGCAATTATGCTCCGATTTCGATGATTGATACCTCTATCAATAGGTGCTGAGACCTGTAATTGTGATGCCAACAGGTATTTAGATCGCTCGAATATTTCTATACATTTTGTGGAAAATTTAATTTTATTGAAAATCAACTGAACTATAGCCCACAAATTCAGAGCTTTAAAAATCGAAAATCTGCAATTATGCTCCGATTTCGTTGATTGATACCTCTATCAATAGGTGCTGAGACCTGTAATTGTGATGCCAACGGGTATTTAGATCGCTCGAATATTTCTACACATTTTGTGGAAAATTTAATTTTATTGAAAATCAACTGAACTATAGCCCACAAATTCAGAGCTTTAAAAATCGAAAATCTGCAATTATGCTCCGATTTCGATGATTGATACCTCTATCAATAGGTGCTGAGACCTGTAATTGTGATGCCAACGGGTATTTAGATCGCTCGAATATTTCTACACATTTTGTGGAAAATTTAATTTTATTGAAAATCAACTGAACTAAAGCCCACAAATTCAGAGCTTTAAAAATCGAAAATCTGCAATTATGCTCCGATTTCGATGATTGATACCTCTATCAATAGGTGCTGAGACCTGTAATTGTGATGCCAACGGGTATTTAGATCGCTCGAATATTTCTACACATTTTGTGGAAAATTTAATTTTATTGAAAATCAACTGAACTATAGCCCACAAATTCAGAGTTTAAAAATCGAAAATCTGCAATTATGCTCCGATTTCGATGATTGATACCTCTATCAATAGGTGCTGAGACCTGTAATTGTGATGCCAACGGGTATTTAGATCGCTCGAATATTTCTACACATTTTGTGGAAAATTTAATTTTATTGAAAATCAACTGAACTATAGCCCACAAATTCAGAGCTTTAAAAATCGAAAATCTGCAATTATGCTCCGATTTCGATGATTAATACCTCTATCAATAGGTGCTGAGACCTGTAATTGTGATGCCAACGGGTATTTAGATCGTTCGAATATTTCTACACATTTCGTGGAAAATTTAATTTTATTGAAAATCAACTGAACTATAGCCCACAAATTCAGAGCTTTAAAAATCGAAAATCTGCAATTATGCTCCGATTTCGATGATTGATACCTCTATCAATAGGTGCTGAGACCTGTAATTGTGATGCCAACGGGTATTTAGATCGCTCGAATATTTTTACACATTTTGTGGAAAATTTAATTTTATTGAAAATCAACTGAACTATAGCCCACAAATTCAGAGCTTTAAAAATCGAAAATCTGCAATTATGCTCCGATTTCGATGATTGATACCTCTATCAATAGGTGCTGAGACCTGTAATTGTGATTCCAACGGGTATTTAGATCGTTCGAATATTTCTACACATTTCGTGGAAAATTTAATTTTATTGAAAATCAACTGAACTATAGCCCACAAATTCAGAGCTTTAAAAATCGAAAATCTGCAATTATGCTCCGAATTCGATGATTGATACCTCTATCAATAGGTGCTGAGACCTGTAATTGTGATGCCAACGGGTATTTAGATCGCTCGAATATTTCTACACATTTCGTGGAAAATTTAATTTTATTGAAAATCAACTGAACTATAGCCCACAAATTCAGAGCTTTAAAAATCGAAAATCTGCAATTATGCTCCGATTTCGATGATTAATACCTCTATCAATAGGTGCTTAGACCTGTAATTGTGATGCCAACGGGTATTTAGATCGTTCGAATATTTCTACACATTTCGTGGAAAATTTAATTTTATTGAAAATCAACTGAACTATAGCCCACAAATTCAGAGCTTTAAAAATCGAAAATCTGCAATTATGCTCCGATTTCGATGATTGATACCTCTATCAATAGGTGCTTAGACCTGTAATTGTGATGCCAACGGGTATTTAGATCGCTCGAATATTTCTACACATTTTGTGGAAAATTTAATTTTATTGAAAATCAACTGAACTATAGCCCACAAATTCAGAGCTTTAAAAATCGAAAATCTGCAATTATGCTCCGATTTCGATGATTAATACCTCTATCAATAGGTGCTTAGACCTGTAATTGTGATGCCAACGGGTATTTAGATCGCTCGAATATTTCTACACATTTTGTGGAAAATTTAATTTTATTGAAAATCAACTGAACTATAGCCCACAAATTCAGAGCTTTAAAAATCGAAAATCTGCAATTATGCTCCGATTTCGATGATTGATACCTCTATCAATAGGTGCTGAGACCTGTAATTGTGATTCCAACGGGTATTTAGATCGTTCGAATATTTCTACACATTTCGTGGAAAATTTAATTTTATTGAAAATCAACTGAACTATAGCCCACAAATTCAGAGCTTTAAAAATCGAAAATCTGCAATTATGCTCCGATTTCGATGATTGATACCTCTATCAATAGGTGCTGAGACCTGTAATTGTGATGCCAACGGGTATTTAGATCGCTCGAATATTTCTACACATTTTGTGGAAAATTTAATTTTATTGAAAATCAACTGAACTATAGCCCACAAATTCAGAGCTTTAAAAATCGAAAATCTGCAATTATGCTCCGATTTCGTTGATTGATACCTCTATCAATAGGTGCTGAGACCTGTAATTGTGATGCCAACGGGTATTTAGATCACTCGAATATTTCTACACATTTCGTGGAAAATTTAATTTTATTGAAAATCAACTGAACTATAGCCCACAAATTCAGAGCTTTAAAAATCGAAAATCTGCAATTATGCTCCGATTTCGATGATTGATACCTCTATCAATAGGTGCTGAGACCTGTAATTGTGATGCCAACGGGTATTTAGATCGTTCGAATATTTCTACACATTTCGTGGAAAATTTAATTTTATTGAAAATCAACTGAACTATAGCCCACAAATTCAGAGCTTTAAAAATCGAAAATCTGCAATTATCTCTATCAATAGGTGCTGAGACCTGTAATTGTGATGCCAACGGGTATTTAGATCGCTCGAATATTTCTACACATTTCGTGGAAAATTTAATTTTATTGAAAATCAACTGAACTATAGCCCACAAATTCAGAGCTTTAAAAATCGAAAATCTGCAATTATGCTCCGATTTCGATGGTTAATACCTCTATCAATAGGTGCTTAGACCTGTAATTGTGATGCCAACGGGTATTTAGATCGTTCGAATATTTCTACACCTTTCGTGGAAAATTTAATTTTATTGAAAATCAACTGAACTATAGCCCACAAATTCAGAGCTTTAAAAATCGAAAATCTGCAATTATGCTCCGATTTCGATGATTGATACCTCTATCAATAGGTGCTGAGACCTGTAATTGTGATGCCAACGGGTATTTAGATCGCTCGAATATTTCTACACATTTTGTGGAAAATTTAATTTTATTGAAAATCAACTGAACTATAGCCCACAAATTCAGAGCTTTAAAAATCGAAAATCTGCAATTATGCTCCGATTTCGATGATTGATACCTCTATCAATAGGTGCTGAGACCTGTAATTGTGATGCCAACGGGTATTTAGATCGCTCGAATATTTCTACACATTTTGTGGAAAATTTAATTTTATTGAAAATCAACTGAACTATAGCCCACAAATTCAGAGCTTTAAAAATCGAAAATCTGCAATTATGCTCCGATTTCGATGATTGATACCTCTATCAATAGGTGCTGAGACCTGTAATTGTGATTCCAACGGGTATTTAGATCGTTCGAATATTTCTACACATTTCGTGGAAAATTTAATTTTATTGAAAATCAACTGAACTATAGCCCACAAATTCAGAGCTTTAAAAATCGAAAATCTGCAATTATGTTCCGATTTCGATGATTGATACCTCTATCAATAGGTGCTGAGACCTGTAATTGTGATGCCAACGGGTATTTAGATCGCTCGAATATTTCTACACATTTTGTGGAAAATTTAATTTTATTGAAAATCAACTGAACTATAGCCCACAAATTCAGAGTTTAAAAATCGAAAATCTGCAATTATGCTCCGATTTCGATGATTGATACCTCTATCAATAGGTGCTGAGACCTGTAATTGTGATGCCAACGGGTATTTAGATCGCTCGAATATTTCTACACATTTTGTGGAAAATTTAATTTTATTGAAAATCAACTGAACTATAGCCCACAAATTCAGAGCTTTAAAAATCGAAAATCTGCAATTATGCTCCGATTTCGTTGATTGATACCTCTATCAATAGGTGCTGAGACCTGTAATTGTGATGCCAACGGGTATTTAGATCACTCGAATATTTCTAGACATTTTGTGGAAAATTTAATTTTATTGAAAATCAACTGAACTATAGCCCACAAATTCAGAGCTTTAAAAATCGAAAATCTGCAATTATGCTCCGATTTCGATGATTAATACCTCTATCAATAGGTGCTGAGACCTGTAATTGTGATGCCAACGGGTATTTAGATCGCTCGAATATTTCTACACATTTTGTGGAAAATTTAATTTTATTGAAAATCAACTGAACTATAGCCCACAAATTCAGAGCTTTAAAAATCGAAAATCTGCAATTATGCTCCGATTTCGATGATTGATACCTCTATCAATAGGTGCTGAGACCTGTAATTGTGATGCCAACGGGTATTTAGATCGCTCGAATATTTCTACACATTTCGTGGAAAATTTAATTTTATTGAAAATCAACTGAACTATAGCCCACAAATTCAGAGCTTTAAAAATCGAAAATCTGCAATTATGCTCCGATTTCGATGATTGATACCTCTATCAATAGGTGCTGAGACCTGTAATTGTGATGCCAACGGGTATTTAGATCGCTCGAATATTTCTACACATTTTGTGGAAAATTTAATTTTATTGAAAATCAACTGAACTATAGCCTACAAATTCAGAGTTTAAAAATCTAAAATCTGCAATTATGCTCCGATTTCGATGATTGATACCTCTATCAATAGGTGCTGAGACCTGTAATTGTGATGCCAACGGGTATTTAGATCGCTCGAATATTTCTACACATTTTGTGGAAAATTTAATTTTATTGAAAATCAACTGAACTATAGCCCACAAATTCAGAGCTTTAAAAATCGAAAATCTGCAATTATGCTCCGATTTCGATGATTGATACCTCTATCAATAGGTGCTGAGACCTGTAATTGTGATTCCAACGGGTATTTAGATCGTTCGAATATTTCTACACATTTCGTGGAAAATTTAATTTTATTGAAAATCAACTGAACTATAGCCCACAAATTCAGAGCTTTAAAAATCGAAAATCTGCAATTATGCTCCGATTTCGATGATTGATACCTCTATCAATAGGTGCTGAGACCTGTAATTGTGATGCCAACGGGTATTTAGATCGCTCGAATATTTCTACACATTTTGTGGAAAATTTAATTTTATTGAAAATCAACTGAACTATAGCCCACAAATTCAGAGCTTTAAAAATCGAAAATCTGCAATTATGCTCCGATTTCGATGATTGATACCTCTATCAATAGGTGCTGAGACCTGTAATTGTGATTCCAACGGGTATTTAGATCGTTCGAATATTTCTACACATTTCGTGGAAAATTTAATTTTATTGAAAATCAACTGAACTATAGCCCACAAATTCAGAGCTTTAAAAATCGAAAATCTGCAATTATGCTCCGATTTCGATGATTGATACCTCTATCAATAGGTGCTGAGACCTGTAATTGTGATGCCAACGGGTATTTAGATCGCTCGAATATTTCTACACATTTTGTGGAAAATTTAATTTTATTGAAAATCAACTGAACTATAGCCCACAAATTCAGAGCTTTAAAAATCGAAAATCTGCAATTATGCTCCGATTTCGATGATTGATACCTCTATCAATAGGTGCTGAGACCTGTAATTGTGATGCCAACGGGTATTTAGATCGCTCGAATATTTCTACACATTTTGTGGAAAATTTAATTTTATTGAAAATCAACTGAACTATAGCCCACAAATTCAGAGCTTTAAAAATCGAAAATCTGCAATTATGCTCTGATTTCGATGATTGATACCTCTATCAATAGGTGCTGAGACCTGTAATTGTGATGCCAACGGGTATTTAGATCGCTCGAATATTTCTACACATTTTGTGGAAAATTTAATTTGATTGAAAATCAACTGAACTATAGCCCACAAATTCAGAGCTTTAAAAATCGAAAATCTGCAATTATGCTCCGATTTCGATGATTGATACCTCTATCAATAGGTGCTGAGACCTGTAATTGTGATGCCAACGGGTATTTAGATCGCTCAAATATTTCTACACATTTTGTGGAAAATTTTATTTTATTGAAAATCAACTGAACTATAGCCCACAAATTCAGAGCTTTAAAAATCGAAAATCTGCAATTATGCTCCAATTTCGGTGATTGATACCTCTATCAATAGGTGCTGAGACCTGTAATTGTGATGCCAACGGGTATTTAGATCGCTCGAATATTTCTACACATTTTGTGGAAAATTTAATTTTATTGAAAATCAACTGAACTATAGCCCCCAAATTCAGAGCTTTAAAAATCGAAAATCTGCAATTATGCTCCGCTTCGATGACTTATACCTCTATCAATAGGTGCTGAGACCTGTAATTGCGATGTAAGCGGGTATTTAGATCACTCGAATATTTCTACACATTTTGTGGAAAATTTAATTTTATTGAAAATCAACTGAACTATAGCCCACAAATTCAGAGCTTTAAAAATCGAAAATCTGCAATTATGCTCCGATTTCGATGATTGATACCTCTATCAATAGGTGCTGAGACCTGTAATTTTGATGCCAACGGGTATTTAGATCGTTAGAATATTTCTACACATTTTGTGGAAAATTTAATTTTATTGAAAATCAACTGAACTATAGCCCACAAATTCAGAGCTTTAAAAATCGAAAATCTGCAATTATGTTCCGATTTCGATGATTGATACCTCTATCAATAGGTGCTGAGACCTGTAATTGTGATGCCAACGGGTATTTAGATCGCTCGAATATTTCTACACATTTCGTGGAAAATTTAATTTTATTGAAAATCAACTGAACTATAGCCCACAAATTCAGAGCTTTAAAAATCGAAAATCTGCAATTATGCTCCGATTTCGATGATTGATACCTCTATCAATAGGTGCTGAGACCTGTAATTTTGATGCCAACGGGTATTTAGATCGTTAGAATATTTCTACACATTTTGTGGAAAATTTAATTTTATTGAAAATCAACTGAACTATAGCCCACAAATTCAGAGCTTTAAAAATCGAAAATCTGCAATTATGCTCTGATTTCGATGATTGATACCTCTATCAATAGGTGCTGAGACCTGTAATTGTGATGCCAAAGTTCTACACATTTTGTGGAAAATTTAATTTTATTGAAAATCAACTGAACTATAGCCTACAAATTCAGAGCTTTAAAAATCGAAAATCTGCAATTATGCTCCGATTTCGATGATTGATACCTCAATCAATAGGTGCTGAGACCTGTAATTTTGATGCCAACGGGTATTTAGATCGTTCGAATATTTCTACACATTTCGTGGAAAATTTAATTTTATTGAAAATCAACTGAACTATAGCCCACAAATTCAGAGCTTTAAAAATCGAAAATCTGCAATTATGCTCCGATTTCGATGATTGATACCTCTATCAATAGGTGCTGAGACCTGTAATTTTGATGCCAACGGGTATTTAGATCGTTAGAATATTTCTACACATTTCGTGGAAAATTTAATTTTATTGAAAATCAACTGAACTATAGCCCACAAATTCAGAGCTTAAAAATCGAAAATCTGCAATTATGCTCCGATTTCGATGATTGATACCTCTATCAATAGGTACTGAGACCTGTAATTGTGATGCCAAAGTTCTATACATTTTGTGGAAAATTTAATTTTATTGAAAATCAAGTGAACTATAGCCCACAAATTCAGAGCTTTAAAAATCGAAAATCTGCAATTATGCTCCGATTTCGATGATTGATACCTCTATCAATAGGTACTGAGACCTGTAATTGTGATGCCAAAGTTCTATACATTTTGTGGAAAATTTAATTTTATTGAAAATCAACTGAACTATAGCTCACAAATTCAGAGCTTTAAAAATCGAAAATCTGCAATTATGCTCCGATTTCGATGATTGATACCTCTATCAATAGGTACTGAGACCTGTAATTGTGATGCCAAAGTTCTATACATTTTGTGGAAAATTTAATTTTATTGAAAATCAACTGAACTATAGCCCACAAATTCAGAGCTTTAAAAATTGAAAATCTGCAATTATGTTCCGATTTCGATGATTGATACCTCTATCAATAGGTGCTGAGACCTGTAATTTTGATGCCAACGGGTATTTAGATCGTTCGAATATTTCTACACATTTTGTGGAAAATTTAATTTTATTGAAAATTAACTGAACTATAGCCAAGGCTGGGCAAATTACATTACACTGAGTAATTAAAATGCTTGAACCAATGATCATTAACATTAGGTTTTATACTGATGGCTGTGGAACCATATTTTAATAAGCCTTGTGAAAATATAAACCAAAAATTATGAAAACTGATGTAATTAAAATACAAGTTACTGTTGCTAGGAAAACGAGTAATTAAAATACATGTCACAAATTGTAATTTGTATTTTCATTACGTAATTCAAATACATGTAATTCGTTACTGCCCAGCCTTGCACATACATACATACAAACAATTACTTTTATATAGATAAATTCTAATTGGTATTTAACTTTTAATGTTTATATTTTTAAAGAAGGTTTGAGGGGTGCACACATGCATCCTTTGCACCTCTCTGAATACGCCCTTTAGCTATATATTATTGTTTTAGTTATTCACACTTTTTTTAAATATTTAATTGAACTAACTGTTTTTTTTTCTATTTTCAGGTAATTGATGTTCAAGATAAAATTACGTATCTACTGAGTTCTACATTTTTTATCACAGGTAAATCTTTAAATTGTACAAATATTATAGGGAACATTTGTTGCCGTAATATAAACAGCGAAATTGCGTTAAATCCTTAGTATAAACCCCTCACACATAAACCTTAATTTGAAAAATTACCACTGAATGCAGAATCTCAGCTTTTGTGATTTTTTTTGTAAGATAAATTCCTTCCAGTGCATGAATAATTAATTTTTATTTTATTTTTTTGTTTACATCGTTCTCATGCCGTTATGTTATCTACTTTCTTCTGCAAAAAAATAAACGTAAATTACACAAGAAGCAACTAACAAAAAAATTTTGCAAATAAATGATGTGTATGATTTACATTAAAAGAAAACATACAATAGGAAAAACAAAAACAAACAAACATAATGGCGTTATAGTGGAAAAGCGTACGAATTATCAGGGTGTTTTTAATTTTATTGCAAGAAAAACAAAAGGAACAAGTATTTTAATTAGTTTCATGCTGGTTTGCATTTTTTTTGTTTGTTTGTTTGTAAAGAGAGGGGCTTTAAAAATATGTTCGCATTATCTCTTCATTTATCTAATTAAATCCTTCCCAGAAATGTTTAGGTGTTACTTAAATAAATCAATGTAGGTGGAAATATTTAAAATTACTATTTTGGGTAAAGAGAACTGGAAAATTGGTTCCATCTCTTTCTAAATTTGTGTGTGTGTTTGTGCGTGTATACTTTAATGAATTTTGGATTGAATTTTTTTTTTTTTTAGTTGTTTTTCGACAAAAAATTAATATAAAATATTTCTCTACATTTCATTTTTTTCATTTTGTCCCCTTTATACAAACGATAAAATTGCTGACATTGCTGCTGCTTGTGAATAAAATATTAAATGTGTGTAGATAGTATATAACTAAAATTTAAAATTTTTCGAATTCCAATATAGAAGTAATAAAAAATTCAAGTTCTGCACAGGTATTGTATCTTTGATGATTTTCATAAAATATTAAACAAAAAAAAAAAAAAATAAAAATCATCAACTTTATGGTACTCTGCTTTTTCTATTGAATATTTTTTTTTATAATACACATCATTTCTACATATGTACCCTCTATACGTAGAACATATATATATTTATGTCTTGCATTTTCAACAACATCGTTTAATATTTAATCAAAAAAAAAAAATGTGAATATATTGTACAACAGAGATAAATAAATTGCCAACAGGAGCAGTCAACAGCGCAAAAAAAAAAAAAAAAAAAAGTTAAATGTTTTAATTGATTAGAAAATGACAATCGATTTTCATTTAAACTCTTGGTAACAATTTAAACCCTTATTTGTTCGCATAAATGAAATTGTTTGAATTTTTTTTAATTATCTCATTAAAGTTTTAATTTCGAATTTTTCATTTCCTTTTTGTTATTTTTTATTTAAATTGTCTCTCTTATACAAAAGAGGCGAATCGAGTAGGGGGCAACGGCAAATGCTATACACTTGTTTTTGTTCGTGTTGAACTATTTTGCACCGTTTAACTTGAATTAGGTTTGACAATAAAACAATTTTTGAAAACGGTTCACTTCTCTGATGTTTAAAACTAATTTTTTCCGATTTATAAATATTTCTGTTCAAATTCCGGAACAAAAACCCAATAAATCAATCAAATATATTGGAAAACATTATTATTTCTCAATTCAAAATCACAAAATGTTTTTTTTTTTCCTGTGTACTAACTACCATTGTTTTGTATTGTCTGTGTGTATTTATCGTACGTTTTATATTTTGTGTAGCTGGAGACGGATAGCATACACACAAAAAAATATGTCAAACAATAAATTAAAAATAAAATAAAAAAAAAAGGAAAAAAGAAGGGAAATTGGAATTTTTTTTTTTTTTTGAAGGGAATTTTATTTTTCTCATCACATTTCCACATATACGTACACCAACGTATATATATATTATAACAACACAATTCGAAAACGTACAAGAAAAATTGTTCCTTGTATCGTACACATTTTATCGTTAATCAATTATTTTGTGTCTGTCTGTCGGGAAATATTTATTGATTGTACACAACAATGCTATATACGATTTATTTAGATTTATCTCGTTGGAAAATTTTGAAAAGTAAAAAAAAAATTGAATTAGTAGCTTAAATATTTATTGTAAGTTGTAGTCAATATGATGAAGAAATTGACTTGATAAAATTAGCTTTCGTATACTCGTACAAAATACAGGGTTTGAAATAATTTTTGTGTTCTGAATAATTTATCATTATTCCTTGATTAGGATATCGTCGTTAGATGATGTTAAAAATTATACTTGTTGTACCATATACTATATATATGTATATGTTGTATGTATTTTGACATAATATTATGACAGGCAAACTGATTGATTGGGATTGGGATTGCGTCATTGGGAAATTGTTAGTGCGGTATGTTGTTATGTTATTTATGATTCTTCCGTATGTTGACAGGCGAAGATATTTACAAAAAAAAAAAAAAAAAACTGGGAAAATTGCATAATTCATTGAATAAAATAATTTGATGTTGCCTGTAGCAAACTAGTGTTTTATGTAAATTCATTCCTAATTTTATTTATTACAGCTAAATAAATTGGCTAATTTCGACAGCAATTATTTTATTCGTTAAACAGTTTTTTTTTAATATTTATTTATTTATAGTTATTTAGTTACATAATTCGAAGGTTCCATAAAATCTTACATCTCTAATATAAAAAAAAAACATTAACCAAAATATAATATATACTTCCACATATTTTATTGAGGAGGAAAATTGACAAAACCCTCTTAGAATTTGTTATGCTATGAAATATGAATGATTAAGAATTCAGCTTAAAGCATTAACTAACGGATTGTCATGAGATAAGATACTAATATTGAACTTATAGTTAATTTTATTAATTGAATGGGCGAAAGAGGTAGCAACCATCGAAATCGGAGCACAATTGCAGGTTTTCGATTTTTCTGGCTCTGAATTTGTGAGCTATAGTTCAGTTGACTTTCAATAAAATTGAATTTTCTGCGAAATGTGTAGAAATATTCGAGCGATCCAAATGACCATTGGCATGCCGATTGGAGGTCTCAACGCCTTTGGATAGAGGTATCAACCATCGAAATCGGAGCACAATTGCAGATTTTCGATTTTGCTGGCTCTGAATTTGTGGGCTATAGTTCAGTTTATTTTCAATAAATTGAATTTTCTGCGAAATGTGTAGAAATATTCAAGCGATCCAAATGACCGTTGGCATGACAATTGGAGGTCTCAACGCCTGTGGATAGAGGTATCCACCATCGAAATCGGAGCACAATTGCAGATTTTCGATTTTTCTGGCTCTGAATTTGTGGGCTATAGTTCAGTTGATTTTCAATAAAATTGAATTTTCTGCGAAATGTGTAGAAATATTCGAGCGATCCAAATGACCGTTGGCATGACGATTGGAGGTCCAACGCCTGTGGATATAGGTATCAACCATCGAAATCGGAGCACAATTGCAGATTTTCAATTTTGCTGGCTCTGAATTTGTGGGCTATAGTTCAGTTGATTTTCAATAAAATTGAATTTTCTGCGAAAATGTTTAGAAATGTGCGAGCGATCCAAATGACCGTTGGCATGACGATTACAGGTCTCAATGCCTGTGGATAGAGGTATCAACCATCGAAATCGGAGCGTAATTGCAGATTTTCGATTTTTCTGGCTCTGAATTAGTGGGCTATAGTTCAGTTGATTTTCAATAAAATTGAATTTTCTACGAAATGTGTAGAAATATTCGAGCGATCCAAATGACCGTTGGCATGAAGATTGTAGGTCTCAACACCTATTGAAAAAAGGTATCAACCATCGAAATCGGAGCACAATTGCAGATTTTCGATTTTTCTGGCTCTGAATTAGTGGGCTATAGTTCAGTTGATTTTCAATAAAATTGAATTTTCTGCGAAATGTGTAGAAATATTCGAGCGATCCAAATGACCGTTGGCATGACGATTACAGGTCTCAACGCCTGTGGATAGAGGTATCAACCATCGAAATCGGAGCGTAATTGCAGATTTTCGATTTTTCTGGCTCTGAATTAGTGGGCTATAGTTCAGTTGATTTTCAATAAAATTGAATTTTCTGCGAAATGTGTAGAAATATTCGAGCGATCCAAATGACCGTTGGCATGACGATTACAGGTCTCAACGCCTGTGGATAGAGGTATCAACCATCGAAATCGGAGCGTAATTGCAGATTTTCGATTTTTCTGGCTCTGAATTAGTGGGCTATAGTTCAGTTGATTTTCAATAAAATTGAATTTTCTACGAAATGTGTAGAAATATTCGAGCGATCCAAATGACCGTTGGCATGAAGATTGTAGGTCTCAACACCTATTGAAAAAAGGTATCAACCATCGAAATCGGAGCACAATTGCAGATTTTCGATTTTTCTGGCTCTGAATTAGTGGGCTATAGTTCAGTTGATTTTCAATAAAATTGAATTTTCTGCGAAATGTGTAGAAATATTCGAGCGATCCAAATGACCATTGGCATGCCGATTGGAGGTCTCAACGCCTGTGGATAGAGGTATCAACCATCGAAATCAGAGCACAATTGCAGATTTTCGATTTTTCTGGCTCTGAATTTGTGGGCTATAGTTCAGTTGATTTTCAATAAAATTGAATTTTCTGCGAAATGTGTAGACATATTCGAGCGATCCAAATGACCGTTGGCATGACAATTACAAGCCTCAACACCTGTGGATAGAGGTATCAACCATCGAAATCGGAGCACAATTGCAGATTTTCGATTTTTCTGGCTCTGAATTTGTGGGCTATAGTTCAGTTGATTTTCAATAACATGAATTTTCTGCGAAATGTGTAGAAATATTCGAGCGATCCAAATGACCGTTGGCATGATGATTGGAGGTCTCAACGCCTGTGGATAGAGGTATCAACCATCGAAATCGGAGCACAATTGCAGATTTTCGATTTTTCTGGCTCTGAATTTGTGGGCTATAGTTCAGTTGAATTTCAATAACTTGAATTTTCTGCGAAATGTTGCGAAATATTCGAGCGATCCAAATGACCGTTGGCATTACGATTGGAGGTCTCAACGCCTGTGGATAGAGGTATCAACCATCGAAATCGGAGCACAATTGCAGATTTTCGATTTTTCTGGCTCTGAATTTGTGGGCTATAGTTCAGTTGATTTTCAATAACTTGAATTTTCTGCGAAATGTGTAGAAATATTCGAGCGATCCAAATGACCGTTGGCATGAAGATTGTAGGTCTCAACGCCTGTGGATAGAGGTATCAACCATCGAAATCGGAGCACAATTGCAGATTTTCGATTTTTCTGGCTCTGAATTTGTGGGCTATAGTTCAGTTGATTTTCAATAAAATTGAATTTTCTGCGAAATGTGTAGAAATATTCGAGCGATCCAAATGATCGTTGGCATGACGATTGGAGGTCTCAACGCCTGTGGATAGAGGTATTAACCATCGAAATCGGAGCACAATTGCAGATTTTCGATTTTTCTGGCTCTGGTTTCTGGGTCTGTCCAACAGGTCTCAACCCCTGTGGATAGAGGTATCAATCATCGAAATCGGAGCACAATTGCATATTTTCGATATTGCTGGCTCTGAATTTGTAGGCTATAGTTCAGTTGATTTTCAATAAAATTGAATTTTCTGCGAAATGTGTAGAAATATTCGAGCGATCCAAATGACCGTTGGCATGAAGATTGTAGGTCTCAACGCCTGTGGATAGAGGTATTAACCATCGAAATCAGAGCACAATTGCAGATTTTCGATTTTTCTGGCTCTGGTTTCTGGGTCTGTCCAACAGGTCTCAACCCCTGTGGATAGAGGTATCAATCATCGAAATCGGAGCACAATTGCATATTTTCGATTTTGCTGGCTCTGAATTTGTAGGCTATAGTTCAGTTGATTTTCAATAAAATTGAATTTTCTGCGAAATGTGTAGAAATATTCGAGCGATCCAAATGACCGTTGGCATGAAGATTGTAGGTTTCAACGCCTGTGGATAGAGGTATCAACCATCGAAATCAGAGCACAATTGCAGATTTTCAATTTTTCTGGCTCTGAATTTGTGGGCTATAGTTCAGTTGATTTTCAATAAAATTAAATTTTCTGCGAAATGTGTAGAAATATTCGAGCGATCCAAATGACCATTGGCATGCCGATTGGAGGTCTCAACGCCTGTGGATAGAGGTATCAACCATCGAAATCAGAGCACAATTGCAGATTTTCGATTTTTCTGGCTCTGAATTTGTGGGCTATAGTTCAGTTGATTTTCAATAAAATTGAATTTTCTGCGAAATGTGTAGACATATTCGAGCGATCCAAATGACCGTTGGCATGACAATTACAAGCCTCAACACCTGTGGATAGAGGTATCAACCATCGAAATCGGAGCACAATTGCAGATTTTCGATTTTTCTGGCTCTGAATTTGTGGGCTATAGTTCAGTTGAATTTCAATAACTTGAATTTTCTGCGAAATGTTGCGAAATATTCGAGCGATCCAAATGACCGTTGGCATGACGATTGGAGGTCTCAACGCCTGTGGATAGAGGTATCAACCATCGAAATCGGAGCACAATTGCAGATTTTCGATTTTTCTGGCTCTGAATTTGTGGGCTATAGTTCAGTTGATTTTCAATAAAATTGAATTTTCTGCGAAATGTGTAGACATATTCGAGCGATCCAAATGACCGTTGGCATGACAATTACAAGCCTCAACACCTGTGGATAGAGGTATCAACCATCGAAATCGGAGCACAATTGCAGATTTTCGATTTTTCTGGCTCTGAATTTGTGGGCTATAGTTCAGTTGAATTTCAATAACTTGAATTTTCTGCGAAATGTGTAGAAATATTCGAGCGATCCAAATGACCGTTGGCATGAAGATTGTAGGTCTCAACGCCTGTGGATAGAGGTATCAACCATCGAAATCGGAGCACAATTGCAGATTTTCGATTTTTCTGGCTCTGAATTAGTGGGCTATAGTTCAGTTGAATTTCAATAAAATTGAATTTTCTGCGAAATGTGTAGAAATATTCGAGCGATCCAAATGACCGTTGGCATGACGATTACAGGTCTCAACGCCTGTGGATAGAGGTATCAACCATCGAAATCGGAGCGTAATTGCAGATTTTCGATTTTTCTGGCTCTGAATTAGTGGGCTATAGTTCAGTTGATTTTCAATAAAATTGAATTTTCTGCGAAATGTGTAGAAATATTCGAGCGATCCAAATGACCGTTGGCATGACGATTACAGGTCTCAACGCCTGTGGATAGAGGTATCAACCATCGAAATCGGAGCGTAATTGCAGATTTTCGATTTTTCTGGCTCTGAATTAGTGGGCTATAGTTCAGTTGATTTTCAATAAAATTGAATTTTCTACGAAATGTGTAGAAATATTCGAGCGATCCAAATGACCGTTGGCATGAAGATTGTAGGTCTCAACGCCTGTGGATAGAGGTATCAACCATCGAAATCAGAGCACAATTGCAGATTTTCGATTTTTCTGGCTCTGAATTTGTGGGCTATAGTTCAGTTGATTTTCAATAAAATTGAATTTTCTACGAAATGTGTAGAAATATTCGAGCGATCCAAATGACCGTTGGCATGACGATTACAGGTCTCAACGCCTGTGGATAGAGGTATCAACCATCGAAATCGGAGCGTAATTGCAGATTTTCGATTTTTCTGGCTCTGAATTAGTGGGCTATAGTTCAGTTGATTTTCAATAAAATTGAATTTTCTACGAAATGTGTAGAAATATTCGAGCGATCCAAATGACCGTTGGCATGAAGATTGTAGGTCTCAACGCCTGTGGATAGAGGTATCAACCATCGAAATCAGAGCACAATTGCAGATTTTCGATTTTTCTGGCTCTGAATTTGTGGGCTATAGTTCAGTTGATTTTCAATAAAATTGAATTTTCTACGAAATGTGTAGAAATATTCGAGCGATCCAAATGACCGTTGGCATGACGATTACAGGTCTCAACGCCTATTGAAAAAAGGTATCAACCATCGAAATCGGAGCACAATTGCAGATTTTCGATTTTTCTGGCTCTGAATTAGTGGGCTATAGTTCAGTTGATTTTCAATAAAATTGAATTTTCTGCGAAATGTGTAGAAATATTCGAGCGATCCAAATGACCGTTGGCATGACGATTACAGGTCTCAACGCCTGTGGATAGAGGTATCAACCATCGAAATCGGAGCGTAATTGCAGATTTTCGATTTTTCTGGCTCTGAATTAGTGGGCTATAGTTCAGTTGATTTTCAATAAAATTGAATTTTCTGCGAAATGTGTAGAAATATTCGAGCGATCCAAATGACCGTTGGCATGACGATTACAGGTCTCAACGCCTGTGGATAGAGGTATCAACCATCGAAATCGGAGCGTAATTGCAGATTTTCGATTTTTCTGGCTCTGAATTAGTGGGCTATAGTTCAGTTGATTTTCAATAAAATTGAATTTTCTACGAAATGTGTAGAAATATTCGAGCGATCCAAATGACCGTTGGCATGAAGATTGTAGGTCTCAACACCTATTGAAAAAAGGTATCAACCATCGAAATCGGAGCACAATTGCAGATTTTCGATTTTTCTGGCTCTGAATTAGTGGGCTATAGTTCAGTTGATTTTCAATAAAATTGAATTTTCTGCGAAATGTGTAGAAATATTCGAGCGATCCAAATGACCGTTGGCATGAAGATTGTAGGTCTCAACGCCTGTGGATAGAGGTATCAACCATCGAAATCAGAGCACAATTGCAGATTTTCGATTTTTCTGGCTCTGAATTAGTGGGCTATAGTTCAGTTGATTTTCAATAAAATTAAATTTTCTGCGAAATGTGTAGAAATATTCGAGCGATCCAAATGACCGTTGGCATGACGATTGGAGGTCTCAACGCCTGTGGATAGAGATATCAACCATCGAAATCGGAGCACAATTGCAGATTTTCGATTTTTCTGGCTCTGAATTTTAGGGCTATAGTTCAGTTGATTTTCAATAAAATTGAATTTTCTGCGAAATGTGTAGAAATATTTGAGCGATCCAAATGACCGTTGGCATGACGATTACAGGACTCAACGCCTGTGGATAGAGGTATCAACCATCGAAATCGGAGCACAATTGCAGATTTTCGATTTTGCTGGCTCTGAATTTTAGGGCTATAGTTCAGTTGATTTTCAATAAAATTGAATTTTCTGCGAAATGTGTAGAAATATTCGAGCGATCCAAATGACCGTTGGCATGACGATTACAGGTCTCAACGCCTGTGGATAGAGGTATCAACCATCGAAATCGGAGCACAATTGCAGATTTTCGATTTTTCTGGCTCTGAATTTGTGGGCTATAGTTTAGTTGATTTTCAATAAAATTGAATTTTCTGCGAAATGTGTAGAAATATTCGAGCGATCTAAATGACGGTTGGCATGACGCAAACAGGTCTCAACGCCTGTCGATAGAGGTATCAACCATCGAAATCGGAGCACAATTGCAGATTTTCGATTTTTCTGGCTCTGAATTTGTGGGCAATTCAAGGAAATTGAATTTTCTGCGAAATGTGTAGAAATATTCGAGCGATTCAAATGACCGTTGGCATGACGCAAACAGGTCTCAACGCCTGTGGTAGAGGTATCAACCATCGAAATCGGAGCACAATTGCAGATTTTCGATTTTTCTGGCTCTGAATTTGTAGGCTATACACTTGGGTGCAAAAAAACCGCACATTGCTCCACCACAAAAGTTCAAAAATAGCAAAAAAATCCAATATTTGTCTAATTTTTTTAAATGCAGATTCAAAGTTTATTTCAATACCTATCCAGTTGTACCTTTTTTGTACTTGTACCATGCCAACAAAGTGATTTTCTTGTCAAATGCGTACAGCTGGCTCTCGAAATAAATTCTAAAAATAACTCAACAAGATCAATACAATAGCATGCCAAGAAATATCTCGCTCGGAATTGTTATCATTCGCATATCGACGCTTAGTCTGAACGGTTCTCCAATAATTACGTCTTCAACCGGAGCAAAGAAATGGATACCACACTAGAGGTAGCCGCACAAGTGGTTGCACTAATTGAAGCGGGGCAGAACCAAAATGAAGTGGCTCGACAACTAAATTTAAGCCGATTCTCCGTTCGTCGAGTGTGGCAGAGATATCAGCAAACTGGTGGCTTGAGACGGCGAGAATGATCTGGCCGACCCCGTGCTACAGCACAGCGTGATGACCGCTTTCTTGTAACAACTTCGTTGCGAAATAGTCCTATGAATGCGGTTCAACTGGGACGGCGGCTCCAAGAAGTTCGTTAAGTCGAAGTCAGTCGGTGGACAGTTAGAAGACGACTTCGAAAAGTTAATCTGACTCCACACAGACCAGCAAACAGGCCGAAATTGACACCAGCCCACCGACGAACCCGTCGTGAGTTCGGTCGAGAGCATTTGAATTGGACAGAAGAAGAATGGAGAAGAATCCTGTTTTCTGATGAGTGCAGGATGTGTTTATATGGTACCGATAAATGCGGAAGAGTATACAGAAGACAAGGAGAGCGATATTCACAATGTTGCATCCAAGAACGTGTCCCCTATGGCGGTGGGTCGTGCATGTTCTGGGGAGGCATATTACTAGAGGCGAAGACAGATCTTGTATTCATCACCCCAGCCAATACTGGCTGTCGGTCAAGAGGAATGACTTCTCAATGGTACATTGAGGAAGTAGACGAGGTGTATGTCGTACCTTTTGCCGGGTTTATTGGCGAAAATTTTCTGTTCATGCAGGATAATGCGAGACCGCATACGGCTGGTGTAGTTATCCAGTACCTTCAAGAGGTGGATGTGCCAGTTATGGAGTGGCCAGTTCGTGGAAAACTTTGTTCCACCTGCTCGTGAAAAATATCGGAAAAACAGAAGAATCCAAAAATATTGTAATAAAATCAGCCTCTAGAGTGTATATCTAAAAATAAATCGTTTTTATGTCATTTACACTTTAGTAGTTTAGTAAATTCGTAATCAAGACTTTTGAAGACGCCAAAAACCCTGCTCGTATATTTGGCTGTTGTAAAAACAATGAAACTCAAGGTATTTCTTGAAGCATTTCAAAATATTGCATCAAATTTTGTAAACTGAAGTTTTTGAGTCGCTAATTATGTATAGTAGGGGAATTGTACATAGCTTGTTTTATGCCAGGTATTCTAACTAAAAATCTGATTTAATCTATTTTCAAAGCTATATTTCAAGAGACAAATTACCTACGTATTTTCTTTGTTCTAGCCTGAATTAACGAATTGATAATGATGTTAGATATCACAGATTAAAGAAAATGAGTTGTTACACGCCATCGAAATATCATTTTACGCACAAGGTGACAACGGTTAGAAATAAAACCTAACATTTAATAGAACAACTATTCTAAGATCCAATCAAAATTGACTTTTGATTAGCTGATAGCATGATAGTAGCCGTAGAGCGAAAACCTGGGCTTTTCACACGCGATCCAAATTTTCCAAGCGAGGTGCTAGCTTAAAATCTACGGTCAATAGACAATCCTAAGTGTGATGAATCTTTGGGATTGAAAAATCTAATTTTAAAAAATTGCTGCCACAATGAAAATTAAAGAACAAATTTTTAAACAAAAATTAAAAAAAAAAACATTCAGAAACATTTTCTACCTTAAACCCCAAAATGTGTGTATTGAACCACTAGCAAAAAAATATTTAAATTTCTTATAAATCATAATTAATATTCATAACTTAGAAACCTTAAAAAAAATTCCTTTTAATTACTATCAATAAGCTAGGTTATAACAAGAATCAAATAAAAAGCTGTTTGTAAACAAGGATTATTTAGAAAAAAAGCAAACGAAGTTAACATTAGCATATAGCACCCATAATCTTTTTGTTTTAACAATAAAAGGTCGGCAGAGTAAATATAATTAAAAGTAAGGGCAATTTAATTTTTTTTTTGGGTATTTTATTAACTTGCTCATTTTGTTATTTTTTATTCAGAATAATTTATGCATAATTCTAGGTTAAATTTAAATAATTTTATTATTTTTATTCAGCAATAGAGAAAGCAAAAAAGTTAAACTATGTAAAAACAATAACAAAAAAACTGATTATAAAAATAACAACAAACTAAAATGTTTTTATAAAATAATATGGTTGTTTCTGTTTTTGACATTTTAATTGTAATAACCTTTATTTTTGTTTATTATATAATTATGTATATAGTGGTAGTATAGCAAAAAAAATAAAAAATAAACGATAACATTTTATAATCGGTTTTAATCATTAGAAATGTGTGTCGATGTATAATTTCTGTTACCTACTGTCATGTTAGCATTTAAGTCGCGAAAATAATTTGTTAGCACTTATTAAAGTGCAACATTCTTTAAACATTGTCCAACAACGCAGTTATACCAAAAAAATCTACTTTAATTTAAAAAAAATTTGCACTTAATGTTTTTTATTGTTGTAATTTCATTTTCACCCTGGAAAAGATTCTGCGACAAAAAAAAAAAAATACAAAACCCAAAATTAAAAACTTAAAACACAACAAAAAGTTTCTCCATTTTTAATTTACGTTCTATACACAGCAAATAGTTATGCACAGAAAAGTTTCAATTTTTCATTTTTTTTTTTTGTCTCACTGTTAAAAGCTTTGTTATTTTTCCTATTATGTTTTTGTTTTAAGTAAAAAAATAAATAAAAAATCGTAGTAATAATAATAATAAACCAAAGAACATAAGCAATGTGAGAACTGAGAAGAATAAAACAAAACCTCATAAATAACTTTTTATACAACAAAAGCAACAAAATGTATAAATAAAGCTTTATGGTATATACAAAAGTGTAATACATTATTTTTTATTTTTTTAACTGAAAATTCACCAAAAGGATGATGCACTTTTTTTGTTTCATTTCCATATATTTGTTTGTTTTTGTTTTTTTTTAGAAAAGTTTCTTCATTTTCTCCTTTATTCCATTGTGTGTCATAAAATATTGTGATAAATTAAAGTTTATGTTGCATTAAAAATAAATCACGGTACCACGAGATAAAACAATACCTATATATGAGAGATGTGCAAAGGTTTTAAATTGTAAATGCGATTGTGGGTGGTGGTGCATTTGTTTTTTATAAATATAAAAGTATTTTTAAATATGTAAGTGGAATTGTGGTAGTGCAATAATAATATTGAAAATAGGTTTAGCGATCTGGTTTTCCTTCTCTTTTTTATCTCCCTATTCAATTAATGTGCAAAATGTCAAGATATGCTTTTTTGCTATTGAATCAAATTCCATGTATATAAGTTGGCAATCATTCATATTACATACTATCTTGTAATCATTGACATGTCCAACAAATATTTGATAAAGGTGTTTTATAAATCGGGAAACATTTACACAAAAAAACACTGGTCAATAAATTGTCACTTTGAATTTGCACCTCGAATAAAGGTAGAAACTTCTCTGAAACCACAAATAAAAAAATTCTTTGTTCTTGTTTAGAAGAAAAATTTATAGGTACAAAGATGTATACGTTATGTGAAACAAGTCGACTGGCAGATGTTATATAGCAGGACAAACAATTGGTTTTTCTTTTTATTTTAAATCGTTTTTTTAATGATTATATTAGTAACAATTAATATCGTTGATGTCAATTCACAATTACGTATCAAAAAATATTGAAATAAATGTACGTATCCAAAAACGTTTAAGATTAGTTTTACATGTTCAATGTCGATGAAAGTGACCAATAGTCATCGACATTGGTCATGTACGATCAATTTTCAACGTTTTTAGATGTGTACATTTTTTCAATATTTTTAGAAACGTAATTGTGAATTGAAGCTACCACTAATCTAATTGCATTGCCAGATTAAGGTTTAGTAAGTAACGCCACAAATTATGGTATCACTATTAATACAAATATCATCACTCTTGTTTGAGCTGATTTTCTTGACTTTGTTCAATAATTAAATCAAAATAAAAACAACATAGACATTTTTAAAAATAAATCATAATTTAAACACTTTAATTATTAATTAAAATTTTCGATTTTTACCACAAATTTTTTGTAGTTTTAATACTGTATGCCTTAACTTAATCGACTAAACTATAACTAACTAAACTAAAGTACGGTAGTTTATATAATTTACATGAAGATGGTACTAGTATAAAATTCATTATTGTCTGTACCTCAAAAGGTACTAAACTAACCTAAAATAAATGTTAAAAATATTCAGAAAACTACCACAAAAATACGTAAACCCAAACATTTGTTTGTTTAATAAATTGATAATGGCGCATTTGTAATTTACAGTACATTCAAAAGTCTTTGAAAATTAAGCTCGTTAATTTGCTTTTCGATTGCCGCCTATGAGACAATAGCAGAAGCTTCAAGTTTTTGTTTTAGTTTAGTTAGTTTAGTCTATTGACCTTTTTCCTCCAAAATTTTTGACAGATAAAATTTGGTGTTTTGTGAACGTGTAGGACAAAGTATAATTTTGAGATGTGGAATTTTTTGTGTTTTTTAATTAATTAGTGTGATTTTTAATTTGTTTTAAACTGTGATTTATTTCTAAACTTTATTAGAATTAAAAATTAATAGAAATTTATAAACATTTCTTGAAAAGTAAGTAGAGAAGAGTGTTTTTTTAAAAGTGTTAGGTTATGTTCTTATAACAAATTTATATGTTTTGAATAATTTTTTGTAAATTTCTAGAAATGGATTATAACAAGAGGATCTCGGTATTATCTAAATATGCCATGAGCCTTTCGGAACCTGAGAGACAGCGGTACGAGGAGAAAATTTCAGGATTCAAGAGTGACCCGTACTTGATGAAGTTTGATGAGCAAAGTCTGCCAACAAATGTGACGTTTTTCGAAATATTCCAGTATCTGGTAAATAAGAAGTCATATTACACGTCCAACGAATTAAAAGCGTTCAAGTCGTTAGAGGCCTACAAACTATTGTATATAAAAGCGGTCGGGTCCAATATTTAAACGGTAAAGAGCACCAAAATGCACACATTGTGTTTGGCAAAGTAAGTTCTTTAAAAAAATTACATATTTAAAATTAATAATGTTAAAACTTTCTTGAGCAGGTACTTCATTCTCAGTCACTAAATTTACCACCATTAAAAGTATGGACCCATCGTGACGTCACGGGCTACATTCACAACGGACACTGTACTTGTGTGGGAGGATAAGGAGAGTGTTGTTCCCATATTGGGGCCGTATTATTTGCTTTGCATGTAGTATACAAGCGCATTTTATTGATTCATGTGATAAAATGAGAATTAACTATATACATATGTGATTTTATACAAATTTATTTCTGATTATGAATTAACTGATTAAATGAATTTATTATGTGATTTTATACAATTTTAGTTTTATATTAAATAATCTTATTTATAATGTATTGTCTTTTATTCATTATCTCCTAAAATTGATGAGTTCAAATTGAAAACTGCGCAAGATATTTTCACCATGTAATCGAAATACATGTTTTCATTAATTTTTTGGAAATAGCTATAATCGGTTCTTCATTCGCTCATATCTGGATAGAGGTTGTTGATTTTTTCTTATAACTCAAATGTTGAGTTGAAATCCAGTCAGGGTTTAAAATATCATCTATTTTAGGCTTTTATCAGATTTTCCGGATATGAAATGTCTGGAGCAAACAGTAGAGTATCTTAAGGCTGTTTTTTTAAATCTTTCCGATTTATTGCCTTCACCCAAGCTCGCTGGCGTTCCTCAGCCAGAGTTTTGTATTTTGTGCACCTTTTTGGAATAACAGGAAACCTATAAAAGTGTATTCCATCGTGTTTATCTGCTCTCATTTGGCACTTAAATACACTACACGTTAGTGGGATTTTCACAAAATATAACACTTATCTATTAAAATATTTTATTTATTATGATATAAAATGTTATAATTATAATTGTTTTGTTTAATTAATAAATTAAAAACCTTCAAAACTACTAATACAAGCTAATTTAATATTTTTTTACTTCAAATTGATACACTTTTCACTTTATCTTGTCCTACGCGCTCGTTTGACGTTTCAAATAATCTGTATTTGACAGATGAGGAAAAAGGTCAATTGACAATGGAATGATGTGCTCCAGCGGACAATAGTGAAATATGTGATAGGCTGTAACAAAAATTTGCTATATGAAATTATATGGAAATATTGTCTATTTAAATTACATTTTTATTTGTGAAAATTGAATTAATGCCATATGTAGCTTAAAGTGTGATTTTAGTATATCTGATTCATTTGGGATATTTGTTTCATTTTAAATATCAGAAAGTTATGCTTAAAGATTGCAGAAATTTAATGTTAAACTCACTATAAATATATATTTGGGTCACTAAACATTTTTGGAGCTATATTAAACCACAGTTGCTACGCTTTGACTTATTAATACAATCTAAAATTTAATATTTATAAAACATTTATGTTTTTAGTAACATTAGCTTATTTTGAAATTTTTGCAATTTTTAAGAACAAGTTTTTCATATTTAGAATGATAAGAATGTCACAAATGAATCGGATATACAAAAATCACACTTTAAGCTACATATGGGATTAATTCAATTTTCCAATCATTACAATTTTCATAAATAAAAATGTAATTTAAATGGACAATATTTCCATATAACTTCATATAGCAAATTTTTGTTACAGCCTATCACATATTTCACTATTGTCCGCTTAAGGCGCTTTTTAAACTTTTCCATTCGACAATTAAGGCACATAGCACATACTCACATATCATACAAATGTTAATCCATCTATATTAAAATAGCGGAACTTGTATTTACAATTTTATTTTAAAATTTACATATAAATACAACTTCCACTAAACTCATTAAAAAGATATAAACTTCAAAATATTGTTACGGTGACACCTAGGGTAGAATCTACTGTACTAAAATGGAATTTTCCATGATTAAACTGTCCTAAATGTTTCTAAACCGTTCTTACCGGAACAATTATGAAATTTTGGTTTGAGTATAATGCGAACGAATTCGTATTAGAACATTAGTATTTGGTAAGCGATAAAGTGAAGATTAAAAAGGAAATTATAGAGTGATTTTAAAAGTGTTATAGTGCGTAATAAAAGTTCTAAGTGAACAGTAGAATTGTGCAAGAATGTTAAAAAGTAATTTTGTGAATTATCGTTACTAACAAAATTTTATACTGTTAGAGCTTTTGAACATGTGCAAGTAGAACTGGTTCAAGTCCGACCGCGGTATGATGAATCCATAAAAGAATTTGCGATTAAAATTGAAAAATTATTAGCAGAATTAAATAAATCGTCCTTCGCTAGATACAAATATTAAACTTTTTAATTCCAAAACGGCTTGGAGGTATTTTGTAGACGGTCTTAGAGATCCAGTCAGGTTAATAATACAATCTTGTAGATTTGACAATTCAAAATACGCTATCGCCAAAGCCATTGAAGAAGAGAATTTGAGTTTAACAAACAAATTAAAACTGCCAAACTTGAAATAACTCCTCAGAATCAAAACAAATAAATTAAATGTCAAATATGTTCGAAATTAGGCCATAGTGCAAAACTTGCTACATACGAAATTCAACTCCTTCAACTAACCATTCTAATAATACAAGTTAACCAAATCGTAATTCATACTTTAGACCAAATATGATTCAAACAGGTAATACATGACGAATCAATCACATTTCCTTATCATGTGCTTACTGTAAAAAATTGGGCCATCATATTAGTGTATGCCGTTCTAGAAAAAGGGTTAACGAACAAAGAAATAATATACAGCAACCTAATTTAGAACTCGCGGAAAACTCAACCGAATCCAACCGAGAATCAAAGGACGTAGCGATTCGGGTTTAGGACATGTAAATCTACAACCGATTCAAAATACTATTTCTATGTTACTCTTCAAAGTTCAACTTTAATTACAAAAAACATATTTTATTTTTCAATCAACTTTCATAATGATGACATGAAATTCGTACAGTCTTTCTTTTGATATTTTAACAGATCCTTAATTTTTCTTAGTCGATGCCAGTGCAGACATAAGCATTATTTAAAGAGAATTTATAAAACCTGACGTATTATGTTACCCAAACTCGAAAGTTTTATAAAGAGGATAAACCCAGAATCATTACAAACTATGGCATTGGGTCGATCAAAAATAGACCTATCCAACAATATTTCAATACAAAATAATTGGTAACGATTTTCTTCGATCTAATCAGTTTAGCATTGACTACTCTCGTAACATGATAACCATAAAACCAACAACGACAAAAAACCAAACATTGTCGTTAAATCCTTCAACGAATTATCCACCAATAATTATACCTAGTAGATCAGAACAAAACGTAAAAAATGCGGTTTAAAACAAACCACGGCAATGAATATCTTTGCCCGTCACAATTAGTTAAGCCTAGTGTAAATATTGCCAATTCAATTATTCAAGTGAAGAATTCATTGCAACTGTAAGCTTAATAAACACGACTGATTTTCCAGTTGAATTAAAAGATGTTTATGTTGAACCAGAATCATTAAATTACTATTACTTTCTTCGATTAAAAAATTACAGGTAGCTTATATCAACACCAAAGAAAAATCATCGATAATTAAAATTTGTCGTGAATATAACGACATCTTTCAACAACCTGGTGATCAACTAACCACTACAAATGTTGGATGTCACCGTATTCTTATTAAAACTTAATCGCAACCCGTAAACGTAAAGCCATATAGACTTCCACCATCAATTAAAGCCGAAATCAACGTTCAAGTTAATGAAATGCTTGAACGGGGTATAGTAGAAAATAACAACAGTTTTTTTAATTCTTCTTTATTTGAGGTTCCGAAAAAATCGAACAATGGCAATAAACGATTGCGTGTGGTTGTGGACTTCCGTTTTCTAAATGAAATAACCGTGGATGATATTTTCTCTCTTCCAAATATTGTCGATATATTAAACCAACTGGGTGACGCAGTATATTTAACTACCTTCGACCTGGCAGATGGATTCTATCAGATTGCCTCAGCGAAGATGAGAAATCAAAAATAGCATTCAGTATCAGTACCCATATGGGACATTATCACTTTACGAGAATGCCCTTTGAATTGAAAAGATCACCCGCGACATTTCAAAGAATCATGAATAATATATTATCAGGACTACATGGCTTAAAGTATTTTGTATACCTGGAAGATGTGGTTATCTATGGATACAACCTTGCCGATCCGGCGATCACAATAGAAAACTGACTGATGTGGTTCAGTGTCTACAGAAATATAATTTAAAGATTCAACCGACGAAATGCCATTTTTTTACGAAAAATTTAATACTTAGGACACATTATGGAATAAAACCAGATCCTTGAAAAATAAACGAAATACAAGATTTTTCGGTTCCTAAAACACTAAAACAAGTAAAATTCTTTATTGGCCTTATTGGTTGCTATATCGTCGATTTATAGAAAAATTTACCGAACTTTCGCAACCTCTTAATGCAGTCTTGAAGAAGCATACACCTTTTATTTGAAATGCCTTTTGCCAAAATAATTTCGAAATTAAAAAAATAAAAATTATAACTACTCTAATTTTACAGTACCCAAATTTTACCAAACGATTTTATGTGACGATGACGGCTGATGCAAGTAACTTTGCTCTACGAGTTGTTCTTGCACTGATGATAAAGGATGGTAACCTGAAATAATTATTCAACTGTGGAAAAATAACTGCTGGCAATTGTTTTTGCTGTCAAACGTTACCGACCATACCTTTATGGAGTAAAATTTAGTATAATCACACATAAATAAATCAAAAATCCAATATAATCTCGTCTTATGCTGGAGAATAGAGCTTGACAAATTTGATTACGACGTAACATATAAGCCTGGAAAGTATGATACAATGTAAACGCCGATGCTTTCAGCAGAATTTCATTAGATTCTGTCGGCCAAAGTAACGTCAACGTCATTACTCGATCCAAGTCCAAAATAAATATTGAACAAACAAATTTGAATCAGCCAACTGAAAATAACTTCTGTACATGAATCATTTAGACTCTTACAATCAAGTGTATTAAATCAACAAAATTCTAATATTGAAAATCCAGCCAATGATTAGAAAAGTGAAATTATAAACACCGTCTATTGATCGATTTGGTAAAACTGATTGCTAAAGGCTCAATTCACCAATTTCTTTGTTCACATCGAGTTCTTTAATAGTCAAGTGAACATTATTTTCAGAGATGCGAGTGTATCCACCTTTTAATTAAAATTGGTAATTGTCGATGATGAATTATGTAAATACGCTTCTTAAGTAATCATAAAAATAGTTCATAACGCTGGGAAATTCCGATTTAGTAGACAATCATTTTTTAAACTTCCAGAAGAATTTCGAATCCCTTTAGAACGAGTCTTGAACTGCCCAAGTATAGTTATTATAACAAGTTCTGATATCCGAATTAATTATTTTTCGATGAACGCCAATTTGACTATCATACAGGTAGTATTAAAAGCTTTTGTTTTTGTTAGCAGTTTGGATTTGATCTTAATCAATCTTCTCTAACTAACCGAATGTCACGTCGAAAATTTGAAATTATTTCGATTCGAGTAGCGCACATTTTTATGTTTAATGTCAAAAACCCCTGTTGTAAAAAATATCTACATATTAATCAACTGCAATGTTGTGAAAAAAATGGGCTCAGTCAATTAAATTCAGATCTTTAGTAATCCTGTTATAATTAATTGTATGGAAATTAATGGAATTGCTCAATCGTATTTTTTAAATTTAGAACATTTAGCTTTAATCCTAATATAAAGTGGTGCGGGTGATATTGACCAATTTTGGATAATGCACTTAAATGGTACTGACTACAGTTGTTGGTGATTATTAAATCAAGATTTCAGGTCTTATTCCTTTCAAATTGGCTATTTTCATCATATAGACCTAGTTTCATCCCAATTGGTGGACCAATTGGATAAGTTCCATTCAAATTGGCTATTTTTAAGAAATACATCTGGAACTCAAATTGGAATCTCATTTTGGGATCGACTGAAAAACAGCTTAGTTCCACTGAAATATGCTAATTTTCCTTAACCACATCCAGAACCCAATGCAAATTGGTCTGTTTGCAGAACCACATTCGGAACTCAAACCTGAATCCCATTTTCATCATACAACCCCAGTTCTATCGCAATCAGTTGAGAAATGGCTTAGTTTCATTCAAATTTGCTGTTTAAGGACCATACAAACAAGCAAATCATATAAACAAACAGATAATGACGTTTTATGGTTATATTTAGTAGACAATATAATATTTATGTTTTATTTATAAATCTAATATTTGGGTTAATCCACAATTTTAGAAAATATCCAATTTATTTCTGTAGTCATGACCGGGTTGTTTCATCCCATTCGGATGATAATTGGCTTAGCTCCACTCAAATTCGCCATTTTCTAAAACCATGACAGGAACTTACAATATATTAGAATCCCTTTCGCAGCGCACAAGCAGAGTTTCTTCCCAATGAGTTGAATTTTACTTAGTTCTTTCCAAATTGACTATTTTTACATTGGCTGTTTCAGAATCATATCCGAACGTTTCCATTTTCATTATAATATACGAGTTTCAATCCAATTAGTTTATAAATTGCTTAGTTCCAATAAAATTGGCCATTTTCTAGAGCCCAATCCTTGTTCCATTCAAATTGGCAATTTTTATCGTATAGACCGAGTTTTATCGCAATCTCTTGAGCATAATTAGCTTAGTTTCATTCAAATTGGTCTTTTTCCTGATTTACATGCTTAACTCAAATTGTAATCCCGAATTCATCATACACAATATAGTTTCATCCAAATCGTTGAGAAATACGCATTTTCCAGAACCATACATTCAGAACACATATTAGAATCCCGTTTTCATCGCAATCGGTTACGAAATGGCTTAGTCCCTTTCAAATTATTTTCCAGAATTACATCCTGATCTCAATATGGAATCCTATTTTCATCATACAAACCGAGTTTCATCCCAATCGGTTGATAAATGGCTTAGTTTAATTAAAATTGGCCATTTTTTGAACCACATTCAGACCTCGTGTTTGAGTACCATTTTAATCACAAAAACCGTGTTTCTTCTCAATCGGGTTAGAAATGGCTTAGCTTTATTCAAATTACTATAAATAATTTTGGAATCTCATAAAAATTAGAAAAATTACAAAACAGAAAAGAACGCAACAACAACAATTAGAAAAAAAAAGGACTTTATGAAGACGCGCATTTGGTGTCAACGTTTTTTAGATAATATACATATATTTGAAAGGGCTAGCTATTATCCTCGTCTAATAAACCTCATATATAATTCCATATACCATTTTAAAATATCAAAGAAGTTGGTTCTTTATTGGGAAAAAAACCACTTTCCAACCCAACTTCGGATCTTTATGAAAATTGGTACAATGAATACTTAGTTGTATTTAAAATTATTTTCATGGATGTGATTGGTACACCATAGATATTTAGGTCTGTACTAACATTGTCATTTGGTTTTGAAATTATGATTATTTTATTAATATTAATGATACCTGGTGCCGAATAACCTAATTAGAAAATATTGGTTTCATCATAATCTAAAATGGGGCGAAATTCTCTAAAAATATTTTGGATGTGGTGGATTTTCTCCTCTTTCTAGTAATGCATTCTGGAAAAGAGTTGAGATTTATTCTGGAAAAAATGAGGTTAATTATTTAAAAATATTTTTGTCAAGAAAGAATTTACTGAGCTCAAGTTCACTTTTGCACACAACTTGGGATTTCTATGAAAATTAGCCCAATGAAATTAGGCTTATTCGTAAAAAAAAATTTAACTAACGCAAGTATTCGGAATAAGTCTATTTTAATGGAATAAGTCTAGTTTCAATTTTCATAAAAATCCGAGGTTGTGTAGAAAAGTGGACTTAAGCCCTTTATTGTACTCATAAGCAATAATAAACGTAAATGCAGTGGGCTGCCCAATTTTTAGGGACACGTCGCTTCCCAACTTTTAGCAACAAAAGTAGAAACATAATATTTATCTAAATTAAATTTGTCTACAGAAAAAGCTATTTCTAGCAGAGCTGGCTCAAAATTTTGGAAAGATATATTGTTCCGCAATATAGGTCCTACAGTTCTTTCATTTGACAGCTTGTGTATAAATTTAGATCACCCAGGCCCGATTAAACCTTTAAAGTTTTTTATAGGCGTCAATCCTTGTGGAATTTCGGCCAATTTAGATGCAAGTTGGCTAAAGTAAAATTCACCCTAAACTAGTACACCCTAAGACATCTAAATCTTACTAAAGGTCTATAGTTTCGTTGATTTATGTATAGAGTGAAATCACATTATACTCAAAATGAGAATACAACTTTTTCCTGATGCCAAACAAACTTCAAGTTCTGAAGACTTGCATGTTTTTAAAATAATGAAAAGTTGCCAAAATAATATCAAATTTGAAAGCTGATAAAAGGATGGCATTTCATACTACAGGCAGGGCCGTTCTTATATATTTAGGCGCCCTGGGCTAAAAATATTAGGCACCTATGTAGAAGCAAAAAAAAATTTCCCAGTGCAGAATCATCTTCTGTTTTAAAACCAGTACATTCGACACCATGAAATTCTAGAGAAAATACAAGACATGAAGTTCAAATAGCATTTAGAAAGAGAGGCAATTAATTCCAGAAACGAAAAATTGATACAATGAATAAAATGAGAACACCGGATGATTGTGAAAATGCGTACTAGCATTGATACCTCTATCAATAGGAGTTGAGACCTGTAATTGTCATACAAACGGCCGTTTGGATCGGTCGAATATTTCTACACGTTTCGTGAAAAATTAAATTTTTTTGAAAATCAACTGAACTATAGCTCACAAATTCAGAGCCTCAAAATTCGAAAAATTGACGACTGGTATGGCATCACACTTTTAATAAATAACAATTCAAATTAATTAGACACTATTTTCATATAACTTTATATAGCAAATTTTTGTTATTAGAAGTCTCGAAGTTTACTATTGTCCGCTTAAGGCGCTTTTTCATCTTTACCAGTCGTCCGTCAATGCATAAAATAACTATCGCGTCTCGTGCATTCCAAACGACGAATAGAATAAATTTATTATAATAAAACGGTTTGCATTTCCTTTAAAGTGAAAAATTAAATTCAAATAAAAAGATGTTCTCTAAAATTGACTGGGTCTTGGACATTTGGTGGCGCCCTAATAATGCGGCGACCTAGGGCTGCAGCCCTTATAACCCATGGTAAAGACGGCTTTGACTACAGGGGAATACAGTAATTTTCATTAATTTTCAGTCTTTCAAGTGATTAATACCTCGACTACATTTCGCCATTTTGACGGAGTTTACATCCAAAACTTGGAAAGCTGTCGAACAACATCTACATGTGAACAAGTGATACTGATTTTAGCAAAGTTTGTAAATCAATTTGTCAGGTCAAATTACCAAATTTTATCTAAATTTGTTAAATCTATGTAAATGGAAAATCTATGTATCTCAGTGAAAGGCTAGCAATACATCGAAATTAGCGGTACAAAAATCGGAACAATATTAGCATATTTTGGAGTACCTCAGGGCTTTCGCTTGTGCGCCATGGCTTTCATCATATTCATTGACGATATTACCAGCCAGCGATTTTCAAAACTCGGTTGTGTATTATCCAGGTGATTTGAAAATATTCAGGATAATAAAGATAGAATTAGTAGCTGGTATGAGCTCACCAGCTGGATATAAATAAATGTAAGATTTCGTTATTCCACTTTAAGAAAAACCTAACATCTCTCTAATTTTCTTTTGTGAGATCTCTGCTAATCGCCTAATTACAGCCCATTTAGAGTCTTTGGTCCGAGTAATTTATTCTAACTAACCCGACACCAAAATTTTTACGGTCAAAACGAACCGATCAATCGGATGACAAAATAATTAAACAGAATCAGCGATGCACTCAATTTTAAACTACTTAACATCTAGTCAGGATTTTACTATAAATTCAGTTTTTAGCGCTTTGAACCAATATATAAAGTATAAAGATAAACATCAATTGAACATCTCGAATTTTCACCTTGCAGGTGAAACATATTGCAAAATTAATTAGGCTGGAGCTACCGTTGTAACCTCCAAAGTTGCCTTTAATCAGTAAAGCTAGAGATTTAAAAAGCACTTAGCATAATAAATAAAAAAAATGAGATAATAAGTATGACAGAGATAGGTGGTCGCTTTCATTCTCGCTTAGTTGAAGTTTTCTTCTATTTTTGTTTGCCCTATTTGATGTCGCCTACACTTTTTGTCTTTTATTGATTATAGTGGAAAACCAAGTGTATTTTCAACAATCTCTATACCTTTTACTCTTCAAAATTCTGATTATTACGATTAATATTTCTCGAGGACCAAAGTAATATTTTGAAAAGGTTCCGATAACGAAGAAATTCAATAATATTCCAGTACTCTTTACTTTTTGATAAGATTATCAAACAAGTATATATGATTTGTTAACAGAATTTTTCATTTTTTACAAGAAAACAAATCATTATTGCGAAATCAAATAGACCGTGTATGGAAACAAGATAAAATTCATCCTTTTACTAATGTATCGTAAACACTAATCCGATATCATATTGCACACCCGTTTTCTATTTTCCATCGCAATTTCACTCGAGAAAATTTAATAATAAAATTTGATGATATTTGATAATATAAATCAAATTGTAGGAACCACCAGAATGGAACAGATTTACAATCTATCCACCAGTCATTTTTTATATTTTTTTTTTTTTGTTGTTGTGTTGGTAATATAATTTTAAGGTTTTTTTTTATTTTTCCATTTCTCTAGTTGCATGCATGTACACATTTTTCACCCGAGTATGATTTGTCACGTTTTATTTGTAGATTTTAGAATAGATTATTGTTCAAATTTAAGGGAATAAATTTCCCAGCTCACTTTATCGTATTAAAGTGTTGTTGAAAATGACATTAGCCCCATTATATTCAGGACAACAAAAAAAATAAAATGATTAGGGATAAAAACTTGTTTTTTATTGTTTAGTTTGGTTTGTCATTTTTGTTGTTGTTGTCAAATATGATAAAAAACGAGTATTTGCTAAAAAAAAATGTAAACGAAAATCGCTATCGTATATAAATCTTGAGGGTACATGTGTGTACTATTTGGTTATGTGTTCGCGTGGTTCAGTAAAACTGAATATGTTCGCTTTATGGTAAAATGGTGTAAGCACATAATATGCTGGTTATATGCGGGCAATTTTAATGCATATTGGTATTTTATTGAATTTATGAACTATTTAAAATTCACGTCGCATAAATGTCTCAGTTATTATATTATTAGGTATATACATAAATAAGAATTATATGCACGATTTTATAGAAATTTTATAGCAAACAGAAATATTACAAAAACACCTGGGTCATTCGTTTCAATCAGTTTTATCTTCCTTCGTATAAATATATGTACATACATATATACACCTACCTACATATAAAATCTTATTAAATGATATATTTTTGCCTCCGTTCGAAGGCAACATTTTTTTATTTTTTATTTTTTTTGTATACTTAGTAAATAAACAGCAGCTCATTGTTAAACATAAGATTATTGTTATTACTATTCTTTGTTTTTAATATAAACTTTTTTTTTCTGTGTATATACGTATAAATATTTAACCCGCGAGCAGTTTTTTGAAAAAGAGTATACGTACTCGTAGAAATGAAAAACGTTGAACTTTTCAGAAAGAAGCACAACATTTTTTTTATGTGTTCATGTTTAGGAGTATTTTCTTATGTTGTTATGATATTTTTCTCGTTCTTATATTATCAAAAGTTATACACTTAGCGATAAAACAGAATTCGTATGTATACATATACTTATTATATAAACACGCTCTAGGTGGCAAGCTTATACTCGTATACAGTATATTGTTACGTTTTTACGAATAATTATAAAAATAAAAAAATGCTTTTGCTTTAAAATTAAATGAAAATATGTTTAAAAAAAATAACAATAATTATGTAAATGGAGTTATATAATTAAAATATTAATTTACGTAAGTATTTATTAAAAAAAATTGAATTAAAATATTTATTTTGGAATTTAAATGGAAAACTTATTTTAAATATGGAACGGATTTTCGCTACCTAGGTTTTTTATTGTGTATATTATAAAGTGTCTTTCATGAAAACGCAAGAAGCGGTTTATTGGTTTTTTTTTGAGCAATTTTAACATATTTGCAAATTCGTTTGAATACTTTGAAACGCTCTAATACAAAAACGGCACAAAAAAGAAACAAGAACGATTAGCAAGCAATGATTACCTCTGCCAATCGGTTAAGTATCTCTCGTATTTCGAGTTTCACTTCTCTTCCACAAAGTCGCCCTTTGTGATTTTGTAAGTATTACGAGAGCTTACAATCAAATTTTGTCGAAATTTCAAATACAACATCTTGTCTCCCAGGTGTCTCGGTTTCCGAATTTGATCAGGTTAAAAAGTTGGTTGGGTTAAAAAATCCAAAGAAATCTCCCATTAAATCAATGATGTTGAAGCACATTATCTCAGTTTTAAAATATTTTTCTATTAAAGTAACTTACTTATATAGCGTTTTCAGATTAAATAAAACACGTTTCGTATTAAACTAACCCGTTTCCGAATTAACCGAACTATTTCCACCAACTATATGTTTTTCCGAACTAAAAGAAACATTTCCCGATTTCAATGAAAACTGTACGGAATGAATGAAACCATGGATTAAAACCTTTTCCAAAATTAATGAAACCAAAATAAATAAATTTAAGGTCGATCACTAAAAATTGTTTATTTTTATTTGTTAAATAAAACACTCATTTAAATTCATAATACTAAGAAGAAATTGGAGAAGTCCATAGCTGCGGCTTTTCCAAACCTACCTTTGATCACGCTTTCTAAAATAGATTTTCTCATAGTTCTAAATAAACATTACACAGTTTTGCATTACTTCGATTAAGCATTACAACAAACATTACACAGTTTTGCATTACTTCGATTAAGTCCTTCACTTGGATTGTTTTACGACAAAGTCATACTGATAAATGATTACATATCATAAAATAATATCGAATGGTATATGAAGGTCTGAGAAATGCTGTGTATTCTGAATGAATAGAGCTCATAAAAAATTTTATAACATATTATACCCGAACCATAACACTACCCTGAGCCCTTATGATTTTTGCAGCGAATTTTAAAATATACCGATATGCACTCTTCGACTTGCTTCAACATTTTTAATATTCCTGTATCGAAAAAATTGTATAAACGGACTCATATACAGTAAACTGACTTGATATTTCCCCGTGTGAATAACATTACTTTTTTTAGTTTTGGTTCATGTGGTAATTTTACTTTATAATGTTAAATTAAGTATTTTTAGTTTGGTTTTTAACTATATTTTGAATCAAAGTATTTAATTTATTTTTTTAATTTTTGTTAACACAAGAAAATGAAAATACGGTTTAGGTAGTAATCAAAAAATTTCAAGTAACTTTAAGGGGTGAATTCAATCCTTTCAAAGCACAATGAATCAACGTTGTTTAAGACCAAAAGAAAAAACCACAAGAAAAAATAAACAATCGAAAAAACGTCCACATTACAGTCACCGGTCGTTGGATCACCAGTATAGCGGTGATACACTGCCCGTTAGTATACAGACAATTATAAAGAGTTACATACCAGTAGTATCCTAACCTCTGTAAATAATATTAAGCTTGATATACCGGTGATCGCTGGCCGCTTGTTGTATTATTTATTCTAGTATACCGATGCACTGGCAAATGTAAGTGATTTTCTTGGCGGCGTACCGATGGTACAGCGGCACGGAACCTGTTAATTGTGCCATTTCTAAAATTTTACCTTGTAGTTAATTTTGAATGGGTGGTATGACATTTGCTTCGAGAACCGCAGCGGGGCATAAGGCTTTCCAGCAAGCATTGAGATTGGACGACTTCAACACTTTCATTGATAAATCAATGATGTCCGAACATTTCATAATGAAAAATTCTCTACAAACCTTCAACTCCGACATATTTGTATCAGATTCCAACAAAAATTGTATTTTAAATTATTGACGTATAAAATCCTGTACTAAAAAAACAGCAACATTTTCCCATTGTTTTTCCCTATATTTATCGCGATCTCTAGCAGCAATCTAATAGAAAACCGCAGCTATTAAAATTGTTTAATCAAGCAGTAAATGTACTAAATGCTACTATGATTTGCATTACTTTTTCCATATCAAAAATTTCAAACAGATTCGTCGGTAAAGAAGTTGCACTTCAAAAATATAACACTTGTTAAGGCCAGTTTCCATCAGATAACATAAAATGCTATATAGAAATGTTATATAACGAAATATGTTATGTGACAATGTTATATAGCATGCTATATAGCATGCTAAAATATATCTTTAAAATAAATTTTAATAATTAAACTTCATTTATGAGTTTGTTTTAAAAAAAATTGTGAAATTTCATGTCAAAAATTGTGTCACATGCTTCAAGAATGTTTGTTTGAGCTTTTAATGGTTGAAAGACTGTAAATGGCTTACCGACCTTGTTTTAAATAGTCACTTTCATTTCAGAATTGTTAGTCTCGGATTTAGAGTTTTTGTTTGTAAATATTTTCATAAATGGTCGTAAAATCTTATTCCGTGCCATCTATAATTCTTCAAAAACTAGCAAAAGGTGGTATGCTCAATTTAAATATTCCTTGTAGACGGAGAAACTTTGTTAAGTTATTTCTCTTGTTGGTTCGATTAAGTGTAGGTATATCAGGTGACTTCAATTTCGATAACTTCAAAAATTCCGCCTTCTCTCGGCTTTATTTGAATCTTTTAAATAGTCGTAATTTATCCGTATATAACACTGTAGCAAAAACTTTTTGTTGTCTAACCGGTCTTATTGACCGTATCGGTGCCTCTTATTGCCTTATTGACCGTATAGTTTTATCCCAAAATAGGATCCTTACATGAACTTTTAGTTTTTTCTGTGAACTGTTACTCCCCACCTAATTCCCGTATTAAATTAGTTTGTTACTCGGTTCCATGGTAAGGCAATCTCAAGCCTCACTTTTGCAACCAACAAAATAGAATTTGTTAACTTGTATATTAGTTTGGTCTTTGATAGTTTCGTCTTAGAAAGGTTTTTTTTTAAAGCGAAATCTCCGCCTTGGTTGTCTTAGGAAATTTCGAATTACATTACTATTACAGTTAGTAAAAATAACATTTATGGATAAGGCATCCCAATAGTCAGTTTCAGTTAGATTATAGGTGGGCTCGTAATAGATATAGGGTTAATTCGGATTGCCAAACGTAATTTTTTCAAAGATAAGTTAGTCTCCTCCCTTCCTGCGAAGGTTTTCTGACGTAATGTTTGTCGCAATGATGTTACTTTGCTCTTTAGTTTACTTTGAACGGCCGATTTGTTTTCAAATATTTCTCTCGAGGATTTACAATCTGATATTTGGAAGGCTTGGAGTCTGGATATACCGTCAGTTTAAAATTCGTTAAGCGAGTTTTCCTTTTCGTTTCAAATTTTTTGTTATATACATATCTTCAATTTTATTTCACATCCTCTTCCTATCCAGACTAGTGGAAGCTAAGTAATATAATCACCATTCCAAAAACCAGGAATCCTTTTTTCGGCCAATTGGCATTTTAAAGTCAGTTTTTAATGTCTGTATCGTCCTGACGTTAATTTGCTTGGAACAGCCCCAAAGCTGTACACCGTAGGTCCAAACTGGATCGTACGGATAGTTCTGGGTGTCTATACCTATGATCCAGTACATTTGTCTAAATTACATGTAAAGCTCCTTCTTCCCCTTTTTGACATGTTCTTTCCATTTTAACTAAGCTTCTAGCGTCATACCTAGATATTTCGCCGTATTCGCATAACTAACTTATTGTTTAGTATTGATTGCGATTCTGTGAAAAAATTCACATGCGCACAGATTTGGTTTTATTAAATTTGATTGTCCATTTTTCATCCAGTCACTGACTGTATTAATCGATGTTTGAAGTCTATTTGTAGCTTTTTGACCACATTGTTCCCTACTGCCAAAATTGCAGTATCATCGGCATAAGTTGTTATGGTTGAATTTTCCATTGGTGGTACGTCCCGCGGTATACGTGAGGTACAAGATGGGGTGCAGTAAGCTACCTTGCGATACTCTTGTTGGAATTTTCTTCAGGTCCGGATATTCTTTTTCGTACCTTCCACAGAAGTACCTTTCAGTTATGAAGGATTTCAGAGTTTCATAATATTGTTTGGGAAGGTCCCGCTTTAGCTTGTACACCAACCTTTTTTTGCCCAACTCGATCAAATGCTTGCGCTACATTCAGAAAAATGATTGAACATTATAGTATACCTATGTCATAAACATATCGAAGGTTATTGCTTTAAAGACCAAAAATTATTGTAATTCTCTAATTATAAATTATGATTAGCCCTTTAATTAAAAATGTAAGCTATTATTAAAATTATCGAGTTTAATATTTTTGGTAACAGCCAATTATAAAATAAAACGATTTTCTGTAAATTTACGACTTTTTTGCAAAGTTATTGGCTTTTGTACAATAAAGACTTTATAAATATTCGTAGCCTTTACGCACTCATGTGATAATTTCTGTATGAAGACCTTTAAAATTCGATATTATTCGTATTTCGAATCTATATTCCCTACGATTTACTAAACAAATAAAAATATAAACATATCACTTCTGTCAACAAGGTGGTATAGTTCAACCATACATTATGTATACTAAGCTAGCCAAGCCATTCATAAACGTATTCAAACTGACGATATATTCAATTTAAAAAAATACTATAAAAGGGAAAAGTAAATATTTGCCACAAATGTACATACAAAAAAAAAATGTTTTTGTTGATTTCCTATAGTAAAACCGATAAACCATTGCGACAGAATAGAATCTCAAATTTATGTATTAAACATACAACAATAGCACACACAGTAGAGGCAACCCATATTGTTTAAACAAGAACTGATTTTCCAGATCGTCGGATATATAAATTTTCTTTGTATTTTCAATTCGATTTTGTTTTTTTGTGTTATTTCAATTTTTCGATTATATTTTTTTATTTAAAGAAGTAAAACATTTCTGTTTTTTATTTTATTTGCATTTTCTGTTGTAGATATCTCAATGTATTATGATTATGACGATTTAACATTATTTTCCTTTTTTTAAGCGTTTCGTTATTTGTTTGTTGTAAATAGAATGAAAATTGAAATATTGTTAAAATTATATCTTTTGCGTTATAAGTACCTACGTACATAGGTACTCGTAAATACTTGAACCTTTAAGGGATAAAGATATGTAACATGTATGTGTGTGATTTACTTAAAAGTGATAATAGACTCTTGAAACTTTATACGAGACAGTCGTGAAGTTTGTGTGAGTGTTTATGTAGATTATAAATTAAAAGTCTTGTGGTTAATTAATGTGATTTGTAAATTTTAAATTGTATGGTTTCATAAGGGTATCTATCTATTTAGCGACTTAAATCCGATTCGTTTAGCAGTTTGTTATTTTTATGAAACTTTTTATTAATTTCCACCAGGCTTGTATATTTGACAAATACATTTTAAATGCAATTATTTTTGAAAATAAAATTGTTTATTACTAGGGCAACCAAAAAAATGCACTAAAAAATAGTTTTTAAGCTCTTAAAATATGCTTAAAAATGTTGAAATATGCATTCAAAATATGCTTTAAAAAACTGAAAATATGTATTCAAAATAATTGTTCCTTATAATTTGATAAAAACAACTAAAAATCACATTACGACAGCAAAAAATATGAAAGCAAACTGCAGCTCAGAACTTTCCAATTTAGTAATGGGCGCGTCGAGAAAACCATAATTTGCTACAATAAAAATTAATTCTGCCTTTACTGAATTGTCACATAACAGCTGTTTTGATATTTTGATTGAGGCTACCTCCTCATCGCCCAATGCATCAAAAACACCAATAATCTCTTCAAAATTATTGGCATACAACTTAACAGCTGCGAGCCAAGTTCTCCAGCTTGTGGATGTTGGCTGTGAAGGAAGTACGAGCCCGGGCTGTAATTTTTAAGAATCTTGACTCTCGACGGAGCTTTTAAAAATACGTTTTTGATATTCGAGATAAGGCGGACCTTAGGAAAAAACCCTGTTATAAGTTCACATACACGATGAAGACCGTGAGAAAGGCAAGAAATTTAGATGTGAATTTTTGGAATTGAAAGTTTGTATTGCACGGGCCGCTTTGATGAGTACGGTGCTGCATATGATGTAAACTGTAAAATTTTATCTTTCTCAAAACTATCCCCTAAAATTCTAATCGAATCGTCAAAAAGCCGACCAATGGTGAACTAGCTATGGAACCACTATGAGTGAGAAAATTACTATTGGTATAAACTAGCCACCATCGAAGAATACCTGAATCAAAAATTCGTATTCGACAACCTCATTTTGATATATTTACTGCTAGTAGCAGCGCTAGTTGCGGTAAAAAGGAAATTTAAAAAATTAAATAAATAAGTAAAAATTGTCTGCGAAATTTTTTTTATAAAATTTGGAAATTATGTAAATGATTTTGACAAAATATGCTTATATGACACAAAATATGTTCTTTTTGGGAAATTTTGGGTGAAATATGCAAAAATATGCCATTTTAGTAAAATATGCAAAAATATGCACTAACAAGTAGGGCTTAAAATGCTTGGTTTTTCATCAAACGGATTTATATCTTGCTCTTTTCAAAATTCGTGCACTGGAAAAAATATGTTATTGCATATTTTTGGTTGCCCTATTTATTACCATTTATGACCATTTATACATGAACATTTTGTAAGAGAATCAAGGTAGCTTCATAGTTAATAACCTTGCTCTTTTCAAACTGGAATAGTTATATCGTTTATATTGAGCTTTATCATCGGTATAATATCGGAAAAATATCGTTGGTGAATTAATACATGATTAGCTGTTAGACTTTAATACAAATTCTCTAAATTTTCACAACACATCTCTAAATTTTAATGGGATCCTCGAATTTCAAATTATTAAAAAGTTTTTCACGTTAAATTTAATTTTAAACACTAATTGTAACCTATAAGGCGAAAATGAGATGAAAGTAAAATAAGATGTTATGAAAAGAACGAAGTCAATCAGAAGGTTATATACATACATTACAAGACACAGTTCTGCAAAATGGCAAATGTGTAATAGATGCTCGGAAAGATCTTGAACAATTAATTTCTGATCGATCATATAATCTTAACATTCAAGTTGATGCGTTATGTTCTAGTGACATTGAGCAAACATCAGCAGGCAAAGAAAACTTAAATCGACATTTAAATTATAATTCAAGTTCAATAATTGTATCGTGGATTAATAAAATTAAAGAATCTACAGAAAAAATCAATGTAGAAGGGAAAGAATCAAATGGGTTTTACAATAAAAATTTCATAGAATACTTTATAAAATACCAGGCTTATGAATTCCCGTTGTGGTCAGCTGCATGTTTGCCGGGTTTTACTACTGAGCATGCCACTACGAGTTATGCTGAAGGGTATTTTAATGATAAAAAACATCGAGTTTGAGCAAATTATAAAATTCGCCTCCGAGTTGATACATTTTTAAGAATTGAGCACAATGATCTTAAAGCTGGTTCCGCAATATTTAATTCTAATTTAACGGAAGAGTGGGCAAAAATAAAACAAGATAAGGACGGACATATAAACAGAAATAATAAAATAATTGGGAAGAAAATCGATCAAAAATCAATGAAAATTATAAAACAAATATTTTGGAAAATTTAGCCGAAATGCCTTCGACATCACTTAAATTAATGAATCCTGATTCTGATTCATACGACAATTGGCGCAATAAATCTAAAATTACTTAAGATGACTTTCAAAGATCATTGGATAAAAACGAAAATTTATCAAATAAGCCAGTCAAAAATATTGGGTTTTATTTCAAAGATCAACAGAATATTTCATTTGTGAATGATAATTTGAGATCAAAAATGACACTAAAAAAATGAATATTCTTGAAAATGGAAATTCTAGTCGAGCTCTACCGTATAATAGAACATACTACAGTATTAATAATAAGAAACAAACAAATAACAAATATTATCAACAAGTGCTGTTGATGAGCCATTATATAATAATTTCGCTAAATTGCCGTGCAACCAAACAATGAAATTTATTACAACTTTCATACAAGCATCAAAAATGGATCAAGTATACAAAGAGCGCGCCAAACTACTTTTAGAAACATTTCCAGAAAAAATTACAAAACCAAAGGACGAAAACTGTATCCTATTCCCCCATACGTTAAATATGGCATATATATGGTTGAAATGTTTCCAGGATGTTCCAAGTGCCTTTGATAGTTTTCATTATCAAAAGTGTGAAAAATATACAGATGATGTAAACACCATTTTGATACGAGACCAAAATGAAATTTGTAGGACTGAGTACAAAACTTTAACACAATATCTAAAAAATTGAATTGGAATTATGCATGGATACGCGGAATCACCACCACATCAATGTAAACTATCTAATTTCGTATCACAAATTGATCTTTGTGCCAATAATAATACGTATAGGTATAAAATAATGAAAATAATGTATTTTTATAATATACACCATTGAATATCAATTTAAAGCGTGTAATAATTATTAACATAAAATAAATATTCATCCAATTATTATACCAACAGCTGCAATATTTATAAGAAAATCTTAGATTTATTATATTTAAAAAAGAATTTAATTTATATATAAATTGAAATAAATAATATTGGATTTACATTGAAAAATCCGTTTCTTGTTACATGCAGATGCAGTGCATCATGTACGAAATATTTATTTATTATATGTGAAATGTGACTGACCAATAAGTAACAATATTATCTGGCCAATTATCAGAATTTCGAGCTAGATCGACAGCACTTCTTATGTTATATCTGTATTTGGGCTGCTAAAAATCTTACGAGTACTTATGTCATTTATAAATGGACCAGATGCAAATTTTTCATTTATATTTTATGAAATAAGCCTGACCAATTACTTTTTATGGCTGACCAATTATCAGAATTGAATGTCGGATCAGTTAACCATTTCAGCGAAAAAATTGATAAACAAACTCGCATGGCAATTTGCCATGTTGATTTGTTGTATGCGCATCATTGATAAAAACAAATCTCTTATGGGACATTATAATAATTTCGCGCATGCGCAACATAAAAAATTAATCTTTTTTAGCTGTTTTTTAAATAAATAAGCCTGACCAATTATTAATTTTAGCTGACAATTTATCAGCGTTTCAAGCTGTATCGATTGCACGTTTTTTTTTTTTATTATCATTGTATGAGGTGCCAACATTTACACAATCACCTTGTACATTTTTAAAACGCTTTTAAAAAATTCCTATCGCTGACCAATTACTGAAACTAACTGACCAATTATGACCAATTATTGACCTATTAGAACCAATTTTTTTTTTTTGTAAAATTCCCTTGATGAGGTGCCAACATCATGGAGCCGCTCAACGTAGGGAATTTTTCTTATCTACATATAAACTGTAAGAAAATACAATTGCTGATTTTCATCGAGGGATTAATTGAATCGATTGAATTCGCAACGCTGAATACGGATTATTGTAAGACATTTTAATTTTTTTAGACTTTGGTGATTCAATTAACTGATAAAATAATCCTTTTCAACTAACGTAGCCGAATTTAAAATAAAACTAGATCTTTACGCAGAATTTAAATCAAAAATATCAAACACGGTTAACAGTTTTAAACAATTTGATAAACAAAATCAATTTCTCCACTGTTTTAATTGCAGAAAAGTAGGGCACGAGTCGCAAGAATGTCATAAAACATTCGATGGGCCTAAGTGCTTCACTTGTATGGAGCATGGAGATATTGCTCGAAATTGTCCTCACCCGAAAATATCATGATCCTTAGCTGATACGAAAGGCACAGATACCAATAAATACCCCTATTGTGCTAGTAAACAAAAAAGATAACAAAAAACGGATTTGCATAAATTACCGCAGATTAAACAGGTAAATAGTTATGGATCGCTTTCCACTACCGTTAATTGAAGGTTAAATCGATAAATTAGCTGGAGCTAAAATATTTTCAACCTTGGATTTGGAAAATGGTTTCTTTCATATCCCGGTAAAAGAAGAGAGCATTAAATCTACAGTATTTGTCACATCTACAGGTCATTATGAGTTTCTGCGAGTACCGTTTACCGATTGGTTTATGTACATCCCCAGCAGTGTTTCACCGCTATATTAATTAGGTTTTTAAAGACTTGGTTGCAGAAGGCTTTGTTATAACGTATATGGACGATATTATTATCACTTTTAAAGGTGAACATGAAGCTGTAATTAAAATCAAACAAGTTTTGAAAGTTGCTGCTGCGTTTGGATTGAAATTTAAGTGGAGACAGTGTAAACTATTTAGGAGACACATCGAATTTCTGGGTTATGGAATCTCAAAAGAGACTGTAAAACCATCGCGAGAAAAAATTAAAGCAGTTAAAAATTTTACGGAACCTAGTTCGATGAAACATGTTCAAAGTTTTCTGGGTTTAAGTGGGTTAAAAAACATTTAATTTATTAAAAGATTTATGAACCAGTAATACTATTTTAAAAATTTACAGTCCATTGACTTTGGTGAAATACTTTTACAGCGATGCAAAGAAGACTACGAATTTCATCCGATATATTATTACAGTAAAAAAATTCCACCAGTCCAGGAAAAATATTGCATTTACGAGTTGTAGGTATCGGCAATAGTGAACGCACTCGAAAACTTTCCAGTGTACCTCCTAGGCATAAAGTTCAATATTGTTATCGATTGAACCGCAACCCGTAACCCATTAGTTATGTTAATTATATCAACTTCTTCAACATGGTCCATATAAAGAATATGTACTTATTCGAGACATCATATTTAAAAAGATGAAGAAGATCGGAATCTTCTGTGCGTTCTAAAACTGATGGAGCAGGAACTGATAAAAACCATTCATGGGCAAGGTAATTTTGGTGTCAAAAAAATTGTTAAACTAATCCATGGAGAATACTACATATCTAAACTTCGTGAGAAAATCTTGCAGACGCAACTATATCCCGTGCATATTGGCAGAAAAAAAAAGCAGGAAAGCAGAAGGAATTTCTTCACACCATAGATAAAGATAAGTATCCCTTGTTAACCTATTGCATTGTCCATCTTGGGCCAATGCATAACACTGGAAAATATTATAAATATATCTTCTTAGTTGTAGAGCTTTCACAAAATTTGTGTGCCTGTAACCATTTAAAATGATAACAATAGCCGAGGACTAGAAATCCAGAAAAACAATTTTGAAAATCCATCACGAATTGTCGCTGATATAAAGGAGCAGTTTTTACATCAAACGAATTTACAAATTACTGTAGAGAAAACCAAGTCGAGCTCTTATCACTAACTGAGAGAATCAACAGGATTATTATTCCAGCTTTAACGAAATTTTCAACGGATGATCCAGAACACTGGTACAAGTATACAGATCACCTTAATTACAGGTACTTAAATTCAACATGGGAGAGAAGTTTTTCAACCACACCATTTGAAGTAATGTTTGGTATAAAAATGAAGAACACAGAGGATTTACAAATTGCAGCAACAGTTGAAGAAACCATTACAATTAATTTTAATGAAAAACGAGAAGAATCACGACAAGAAGCACGACTAAACATTCAGAAGATATACAAGAAGAAAGCAGAAGAAACTATAATACAAAGAGGAAGTTGGCAACTATTTACAAAATCGATAACTTCGTGGCAGTTAAGCGTACTCAGTTTGGTAGCGGCTTAAAAAATTATTCGGCCCATACAAAATAACTAAAGTCAGTGTTATTTTTATTCTCGAGTCAAAAACATCAGGCATTTACAGCCTTGGATCTCGCATAATCTTGCCAGTCGAATTAAAAAAGGAATGCTTTCGAATGATGCAGACATTTTCAATGAATTCAACTGCTATTTTACTAGCATTGCTGATAAGTTTAGATCAAAATTTTTCTCGATTTCACAGCATCCAATCACAACCTTCCGAATGATTACTGTTCGAAAATTTTCTTTATGACTCCGGTTTCTAATAGCAAAATTTTTGATATTATTGACTCGTTGGAGCCGAAAGAGTCTGTCGATAATGTGGATATTAGTAGTAACATTTTGAAAGATATTTCTAAGTTTATCAGCTCTGTTCTGGCCCATATATTCAATCTTTCTTCAAACAGGGAGTAGTACCCAAGAGATTGAAATATGCTACTATTCTTCCTACGTTCAAAAGTGGTGACCATTGATAAGGGTAACTATAGACCCATTGCTCTAGCCAGCCATACTCAAAGTTCTTGAAAAAGCGGTTAAAACCAGAGTTACCATATTCCTTGATATATGTAATACGCTAACCGTTTATCAACATGGGTTTCGCCAAGGTATGAGTACTGAATCGGCTTTGTTGAACTTTTTAGATATTATACATAATGGTATAAACAATAGTAAGATCTGTACTGGTTTGTTTATTGATGCTTCTAAGGCATTTGATATAGTGATTGATGATGGGTTTAGAGGTGTTTCCAACAAGTGGTTTGCCCCTTACCTAGATGATAGGGTTGTAAGGGTCAGAGTCAATGATACTTTTAGTGATCTTAGAGCTGTGAATGTTGGTGTGCCGCAAGGACCAGTCTTGGTCCTTTGCTGTTTCTAATTTATACGAACTATATTTTTAAGCTTAATTTGTATGGTCACAGTACTGGATATGCTGATGATTTAGCTTTAGCTTATTCTGTCAAATCTGCCAGTGATGTGATTTCTATGGCTAATTCTGACCTGAAGGTCTTACATAAATGGTTTGATAAGCATTTCCTGATACTAAGTGATAAAACTAAGTTTATGTGGATTTACATTTCTGATATTACAGCCGCTCCTACTCGTTCCCATGTAATATATCATAATGCTTCTAAATATACTTCTAGTAGTTGTCATGTGGATTGTTTGAATATTGAGCTAGTCAATTCTTTAAAGTATCTAGGAATTCATTTAGACACTAATTTTAATTGGAAAACTCATGTATCCAAGCTGAAGAGTTACATGGTATCCGTAATTTATGCCCTGTTTCTGTTTTAATAATTACGTTTCATGCTTTTGTAATGGCTAAATTGAAATATGGTTTGTCTTGCTGGGTTGGCTGTTATTCAACTACTTTAAAACTATTGTACGTTATTTTTATTTTTTTTTTTGCTTTAAATTTTGTTAAAAGAAGCAATGGCTGCTACTGGATTATTATCCACAAGGCATCTATTGTCAATATGATGCTTGATTGTTGTTAAACTTGTAAAAATTAAAAAAAATAATAAATAAATAGTGGCTACTATATTACCATGATATTTTGTTTGGTTTCTTGCCAAACAGTATATCAGTCTTACACTAAAGACCTGGCCTACTAATTGAATCTGTACTGTAGTTAAGTTAGCCTAGAAGATTGAATTTGAAATGCCAACTCCGGAGTACGCAATAAAGGTGAATAAGTTATTCTGGTATCGTTGACTGATTGCAAAAGTGATGAAATACAACTCCCGGTGAAAATAACAAAGCCCGATGCTTTCCTACATTGATTTTATTTAATTTTATTTATTCCTATTTTTATTGTTATTTATACAAAAATTATAAAATATTTTCTTATCTATGTATGAGTATTTATAATTTTAATTTATCACACTGGTAGATATGAAGATGAACATTTATGAATATTATCCTCTTAATTTAAAACATAAACTATGTTGTATAATGTCTCAGTTTGTTTTCTATTCATGTTTTTATGAGAATCCTCATCAACAATTAAAATAATCTTTGTGTTAAATAAATAAATTATTCCTACAAGAAATTTCAATTTCAAAAGAAAATTACTTTTTCTAAACTTTTCGTTCCATCCAGCTAAATTAAATTAAAATTTACACAAAATTTTATTACTGAAATTTTGTTTTTTTATAAGCTATATAACGATATTGTCCTTTGTTAATTTTTCCGTTTTTCTTTTGTTTCCATTTTTCCTTTTACTACGAAAAACGTCACTCTTTTAATGATAAAGGAATACAAACACAACATTAAACAAAGACTGGATCTTTTGATGAAAACTTTTCGTCTTGCTCCTAAAAGAACAATTAAAACGGAAAAGAACAACTTTATGAAATGATTTCGTATACATATACGTATAACGGTTTGTTTCTTTGTTTTTTTTTGTTGGTTCCATAGATGTCAATTTGAAATTATATAAAGCAGAACTGTGACCGAAAATAATTTACTTTTAATTTTTTTAATTTTCCAACTTTAATCATCAGAATTATATTTTGATAAGGTTATCTCATTGAATTATTGCAATCTACGATTTAAATTACTACACAATATTAAATCAATATAAATCAAATATTTATAAATTTTTAACTATCGATACATCAATTCATTTTATTTATTAATACTTAAGAGGTACTTACCTCTAGTATATACATTCCTATTCCCAGTACACAACAAATAAAAAAATTAAGATCATAAAACCAAATTATTGTACAATACTTATCCATTAAATATTAATTTTTTTCTAAATAATTCATTATTCATTAAATTAAATGATAATTCGTTGGGTAAAATAAAATAATTTGCATAAATTATTTAACAAAAAAAAAAAACCGAAATTGTATATGGGTGCTTCAAAATTTATGGATTACGAGCTTAAACGTTTTATGTGCAGATATACAATTTGGCATAAAAAAATATTTTTATTTTTAAGAGTTATAAAAAGTTAATAAAAAACAAATGAAACAAAGTTTTTATTTTGAGCTATTTTTCAAACCGGAAAATATTCAAGTGCTATATAAAAAAAACCACTTCTGACTAGTACATATAACTACTGTATAGTATAAATAAAACTATTTAAAGAAACTGAATAGATAGTTTTAGATGCTTCATTTACAATAAACAAGTTGTATTTTGTATTAAAGAAACAGAAAAAAGTTTTAAAGTTTACCTACCTATTTTTGCTACAAAAAAAAAAGCTTTACATGAAATAAGTTCCATGTTTTGTGTAGCATAATTTAGCAACTTTCTCGTTTTCTATCAAATAAATCCTTTTTGTTATTGAATTATATTGTAAATACACCAGAGTTCTATTTGAAATTGGGAAAGCGGAAAAATTAATTTTAATTTAAAATCTCAAATAAACACAATTCTTTTATTTTTGTTCAATCACACGAGTAGTAATGATTTATAATTCAGAAATACTTCAGTCCGGTAAAAATTAGGAATCAATTAATGCCAGTGGATATTGTAATATTAGTGCCTATGAAAATCAAGCCTTATCGACTTATTTGTTCAGGTACGTGCCTTTCTTTCGTTCATTACTACAATACTTACATCATACCTACTGTTAATTATTTTAACTAGTTGTTTTCCAAAGAATCCCCTAATCTTTTAAAATTCTTATGCTACTATTTTTGTTCTGATTCGTTCTTTCCTGTTACGTGTCTTAAGTTGATTATAAATCATTTCCTTGACACCCTGCTTCAATTATAAAATTTTGTCATTATCGATCTAAGGATTGGCTCCTCGCGCTTTTTCGATAGTTTTCTCTGAGTGAAGATTAAATTTAAAATGGGTGGCCTAATAATCATATATTTTGATTTTTTGTCATTAATCGTGATACCGCAATTATCGTTACACCTTTGCAACAAATCCACATGCCTCTTTTGAAGTGCCTTGCAAAATTATTCACTATAGTATCCATACCATAGGGGACTGAAATAACTCGGCGGGAATTAATTACGATACAAATTTTTGTATGGCGAAATTAATTCTTTGTCAATGTGAATTAAATTCGCAATACCTAATTTTTTTAAAACGAAATAATTTCGCGCCCTAATTTATACCATGGATTATCCCAAGTCATATGCATTTGTCCGAATTTAGACCATTTTGCTTTCTTGCTTGATTTAATGATGTTTTTTCTTAAAAGCTAGCTGTTTGTATGATGCGATGTACAATTTCGTTCAGAGTTGAAATTGACGAAACAGTTTCATCAAACTTACATGAAAATTTTTTCATTCAGTAAAACGTGTTCTTAAAATTTTACCCAAAGTAATTAAACTGCGCATAAATAATATTCAACACGAACAATAAAAGTTTTTGAGGAAACAATAGAACAAATAAAATTGAAGCATTCCAAGAATTTTATTTTTGTTGAAAGTTTGTCATTCCAGAGTTAAATTGGCGGCAGGCACTTTTTACCAGTCAAGTGTTTTTATTGTTTCGTTTAGCAGGGCGTTCTATTTACTTATGTAATAAAATCTGGTTGGCAGACTTTTTGCATGGTTCGACATCGGAGGTAAACGTGCTAAACCGGAATCAAAATGGTAGAGAGCTGACAAATTGGTGTCCATCTGCCAATAGAATATGGCTATTTTGGATACTTTCTGAGTAATTTCGTCTGTTTTTCTGACAAAAATCGTCGTTCCTAAATAATGGCAAACAAAATATAATTTATTATGAAACTGATGGTGGGCATTTTTATAGTTCGACACGTTTGCGTTGAGCCCTGAACCCTTTCTTGCTACATGGATATTAAATTTCGTGTAGAATAAATTTTAGCCTGAAACGAACTAGCCAGCTAAAATTAATTAAATTTTCGAATTTGACTTGTCTGCATTCGGCTAAGTACCACGGAAAATGCCTGCCGGTTGAACTTTAGGATTTTATTGATGTCAAACAACCCGCACCATAATTTTCAGTCTGGCACTAAATAGGCAAGCGACCTTCGAGAACTCACATGATTGTTATGTAAAAAACATTTGCCATCACTTAAACTATCATTGATAAACTATCAACTTTACTCTAAAGGTGTATAAATAAGATTAATCGATCCGATTAATCATTAATTAAAATTTTTCGAAATGTTTTAATCGAGCTTGCCCTATTCCTATAACCCAACTCAAATTTAGTTATAACATTACCCTATTTTACAATATAGAGAAAATAAATGCGACTGATCAATCAAAAAGAAGGCAAAATCGCGAACGTTTTTTTGTTTCGTTGGAGTTAATTAGCTGTAAAGGACTGTTTAAATTCATCAATTTGGCTTATTTACAGGACGTTTGAGGCTGCCTTAAAAGTGATGCAACGAATCTTAACATTGAAAATGAAACACCGATTGGCAGTAATTTGGCTATTTCTTAACCGATTTTGATCAAATTCGACATGTACGAATTATCACGAAATTCGATATGCTAATGGAAACGTTACTCAGGGGGGATGAATTTTAATGAGTTTCAACCGGGCAACGATATTGAACCATACATAGATCGGTTAAAAATATACTTTAAGGTCAACATAACGAAAGAAGACGATAAAACCCTGCTTTTTACCACATTAATGAGCACATCAACTGACAAAATTTTGAAGTCACTCATGGTTCCAGAAGATCCAATTACGAACACTTTCGTTCAACTGTCAACAGCATTGATAAACCATTTCATTCCACAGGTCAATAAAAGAGTTGAGCGGTATACATTTAATCGTGCAGTATAAAATGATGGTGAGAGGAGCATAACGGATTTTATAGTAAGGCTAAAGGCGATGGCGACCACGTGTAAATTTGGCGAATTTTTAGATACGAAATTGGATGATAAAAATTCAAAAGATCCAAAATTAGCCGAAATAGATAACGGTAAAATCGTGAAAATGTATAAAAATTTAGCCATAGATGACTCGTTAACGGATCGATTCATAGTGGGAATCCGACATGTATCCATCCAGCAAGCACTCTTAAACGAAGACGGCTTGAACTTTGAGCAGTATTGTGCAAAGATGTTAAATATGGAAATGAGCGAACGGGAAACAAAGGAGATTCAACCAAATTTACAGTTAGCAGTACAAAAAAGTGAGGTGGAGATAAATAAAATTAATAGTCAAGGTCGTCCAAGATCTCCATTGTGGAATAGATATCAAGCATATTGAAGGTCAAGGTAACGGACATTTTGCAGAAAGTGCAACGGCGAACATAGTTAAGAAAATTGCCAAACAATACAGTGCTATATCTGTAAAAAGTTTGGCCATGGTAAGCAAGTGCAGTTTATTCAAAGTGTATCGGTTGGTAAAGACGAGCCAGCTGTAGTATGCTTGAAGGTTGAAAGACAACATCTGGAAATGGAGGCAGATGCTCATCTAAAATAACCGAAGGACAGTATAATAGTTTATTTAAAAATTGTAAAGTTCAGATTACCAAATTTTTTTTCTCAGTTTCAGGTATGATCAACACATAGGGAAAGATTATTGTTACAGTGAAGGCTGCAAATGAATTGATTGTAATCAATGCAGAACGAGATTTTAAACCACTATTAGACAGATCGTGGTTAGAGGTACTGTACTCAGTGTGGAGAAAAAATATTGTCAATTTGCAATAACGATATTAAAAATTTTGTGAATATATAGAAAATATTCATTTAATTAACGAAATCAAAAGTAATTTCAAATATATTGTGTCCGATCGGTTCATAAATCCAATTGAGGGATATAGGGCGGAAAGTGTTATGCGAGATAATTCAATACCAATTTTTCACAAATAAAGATAGGGTTGAAAAAGAAATAAATAGATTAGTAAATGAAGATATTCTAAGCCTAGTTCACCATAGCCGGTGGGCTAGTCCTATAATTATTGTACCAAAACGAAACGGAGATTTAAGAATTTGTGTAGACTGTATAAGGTTACGATAAATAAATGTATTGAAACTGAACACTATGCTTTACCCAAGATAGAAGATATTTTTGCTAATCTATCTAAATGTAATTAATTTTGTGCAATAGATTTGGCAGGAGCATATCAACAGCTCCTTATTTCGGAAAGTTCGAAAGAATATCTTGTGGTAAGTACACATAAGGGTCTTTTTCAATTTAACAGACTTCCTTTCGGTGTGTTTAGTGCTCCATCGATTTTTCAAGCAGTGATGGACCAGATTATAGGATATAACGAAAAAAATATTTTGCTATTTAGACGACATTATCGTTGGCGGTATTTCAGAGGTAGAATGTAAGTTAAAATTAATTTAAAAAAGTGGAAATTTCTTCAATATTTCATAAGATGGCTTAGTCCGAACTCTATAAAATTAAAAGCGGCTATAGAAGCACCAACCCGAAACAATTTTAAACAGCTGCAGTCATATCTTGGATTAATAAATTATTATGGAAGGTTCATTAACAACTTGTCAGCTGAGCTATCAGATCTATATAAATTATTACGGAGAGATGAACCATATATGAGTGGAAAATAGAGCAAGAAAATAGTTTTAAAGGAGCAGTACTCCCGCATTTAGTAAAGGGTGAAGAAAGGCCAGTAATGTTCATTTCCAGTAGTTTATCAAGTGCTGAAAAGAACTATTCTCAACTTTACCTAGAAGCCCTTGCAATTATTTTTGCATTACATAAGTTCCATAAATATATATATGGACATAAATTTACAATTTAATGTGATAATCAGGCATTAAACGAGATATTTCAACCAAGAAAACGAACATCGGCTGTGCAACATTCAGATTGCAACGTTGGTCTTTCATATTTAGCACGTATGATTATGACATACAATTTTAAAAGCAGCTCAAAAATGAGTAATGTCGATACCTTATCAAAACTTCCTTTAAAGCAGCAAACTGAAGACGCATATTGTAGTATCAATTATCTAAACTTTTCTGATAAATTTCCAATAACAGTGGAAGAGATAGAAGAAAATTTAAAATTAGACAAACTATTAAGTAAGGTTTATGAGTATGCTAAAGATGAATGGCCTCAAGTTGTTAAAGTAGAATTTCGGCAATATAAACATAAAAGGATAAGTTTAAGTACGGAGGGGAAATATTTATTTTATGGTGATAGGTAGGTATAATAAACATGAAGACATAACCAATAACCCTTAAATTACACAATCTATGTGTTTATATACCGTGTGGACCAGTAACCTGGCAAATTCGTCGACATATTCGATGCGCACCATGTTGTGGAGACACCTTATAGAGCAATTCTTAAAATCAGGAGGAGTAGGCCACCTGCCAAATACGAACCTGAGGGCCATATTTTGTATCCTCTGAAGTATAGTCATCTAGCCCTTGGTCAAAAAATCGTGCCATACTGGGCACGCATAGGTTATAAGTGGGCGAATGTGAAGCTTGTAGATCAGGAGCTTGTTACCAGAGTCTAGACCACCGCTTTAATTTAGTACTATAGTACTCCGAACGCCATTGCTGAATATCTCCTAATATTCTCTATGTGTTGTCTGAAATTAGAATCTTGGATAGTGTAATACCCAGATATTTAACTGTGTCGACCACTTCAACAGCCTGCCCGTTGATGTAGATATTTTCTGCCTTATTGAATTTATTCCTGTACCCGTTGTAAGGATAGAAGTATATCAATTCGGTCTTGGATGCGTTTATTTTTATAGTCCATTTGTCGAAATACTCATTAAGCAGATTTAGATACTCCTGGATCCTGTAGGAGCATTGGAGATTACTATAATTTGAATCGAAAATGGAGGTATTATCAGCATAGGCCTGGCCGTTGGTGGATAGTGAATCCGGCTTCGGTATTTCGTGCGATAAAAGACATACAGAGGAGGCCCCAGTACAGAACCCATTTTCCTAAGACTTAAGTTATATCTGTTATTGATACTAACAAAAAATTTCCTGTCTGCCAAGTACGATCTGACCAAGGAAACCGGGGCCGGCCTTATGCCGCAGTTTATCATCTTGTACAAGACTCCCTCATGTCATACACACTCAATCACAGGGTTTCTGGACATCGAGGAATGCTACCGCTGCTATTTTCCGCCTCTATTTAGCAAGCTTAAACTGATTCAATATAAGAACAACACCAAATTGTTTCGCAGGATGGTTAGTGGCCTTAAAAATCTTACGATAAATAATCCTCTCAACAAGTTTACTAAGCCCGTTCAGTAAGCTAATCGGTCTTGTATTTTCTGGGGTCCCCCGGCTTACCGGCTTTCGGTATCGGAATAACCTTCGACAACTTCCATCCCGTCGAGAAGTAAGCAAGGGTGAAAATTGCGTTTATTAATAAAACCAGTTGCTGAACTCCGGATATTGTGAGGTTCTTTATGGTCTTATTCCAGACACCTGGGAACCTATCAACAAATAGGAACTTTTTATTCCTGAGCCCACGGATAATACCCATGACTTCATCGAAGTTTGTTTCGAGCCCGCCCAATCCGTACGGGATCGGCTGAGCCAGAGCAAGACTGCTTGTTGTGTCAGAGACGGTCTGGTCACCAACATTCCAAAACCAGCTTAGGACAGCTGGATGGCCTGGCTGATCTAATGAATTTTTGCAAGTTAGCCCTGATATTCTTCATCTTTCTGCGAACCTGGTACTGTCGATACAGGCTTACTTTCTCATGTATGAGCCGGATTGTTCGATTTATAAGGGTGGTACTGTATAATTAGGGCATATGACGCCGATTATTACGACACATGTTCCTAAACTTGATCAATTGTAGAATGGCTTCAGGTAAGTATTTGGATGTACGCTCAACAAGTGGCACGAACATTTTGGTAGCCTTACTCACAAGGTGCGTGAAGTTTGCAACTGTCTGTTCAATGACCTCGACATATTTGATCGGCTGTTTGTTTACAGGGACCATCTTGTAATGTAAATAATACCTAAAAAAATGCGAGTAGGCATTCTTGCAATTCCGCACACTATTACCTTCTTTCTGCTGACAAGATGAAGCCACCAGAGATCTCAAAAAGAATCGGAAGATGGTCCGAGCAATACTCATAAAGTATATCCACCCTGTCCTAAACATGGACTTCCTTTGCGACCACCATATCCAAAACTGCATTGCCCCGAGTGCTAACTGGGGGGAAACAGATCTGTACACCGTTCCTCTCACAAAAATCGAACAATTTTCTACCGTTGGCGTTTTCAGTATGGCAACCCCAGCAGGTCTGGCGAGCGTTGAAATCCCCGCAGATAATAACCCTATCTTGGGAATTCATCAAGCCCAACAGGTCCGATGGTTCCAGGTTACCTAAGTAGACGGAAATCAGGAGAAAAGTGTTCCGTCCCTCCCCTATACAGACCGTTGTGGCGATGAAGTTTTCACTTACATGAGCCCTGGGAGAGGCGTGCTTGATATGGCTTCGCACAAGTATCGCTGTGCCATTCCATTGATTGATTTTAGTGTTAGTTCTGTATGTAAAGTATAGTCTTCAATGTGAAGGGAATATTTGTCACACAGCCTGGTCTAGTTCAAGCGTACAATACACGGCTTATGCTTCTGTAGGCCGACTAAATTATTGAAATTTAATGCGATTACTTTCATTTTAGGTATTGCATTAAGAAATTTAAATACATTGACTTTGGGATCGGAATGTCTTGTATTGAGTTTTATTTAGCCATAAAATTGGAAACATTATTTCTCAATAAATCCACGAAAGAGATGCCCTTTCCAACAAAACAATAATCGAATCTATTACCCATCGATCCTGCTTTGGGATCATAAAAATCTAACCTTTTTTAACTAATTTGTGCACTTATCCCTTTCGTTCTTGTTTTCGTTCCTTGGACATTCTCCTGAATTGTGTTACGCATTTAAAGCCCATGTGACATCCCGCTACCTCATGCCAAAAGGTCTGGCATTTCCGATATTGCTGCAATTTGGACTTTTTGTTTCTTTTCTCATTCCACCTTAAAGCCGCAGCATCCATTGATCAGTATTATGTCAGATTACTTGGTCTCCTGGGTAAAAGAAACTGTGAAAGAAGGAGTTTCACCACCACCTCAATTCAGAGACATTAGAGTTTTTTATAGTTTTTTGTATGAGATAGACATTCTGGACCTTCAGCCCCTTTGCTGTGAGGTCTGCTTTGATTTCCTCAATTTTCGTATCTTGATGGATGCCTTTGATAATTAACATCTTCGGGCTAGCCTCTATACAGTCTTTCCTGAGCTTTTCAGTGATACAGTTGTACTGCTCTATCTCTTTTGCATAGATCACAACACTTGTAGTAAATATCTTCAGGAGGGTGCCATCATGTTTTCTTGTGATGTCCTTGATGTGCTTAATGTTAGGATTGGTGGAGGTTTTATAGTGTTCGGCTTTGTTGCCACAGGGACTCTATAAACTGCTTCGGGAATATAAGCTGGTGCATCAGTTGGTAGGTGATGAAATTTTCCACCAAGTGTGGAATTTGGGTAATCATTTCTATCTGCCTCTATTTCTTGTTCACTTTCGGATCTTGAGTAATCGTAGTCCGAGCTATTTATTAAGGTTTTTACAGCCTTACTGATGTGTCATCGTCGATAACCAAGTTTGAACTGTAGTTGTTACGAGGTCGTTTGAAGTTTGCAGTGACACTGTGACAGTACATGAACCTAACACTTGTATTTTTATTTTCGATGGCTATTTCTATTGCGCCGTCAATACTTTGGTTCACTTTATCACTCCCAGTAGTAATATTAAATTTTGCGCTCAGCTGGCTCAACAATTTATCCACTTGTATGTTAATTTGCTTTTGCATCAGGTCAACAAGCCTGTCGTCAAGAGGTGATGTACCCTCAAATTTACTTCTGGGTGTTTTGCTTTTCATTTATAGTTTGTAGGTAGTTTTTGTCAGATCACTGAGCTTCTGCCAATATCAGTTTAACGTAAATGATTACTGTCACTAAAAGTAATCCACAAATTGTTTTTAACAATTATTCGTTTTCTTTTCACTGGTAAGCTATACATATAGCTTATTCTTCTTACATGACCTATCAGCTTGAGATGATGGTGACTGTTTGATGCTGATGGTAAAGACTTCCTTTTTATGTTCTGCACTATGTTTGTCCTTTGTTTTTCTCTCCGTGAGCGACCGATATTTTGTTAACAAAATAAACACTTATTGCACCTTTTTATGCCAACCGGTTTCCTGGGCAGAGGCAAACTTTTTAAACAATTTTGAATGCAAAACATTGTCGAAGTTTGTTCGTACATAAGCAATTTTGTGAGGTTAGAATTGTGTGACTTCAAAATTTTGGTTAAATACGAATTTTATAGTAGTCGAAATTTTCTGGAGCCGTTTTATTCATAATTGCCATGGTAAAGCTCTAATTTCATCATCTTTTATCAGATGTGGAATTACGTATGTGGCGAAAGAAAGATTTTTCATTGCATCATCTTTAGGTGTTGCGTAATGTTTGAAATTTGACATCTAAAATATATAAAATATGGCTCTTTTTAGCTAGAATTTGATACTGAATTTGATGCCAAAAAAAAACAGAAAATCGCAACTCTGGTTGTGTTATCTAATTTAGTATTTTTTAGATGCTACTAAAATTCAATCGTACCAACTTATTTGTTACCCTATAACATTTTATTAAACTCTCAGATTTTCGAACAATATTAAGGCATCAATATTTATATGTTCCATGATGAAAATGAACACCACACTGTTTACTTTTTATTATTCATCGCATATTTCATTTTTAACTTGATTACAATTAATGGTTCTGGAGAAAATTTTCAATTTATATCAATTTGTTTGGGCAGCTTCAAACTAGACATTACAAACTAATACATATTATATTACGTTTGCGTATCTTGATAATAAAATTTAAAATATTATGATTTTTTTTTATATTTCGATTTTTATTTTAAAAATAAATTTTGCTTTCGAAAAATTCATTCATCATATTTACATAATTTATCATAATATAAATCACTACAATTTCCTATTTATTTATGTTTATATTTTGTGTACCGTTCTTTTTTTGCTTTCGGTGTCCTGTGAAGATGATTGTGTATAGGTACTTTATTGTGGTGTGCTTTTTATGAAAAGTTGTTTACATGTACATTTTATGCTTATTCTTATTATTATTTGTGTAATACTAATCATGACGTGGTAAACACTTTAAGCATAACGACTTTTATTTTCTAATAACAGGTACTCTTAGTACGTTGTACATTTAGGTGTTTTGGTATAGTAAATATGGAAATTGAATGGATCTACATAAAATATACAACTTATTTAAACATTTTTTTTAAAGTTGCAAGCATAAATATTGCAAAATGAAAAATGCATCAACTATGAGTTTGTAGTTTTTATTTATAACTATAATATTTTATAATAGTAAAAAAAATAAAAAAAAATACGAAAATAGCAAACTAAATATAGTAAAAAAAAACACAATCTATTAATGTAAATAAATAAATAGGATATGATAAATCATAAACAGGAGAGAGCAACAAAAATGGAAAATTAAATCCTTGAATATTGCAATTTTGTGAAAATAATAGATAGTGATTTTTCATTTCATAAGAAGGTCAGAAATAATGATTTATGTTTCTTGTTAGTTTTTGTTTTTGTTTGCTTGCGTCTATGTTATTTATATGCTCGTTGCAGATTCTCACAAGATAAAAAAAAATCCAATGATTATTCTGCATAAAAATGAATCTTTGCTGTATTCTATTTTGAAATATAATTAATAGAGAAATATATATATATATATATATATATATATATATATATATATGTATATATATATATATATATATATATATTTATATACATATATATATATATATATATATATATATATATATATATATATATGATATATATATATATATATATATATATATATGTATATATATATATATATCAGTGACGAAGCGTGACAATTTTCATTGGGGAAGCAATATTATAAATTGTAAAAATAAGGAAAATATATTAAAATTTTTGATTAACAGTAAGCTCCGTCCGTTTCTAAAATTTAAAAATCAAATAAATTAGAATAAGTTTTTCTCAGACAACTAAATGCATCGTGCGGGAAGTCAATTTTAAAAGATGAAAATTTACTAATGTCTACCAATTTTATGAACTTTATATGTTGTAAATCCTGAAACCGAAATTCAATTTCGTTCTGGATTTTACCGTAATTTCAGATATAAGGTTTCTTACGTATTATTTTGCTTCACATGTAATTCGGGATCTACACCGTCTTAGATGAATTTTCTCTAAAGACTTTCTAAAGAATGTGAAATATCGTTTGATTTTTTCTGAAGCACACTAAACAATAAGTCAACTTCTGGAAATATTTCTGAACAAAATATAACAACCCCACCTTCTTCCAATAAAAGAAGATATCCATGAGAGTTATTTATTGTCTCACAGTCCCATTTCTCAACATCTTCATTTACTATTTTATTAAATAGCTCACGTAAATCGTCTAAGTGTTTTTTCAACATTAGAACCATTAAACTCCCACTTGTTGGTGAAGTTGAAGGTAGTTTTCGTTTAACAATTTCATCAAAAGCAATACTCCGTTTCGATGAATGGTTAAAAAAGGCAGTTAATCCACTTAAACTTGAAAAAAAAAATGATTTACACTCAACAATTTTACTAAACGACTGAGAGAGAACCAAATTTAATTTGTGTGCAAAACAATGAATATAAATTGCTAATGGATAAATTTCTGTAATTTTTGTTTGCAGCCCTTTCGAGCTCCCAGACATTATCGCACCATCATAACTTTGACAAATTAGCTTTTCGTCGATTTTATGTTTTTTTAAAAACTCGATTACAAATTTTGAGAGACCATCTGCACTTCGATCGGAAGAAACATCTATAAATTCTATAAATCTCTCTGGTACATTGCCAATTTCATCTACATAACGTAGAACTACCGCGAGCTGAGATTTTCTGGTGACGTCTAAGGTGTCATCTAAAATAATTCCAGCAAAATTCGACGAATCGATTTCCTTTTTTATTTGCTTTTTAATTAGCGATGTGATACATGCTATCAAATCGTTTTTAATGTAGCTCGATATTCCCAAAACACCCTTTGATGTTTCTAAATGATTCGATAACGAAGAATTGTGCCGCGATAATAATTGTAAAAAGTTCGATATAATTACCGCGATTATTTGAATCATGAGATTCATCATTTCCTCTGAACTCGAGCCATTGCATTCCCAAGAAACAAACGGTGTAGTTATCGCTCAAATTCAAAATAAAACTTCTATCGGCTTATGAATCCAACATGAATAATTTCGTTAATAACAAAAACAAAAAAAAACAAACTTCAAATCATTACAAGATGCAAGGCTAGGACAAATATATCTTGTTTACTTTTTCTATTCAACAGTGTGTTTAAAAAAGAGAAGACAAAACATGAGAGTATTTTGTTTAAAAAATTTTAAATATTGTTTTGTTTCTACCTTCACCCTGTTTTATTTTTATTAAAACTATAGTCATCCCTTTTTTTCTCGATCGTTTCTTTCTCATTATGTTTGTTTTGTTTTTCCAATTTGGTTTTATTTTGCAATAATATACCCCACCAGAAGAATCAATGATTCTTTTTAAGGGGAAATTGTGTGAAATAAAATGCAAGCAATGAAAAATTTGGAGAAAAAATCCAAATAAAGTTTCAAAAACCTTTGCAGCAAATAAACAGATTAGACTTCTGATTATTTCTAATTGGAATAACGAACATACTTATAGGATTTTTTATTTCAAGTTGGATTAATTTGAGTATTTACATTTCTAAAGGTTGAATGCAACTGTTATATTATTCTAATGGTTTTAAATTGTTATTTTGTAAAAAAGAAAAATGTTTCTCTTGGAAAATATAAAATTTTAAGGGAAGCAGTGCTTCCCTTGCTTCTATGGACACCTCGTCCCTGATATATATATATATATAATATATATACACAGCGATTCCATACCAAAACGATAACCAGTTGTCCTGACCCCTTTAGATTTTTATGAAACTTTCCAAAAATGATCTATATATGAAATAACTCGACACGTATTTTTTTATTTACTTCTGCGGCACTGTTCTTTGAAACAGGGGCGTACGGTGTTTTACGTTTTTTCTGAAAAATTCTAATTTTTGGAGGCCTCTGTCGCGAGAACCACTTAACCGAATTTAACAATTTATATCTCAAATGAAAGGGAATGAATGGATCTTATAAGTAGCGGTACAATTTTAATTTTAAAAAAATTAGATTTTAAAGAAAAAACGTGTTTAATAATAACGTGTTTATTTTTAATTGCTTTTGAAAGCTTATTCATTTTATAAGCAGTTCAAAAAATAAAAACGCGAGTGATACCTTTCATTTTTAAAATATGATTTTTTGATATTCGAGAATTCAGAAAAAATTATTCAAACATCTCCTCTGATAATTTTATTATGATTTTAGTTGATTTTTATTTTTTAATTTTGCAATTCAACAGCTTTTTTCAATGCAATAAAACCATAAATTAATCGTTAATATAATCTTTATTACTCAATATCAAAAAGTGTTTGCCGTGTACGTACAAAGTTCACGTGGCGTAGTTATTTGTTTTTCAAAAGGTGTAACATTCGTTCCATTTTTTTTTAATTCTCATCGCAATAAGATTAAAATTACCGAGGGTCAAGTGTATTATCAATTCATTGTACCCTATTTCAAATATTTATTTTTAGAAGAATCAATGACTTATAGTGAACGAAATAAATATACATGAAATATATACTTGATGCATATTTATTACATGTACCGGTCCGAGTGAGGGACTGTATAATTTGGTTTCAGCGACATACACACAACCTAATGGATGAACAATAAAATCATTAAGCATTTAAAATTTTTTTTGTTGGCGGGGAACAGAATTTACTAGATCGTTCCATTTTTAATGATCTCCGCTAATTGCGGTTTGTCATGAGGTGATTTGGATAAGTAGAAAACAAAATTACGGATCATTGAGTATTGGAATTTCAAACATAATTTTGCTCGAATAAAAAAATACTTATTAGATGATAACTAAAAATCCAATTCACATCTCAGTAAAAGTTTTTTTTGTTGTTTGTTATTTTGATTCTGGAAATCATGATTGGAATCATAAGTGATGTATTGATAAACTTACAAATTTTCAAGTAAGAAAAATCTGAGTGTAACCTGAAAATCTAGTAAAATGGAGTTTTTTCAACTCTTACCAGATTTGATGATAATGCAAAGACATTTGTAAATATAACAAAATTTATTTGTGATCATTAAGAGTGTTAATATTACCTTTTATAAAATTGAACATATTATTGTGAGTGAAAACAACATTTAACAAAATATTAATAGCTTGATAGTATCAAATGTACTTTTATTCTGTGATCGGATTATTAATTCAATAAACTAGCAGTTGTGAACTATTTGTGTCTAATGTGGATTATGACTAATTTGAATTGCAAGGTTATATTTTTTGTTGTTGTGTGGTGACAATTGCGTGTACTCGTATGACACGTATACACAGGCTGTGAAAATTTAATTCAGCATCATTCGAAGTATTGCAAATAATACTAGATGAAAACGTTGTGTGAAACATCGATGAAATTTATTTGTGATTGCGCTAAATTGTGCCGTGAAATTGGAATTGGCTGTCCAAGGTAGTAAAATATTGAGTAGCCATTATCTTGAATTATTGCTGCGGATTGATTCATTGGAACGTATAATTAAATTGACTCACGTGAAAAGCGGATTTTTGGAGTAGCGGTGTTGCTACAAAAAAAGCACATGGTTTATGTATCGTGTGTGTAACTGGTGGATAGCGGTTTTTTTTCTGGTGATACCTACTGACTAGCTGACGTCATAACCAAGGATTTAAAATTGATAAGTTGTATTCTATTGTGATTTTATTGTTTTTCTGTTTAATTTATTGTCTTCAAGTTAAATTGTTTATTTTATTTTTACTATTTAAATTTTTTTTCTGAAATATTCGATTATTGCATCTTAATATAATTTCAACTAGTTAAGTCATTTTCTTTTTCAACAGTTAACTAATATTCTTTATTTTCTTTATGTTTTTTTTTGAGACATTTCGTTTTAGGTGACAACCTGTCTTGTCGAAACGTGGGAAGCGCTTTCTTCGTCTTCGGTCATTGCAAGGTAACAATTAAACATAATTTTTTTTTGTTTAAACATATTGTTTTTATTGAAACGGTCAACCGGATTAATATTATTTAGCTGTCAAATTTCATAACTGAATATAATTTTTATAAGATGCTGTAATTACTTTCTTTATTGTTTTTTTTTGTTGTTTTTCCATTCTTAACTAAATTGTAATTAAATAATTAAATTCATATTTTATTTGTTCATAAAATTAACTAAATAATGTTAACAATAAAATATATTAAGTCATGTTAAAGTTAAAGTATAATTTTTTTCTTACAATGATTGGCTAAATCATGGACATAGATATGGAGTGACGAACCTTTCCATCTCATGCCATAGTTGCCAGAATACCATCCCACGACTAACATACCTCTCCGTTAGAGCTAGCGGCCTAACTGGTGTATTCTGGAATCACACGATAATCATTCACGGTTTTTTTTTTTTGATAACGTTATCCCCCTAAAGGGATGGCGTTACAAAGGTTCATTGAAAATATCGGTTAATTACGGTTTACGGTTTTCGGTTCAGTTTCGGTTCCAGTCTCTGATTTTAAGGAACTTAAATTACTTCTACGCTCCGTGAGTACTACTGCACATAACTAAAATTTATAGTTCATAAAAATAAATAATTAATTCAGTCAGGTTTTACGGTATGAAATACATATTAAACAGCTTTTATCTGTCATACTACATAATACACATCACACTTCTTGCTCATCTATTCCTAGTTTTACATGTGCAGGATTTTAACCTCCTACCCGACATCACCATTTAATAGTACATATAATAAAATATGTAACACGTTTGCCCTGAAATTCATCATTTATGAAAATATCACATTGGAATTAAAAACATCGGATTGAAGTCCTTTGACTCACTGATAATTCGAATTTAGAATTTTTGAGATTCTTTGTGACCAATATTTTTCAGATTACTTCGAAATTATTGTAAATTTTCAAATTATTCCATGTATAAGATTTGATATTGGTCTGCGGTGCAAAAATTGTTTTTCTCGATTCAATGATAAACCAGGAAAAAACAATTATTTATACCGGTCGGCGGTGCAGGAAATAAACTTGCTTGGCACCCCGTTGTTCCTTAACCCGCAACTGAATTGGAGAATTTAGCGAAGTTTCTCGTGAAATGAATAGCTGTTTGTTTCTAATTTTTTTTCTTTTATACAAAAGAACCATATACACCAATACCTCGATTTGCGACGTTTCGAATTGCGACGTTTCAAATTGCGACGGTACATTTGTTACTACCAAATTTCAGTTTTGCCTAGCTTAAATTATTTGTTGCATCGTTACTTAAATGTTTTCTTTCTGAAAATACGTCAAGGTTATTTAATTATGTTGCAATTTTATTTACAAGACGCATTTTTATGGAACGAATTACCGTCGCAAAGTGAGGTATGAGTGTAATGTATGTACATATGTACATGTTGCTAAAATCAATAATTTAAATAATACTCTATATTTTTGTATTTCTAAATTTACAATTAAAATATTATTAATAATTTTCTAAATTTCTAAAATCTTAATACATTTAGTATTAAATGTCTACATTAATTAATACCTAATACAAATTTTAAATTTGAAAAATGTCGCAATATCAGGATTCTTAAATTTAATTTGATGAATTTCTAAGTTTATACTAACTTTAAAGATTTAAATCTTTAAATTCTCATTTTCCATTTGTACCTTCCTAAATTCGCAATAATTTTATTAAATTCTAATATCCCTACAATAAAAAACTTCTAAATTTTCATAAATTTCCTAATTTCTTTTCTTTCCAAACTACGTTACAAAATTCGTTAATTGATGAAATTTGATTTATGAATGAGGAATTCGAATTTAACGATTTTATAAAATTTGTAAAATCCTAAATTAATTTTTCCACTATTAAAATTTCCAAACTCCAGAATTCTTAAATTTGATAAAATTCTTATTTAAGCTTCTAGGGCTTTCCGCTTTCTAAATTCCTGACACTTATAGTGAATTGTAAATTAAAATTCAGGGTTAGTTTTAGAGAGGGTTTTCCAGTGAATTTTCTAGGGTATCTTATAGAGTGAATTTTGAGGAAAATTTTAGGGTTGTGAATTGAAGGTGGAATTTAATATTGAATTATAGAATTAATTTGTCATAATTTTAGGAACAATTTAAAATAAATTTGGGGTTAATTTATGATAAATTTGATGGAGAATTTGGATTGATTTTGGGGTGAATTTTAGGATGAACTTTAAGGCTGGTTTTGTACAGTGAAGTTTAAGGTGCGTTTTAATCAGACATTTTAGTTAAAAAGTCACTATAATATGGTAAATTTGAGAATGAATTTTATATTGAAATAAGATCAATTTGGGATTAATTCTGTGAACTATACGATGACATCTACGGTGAAGTTTATAATAATTACAGGGCCAATTTTATGGTCAATTTTATGCCCCTGTTATAGTAAAGGTTTATTTATATTTTTATACATATTAACTTATTATTTTGTGTTGTATATTAGGGTATTTTTTGTACAATAGACTTCGCCAGGGTTTAGCTAATCTACTTTACGAATTTCTCTAAATCTTTTGTTATCAAGCTCTCTTTTCAAACAAATAAGTCTTACTGATTTAGAGATTTAGCTTTGAAAATATAAACCATTCTCTTTCACTATTTGTCAAAGAATCTGGAAGTCCAAGATTTTTCACTGACACCAAAAATGTGTGTATATTTTCGGAAAGGCGGTTAAATTTTTGCCTATAGGTAATCTAAAGTAATCAATCGTCGAGAATTTTAAAAATTTGGTTCTTTCTAATATTTTAGAAAATCTTGGCCAAATTCCGAATTTTAAGGCCCAGAAGACACGAATCTGAGGAATTATACTTAGCCTAAAATTCCAGGGGTACCCACAACCAAACAAATATGGTCTTGGCTAAATTTGAATTCCCATTTTTTTACTAAATGTTTATGTTTTACCCTTAAAATTCGGATGAATTATCCCAAATAGCGATTTTAGAAGTTTTGAATTATAAAATTTTGGTCTATGGATGCCGATAATTTTTCCCTTAATTTAAAACTTTAAAACAACACTTCTTTTGTTAACATAAATGTGCATCCTCGAATCTTTCTATTCTATATAGGGATATCCAGCTTGTGCTTGAGTCACGATTTGGGTGAGGACGTTTTAGACATGTTGAGACTAACGAATTCCCTATTTCTAGTAGAAATTCTAATAAATCTTCCACGAAAGACTCCCGAAACGGAATCAGCAAGCAATCTCTCTACTTCATTTTCATAAACCAACCATTTATCTTTTGCAACTGCAACTAAACAAAAAATTGTATTACACGACAGTTCTTTTAGAAGTAAAACAACCGTTTTATAGATGGAATCCAAATAGAACAATATTTTCAGAAAACCTCACGGTTGTGACATCTTGACTTTAGATTCAAACTTGGATCTAAAAACAAATTTGGAGCAATATTTGTCGATGGTTTGCATGTAAAATGTGATTTGATCCGAATAGTTTGGTGTCATGCGACATGCAGCTAATATTATCATAACAAATTATTTTAATTAATTAAGATTCCCGAAATTATTTCTGAGAATTCAGTAATATTTTCATAATTTTCGAATTTTTCTTTTATAATTTTTACAAATCTTAAACTTATTGAACCAATTTTTAATTTCTATTAAATCTCTTAGACCTATTTAAATAATTTTTGAAAAGTGGTGCTTTAGTAACTGGAATTTATGATTTGTTGCGTAAGCAGTTTAAAAATTTATGTTACAGGGAAGGAGATTAAAATTAAATTAATTAAAAATTGTATGGCTCTAATGCTGCTAGTGTCAAAAAATTTTCACACATAATTAGTTATGTTAGAGATTAAGACCGGAGAATCACTACCCGATCTATCTAAATATTTTGACAGTAATTCCACATAATCGACGATTCTGTTTTTAAATGCCCTTTTAGAGTCATATTCCAATTCACTGTTCGCATGACAAAATTTTCTATAGTTACACGATTCCAGTACTATGGGCTTCCTCTTTTAGATCCCTAGCCCAAATTTTTTGCCCACTTACACAACTTATAGTAAATCATGTTTTAGGTTTTTAAAGATAATCGTAAAAAAAAAATTTAATTTCCATGTCTTACATTTTTTTGAATATGTATTAGTAAAACCAAGAGCCTAAACGAGTATACATAATTATGGGAAACGATTTTTAACTGGTTTGGCAATCTACATGGCTACATTAAACGTGATCTGACATTGTGTGTTAAAGTTCTCCAACGCAGATTAAACCGAATCCATAGCGTTTTAACGAGGCATGTAATAAATTTATGAACATATATGTACACTTTAATTTTGAAATTTTTGGAGATTACAAGTAGACAAATTTCTGATGATACTAGAAAAACATAGCCATATTTATAACACAATTTTCTTTCGGTGTAAAACAATTTTTTTTACATAAAAAAATAATCTTAAGTAATGTTAATTCGTTACAATTAAAAAAATAATTTCAAGTCGCCGATTTCTGACTAAATTTTGATCGAAGAACGTTTTAGTTGGAGGAAAGTCAAAAATGTCCTACTACCTAAACCTACTGTATGCGGTGCCATACTACAAAAAAAAATATTTAAAAATTAGGGCAGAATTATCTAATATTATTATAGGAGGGTGTTTAACATAGATTAATAACGGCCAGGATTGGGAGGGCGCTAGTTTCCGATCAGAATTTGTCCAATGATTAACAGATATTTTTTTTGTAGCACTCGATAAAGTTTTACATTAATTTGAAATTGAGCTGAATATTGACTTAATAGGTTCCACTTCATGAGGTTTTAACCCATTATATTTTCGTTTAAAAATATTAAATGACGAAAAGTTAAAAAATTGTACACATGCAAATTAGGCTATCTTCTATATTTGCATGCATATAGGTTGCAGATTAAATTTTAAATATTAAAAAAAAAAAACCCGAGCGTGATTTGTGAATGTGGTTTATCGCATTATATTTCCCCCTTTTAGTTTCATGATCAACAGTTATAAGAATCTGATTTCAATAACCAGATCGATATATTAGACAACAACACAATACAGTAATATAATACAAGTGGTAATGCAATTTGAAATTTTTATTTTTTATTTTTACAGCGTGATGAACGGAAATGATGAGTGTTTACCACTTGCCAGCCGAGTTGCTAAAAAATCAATTCTATCACCACCGACTTGAAATGAAAAATGTTGCCCGTTTATTTTATAAGCATATACATACACAATACATACGTACATATATATACTAAATGGTTTATCAATCAATCGTTGTTCGAACAACACAAAAAAAAAACGTAAAACATTTCTATCAATAAAGCTTTTATTTCATTTCCACCAGAGAAAACACAACAAAACAGAACTTAAATTAAATTTTCCGTTTTTTACCATTGTTGCTTTTGTTGTGTATACGTATTGAGGCAAGTAGTTTTCTGCTAAAGTTTTGTACATAATATAACTAAACCAAATTTATGAGTAAAAAAAATAAATTTAAATTTATTTCAAAAAGAACTTTTTATAGTTTTCTATTTTACAATTTTTTATTTTTTTATTTTTTCAATTTCAAGAGGAAAAGTAATTTGAAATTCAATACGGTACTTCGTTTGAAGTACATACAACATATATAATATATACATTTTGTTATTCATGCTGTAGGTTTTTCTTTATACGCTTTTCTCTCAATGTTTTGGTTTTCAATTGGAAAGTAATAGCCTATTGAAATATAGTGTAATGATCCATCATATTATGTATATATGTGTACACCTTGAATTTACATTCATTTCAATATAAATCGTAAACATCTGAATGAATACATTTTTTTTTTATACAAATTTTGGGGAGATTTTTTCACATCGATTAATCAAAACTGTATATATACCTACCATGCAGAGATTAGAGATACAAATGTTTTTTTTTTTATTTCCGTGTATCAAGAGCTTATAGATCGAAATACGTGTCAATGGTTTGTATCAATTTATACTCGAATAATGAAATTTAAATGATAGCGAACATCATTAAATGTCCAAATCTCGACTAACATTTTTATTATCGGTCTATCTATGTGTAATACATACCTCAGAATGAAATGTACCCCTCTATACTATATTTCAATCCCAAACCAAACTGTTTGGTATGAGCAAAAGCAGACAGTTTATATTTTTATTTTCCCAATAATATTTTATTTAGTTTTTTTTTTTACACTTATCTATTGTTATTTTGACTTTTGGGGATCATTTTAACATCCGCATGACACCAATCATTGTCGATTTATGTTCGCTTTGCTGTTGCTGATGTTGGTTGGTATTTTTTTATAAATGTTTATTTGGTTTTATACTATCATTATATTGTGTATATGTATATATCTAGGAGGTTTATGTGATTTTTTGCTGCTTCCATTCTGTTTTAGGAGCTGTCAAATGTAACTTTATTAAAGGTAATATATAAAAATTGACAGGATAAATTCACCAAAACGAATATAATAAATAGTTCGAAAGTATAAAACAAATAATTGTAAATACGAGGTAAAAAAAAAAATGTGTCTGGAAAAATCTTTCGGGATTTCGATTATTATAAGGTTATAAAAAACGGATTAAAGTCATGTAGCTTTTTTTATTTTTGTTCTATTTTCCTATATACCTATACCTTGTTGGCAGAAACAAGTTTCAGCTCCCTTAACAACACCAATAACAAAGCTAAGTTGTTTTCCCTATTATACTTGTGTCGCTTCTCTTGAGATTCAGTTTTATTAAAGTTTTGAATATACAGTGGGTTGCCAAATTATTAGTAGTGTTAGTATTTAAAATTTAATTTTGGCTTCTGTATGAAAAATTATAAGTGGGCTATTTCTAGCCCACCCAGAAATAGCTTTTCTCTGTCATGCAGTCAATATATCGGATATCACGATAGGATTCGACGTGTCCTTAATAACTTTGCAACCCACTGTACATTCATACAATTACACAAAATGTTTATGCTAATTTTATTGTTTAAAAGTAGATTTTGTTATTATGAAAATGATATAAAAATTCAAAAAAAAAAGTTTTTAAATTGGTTAGAAAAATTTAACAATATCCGGGATTACACATTCAATAAAATCAATAAGTATTTAGAGAGATACACAATTTTAAAACCATTTTATGAAACGGATAAAATGGTTTTGTGTTCGTCATGTTTCACAATAATGTATACTAAAAATTATATTGTTGTTTTGATGTTTGTTTTGTATTTTGGTCTAATAGAATTTGGTGATTTAGTTTAATGTGCTGAATACTTTGTTCGTTTTATGTGATTGAGATTAGATGATAAATTCTACAATCGATGTCCAATTTTATCAAGCTTATAAATGCTACAAATGCCGATTATCACTAAATTTCAAAAATAATTGTGAAGATTTCATCTCTCTTTTGGTTTCATGAAGGTGTTATATCCAAAACAATAAAATTCAAAATTTCCGAAACCCATATTAATTTAAGAATCGCGCCTATTTTTTGCTAATTGTAATTTTTGGGATTGAAATAAGATTTCGAGTAATATTGGCCCAAAAACTCGAACCAAATGTGTATACTTATGCTGCCCAACACACCGGCTTGCCAAGATTTTTTCTGACCCGACGATTTTGTTTTAATATTCAAACTTGCCGTTTGAACATATGTCTACATACGTTAAATATATTTATGTTTCGGCTTGCGAAATACCCCTAGTCTAAACCAACATTTTAACTCCTTCAAAACAAATGAAAATAAATAAAATTTAATAGTCTAATTAATGTTAAATCTGAGCTCCTAATAGCCTACCCTCTAAATAATTTTAGATTAACTTTACTTCTATAATTGTATATAACTAATTTCCTAAAATTATTACAATATTTTTGATTATGTTGAATATTAATCTTTTCACGTTGTAAAATTTAAGCAAGCAATACTCCTTTCGAAAATCTACCTAATACTAAACTTAACTTTAATTACTTCGCGAACATAGCTTAAATACCATAATAAATTATTCTTTAGATGGTCGACTATGATTGAATACAAATTTTTTGATGTTTCAGTATTTGGACTTCTTGATTCAGATGGGTCATTCTTGGAATGGAACGAAAAAATTATTGATTCTCTATGGCTAACAATTTATGGAGTAAGTTCTAATATTGCAAATGCTAATGGTACCAATCATCGGACTATGGGCTTTGTCAATATCCCCTATAATTATAATGATAAAACTTGCGTAATCCCCAAATTAATTGTTCGATTTTGGGAATTGATATCTGGGACCATTTCAATATTATTCCTATTATGTTAATGAAATATCCGATATGGGTTTATCAGCTAAAATCGTAGAATCACAATAAACTTTGTCAATGGATCAAAATGAAGAGTTGAAGTCTGCGATTTTTTTTTCTAGTATCTTATGGCACAAAAATTGGTAATACAACAGTTTTATCTAATTTCATTGGTATACGGGAGATACCTCCCTAGTGGAAAAATTCGAACAATAATACCAAAAAAACAAACCAAAGTATACCAAAACAAATTTATTTAAGTATATATGATTAATTGAACCCAAACAAATACCAAATAGATGTTTTAAATTTTAGCACAATTAAATGAAATTTATACTTAAATAATACATTACAAAAATATATGAAATTAAGGTTAAATTTTGTATACGGTAGTATTTTAATTTAATTAAAATAATACGTAAATAAGACTAAAATAAAATTTTCCATATCATACATAATTTTGTATTTCGATAGCATAAAATTAGTTTTAATTTAATCTCAGACATTTAATTCAAGACTAATTCCAAACAAAAGTATGTATGTTTGAAAATATACCTACTATAGTATTTAAATAGTCTGCCATTTATATTTTCATAAATATATTTTAACTGTTTTATGTTTCGGTATTACTCGATTATACTCGTATGAATTTCGCTTTAACTTGAATTTCGCTTCAATACGAACCAAACAATGTAACACGTTTAGTTTAATTCAATGATTTGGTGAAACAAGAGTGAGTTATAACTATAAAACTTATAAAGTATACTGAGGGAATTTACTAAAAATACCTAAATAGGTATTAGAAAAAAATATTTAGAACCAGATTCGGAGGACAAAATTCCATTTAACACATTAAAGGTGAGCTTATCTAATTACAATTTAAGTTAAATTTGAAGTTAATTGTTTGTGTGAACTTTAAGTTATGTATATATACTTACATATCAAATATGTTTTGCATGTGAATTATAGCAGTTTTATATTGCGGTATTTATATATTTGTGTATGTGTGTGCGTGTGTGTGTGTGTGTATGTGTAGGTGGATATCACTTGTGAAATAGATTTAACACAGTTTCTTGTATTTACGTGGCTGTGTGTGTATCACATTTGAAATAAATTTGATTGCAGTTTCTTCTATATATATATATATATATATATATATATATATATATATATATATGTATATATATATATATATATATATATATATATATATATATATATATATATATATATATATATATATATATATATATATATATATATATATACATATATATATATATATATATATATATATATATATATATACAGTCGATCCTCGAGTTACGTCGTTTATAAATTACTCCCCTTGATTTGAGTTAAGTCGTTTTTGCTTTAAATTACGTCGTAAAAAAAAAATTTATCTGAGGATTTTTGAAATTTTTATGGGCGCATATTATTTTCTATTGTTTTGTAATATGTAGTAGATAAAGGAAGAAAAAAGAAAACAATATTAAATTTCTAATATTATTTTCTCTTCCTTCCTTTACCTTCTAACACAAAACAGTAACCATCGAAAATAATAATATGTAATTTGAAAAGAACCAGTTTTAATTTTTTTTTTATGGTATTTGTGATATAAGCGATCAAAGGACCTTGTACATACATTTTTGTTAGTATACACATTGTATGTAAATATGTCTATATGTAGTAAATTTCTTTATTTTTAGTTAAAGTGTAGATTATTTTCAGTATTGATTTTATTTATTTCTCAATTTTTTTCGACTTACGTCGTTTTGACTTACGTCGCGTTTTCAAGAACGTATCTACGACGTATCTCAAGGATATATATATCAGTGAAACCTCCGTATGTTGGACACTCAAGGGACTGAAAAAAATTTCCAAGATATGGAGGTGTCCAACATACAGAAATGTTCACAAAATGTTTCCATTAAAAAGTACCTTTATTTTTTCATATTATTAAATAAATTCAAAAGTTTTAAGCCTCCTTAAAGCCTCCTCTGTTGAAACTAATTTAATTCCTCGGTATCAGATTCAACATCGTCAAAATCATCTTCTGATTCATTATCGATAATTGAATTTAATATAGCGTCCTGGTTTGATTCACAGCAAATAGTAACATTGTCATCTGTCGATATATATAATTTTCAAATGTTTCTGCCGACACTCCCAAAACATTCTCTGAAACTACAGCTTCTATTTCGCACAAATCAGTATTTTCTTTGATTATGGAAAAGCCAGAATCTTCAATGAATCTTAGATCCAAGTTATAGCATCAAGTATATTTACACTATTTGATACATCTGAAGCAGTCATCTCACTATTTCCAACGTTCTCTAATTTGGCTACTATCTTCTTTAGGATGTTACTTCGATAAAGGCTTAAAATTTGTTTTTTTTTTTCATTAAAATATCGACTTTATGAGCCTAATCTTCAAAAATTTGAGACGTCATCCACGCAGATTTATTAGACCGCTATGCAACTGGAAGATTCTCAATTTTTAGGTTTTTAAATGCCCTTGGTTTCCGTGATTTTCCGATGACTAACGGCTTAAGATTTTCGCACAATGCACGAGCACACAACAAAACTGTAACTCGCTCTTTGGACAGTTTACCACTGTTGCAATTTTCTCCTTTTAGCACAAAACTTTTATCAGGCATTAGCTTAAAGAAGAGACTTAACTCATCAGCATTGAATCAATCTTTTTGTTCATAACCATTAACAAAAGCGGAGAATGTGGTATGAGATTGGTTGACGTCATTTTCCGATACTTCATTCGCCTCCCCACAAAGAGTTTTGTATTAAATTCCATACCGTATCCGAAATTTCTCCAACCATCCGTTTGAACCTTTAAAATCGGGTACTCCTAATCTGATGGTAATACGTTTCGCACATTCCTGAATAATAGTGTGTGGCTTTGTGTGTGTGTGTGTGTGTGTGTGTGTGTGTGTGTGTGTGTGTGTGTGTGTGTGTGTGTGTGTGTGTGTGTGTGTGTGTGTGTGTGTGTATGTGTGTGTGTGTGTGTGTGTGTGTGTGTGTGTGTGTGTGTGTGTGTGTGTGTGTGTGTGTGTGTGTGTGTGTGTGTGTGTGTGTGTGTGTGTGTGTGTGTGTGTGTGTGTGTGTGTGTGTGTGTGTGTGTGTGTGTGTTTGTGTATGTGTGTTGCATGTGAAACATATTTTACTGCAGTTTCTTGTATTTAGGTGTATGTTTATGTGAAAATGATAAAATAAATAATAAATGTAATATTATATGACCTTTAAAATTAATTAGTTAACCAATACTTGTATCTGACAATCAATTCACTTATGCATTATACCTTAACACTGCATAATTTCCGGTTTAATCAAATTATCCATATTATATTCATTACAGAGGTTTCGAAAAGATGATATACTGGAAAAACGTATTCCGGTATTTGAATCCAGTGGATTAGCTTCTAAAATTAATTCATCTCCAAATAAAAAAGAAATAAACAATCAAATTAATGTATCAAATGAAGATATATTGTCAATTCCTCAAAATAGCATCCAGGAACAAAAGCGTGATGCAAAAACATCGAACTTTCTACTTATGGTTATGGAATATTATTTACGGCATAATCTGTCATGGGCGGCACTTGAAGATCTTTTATTTTTAATTAGCTCCATAGTAGGATCAGATATTTTGCCGTCTACTAAATACCTGTTTCAAAATTGTTTCAATTCTAATGAATCTCCCAATTATCATTATTACTGCGAACATTGTGAATCGTACTTAGGAAACAAGAAAAATACTGAAATAATAAATACATTCTGTGATAATTGTAAAAAATTAAACATATCTTCAAAATGCAAATTTTTCATAACTCTACCATTTGAGCCTCAGCTGAAATATATTGTTCAAAATAATTTGGATAAAATTCATTTTAAATCAGAATGCATGGACAGCAATATTCACAGTATATATAATGGTAATTTATATAACGCTAGCAAAATTGATTATTCCAAGGAAAAATTAATTTCGTTAACAATAAACACTGATGGCGTTAACGTGTTTAAATCGAGCAAGAACGCTTCATTGTGGCCACTGCAAATGATTATAAATGAGCTTGACGTAAAATCTTGGTTTAAAACGAAAAATATTGTTGTGACTGGTTTTTGGTTTGGTTCAGAACCCATAATGGAAATATTTTTAAAACCATTAATAGATGAATTAAATTCGTTATCTAAGGGCATGGCACTTCAAATGAAGAATGATATTGTTCAAATCTTTATTTTGCCGCTGATATTCTCTGTTGATACTGTAGCCAAAGATTTAATTCAGCGTAAAAAACAATTCAATGGCTACTTTGGGTGTAGTTATTGCCTGCATCCTGGAAAATTGGTCGAAATTTCTGGCAAAACTAAGCAAGTAAGATATACAAACCTTAATAATGTTGAATTACGTAACCACTCTAACACTATCCGACATATGAAAGAGGCATTTTTAACAGATTCCGTTGTTAATGGTTTCAAGGGATTGTGTCCATTCAAAATCAGCAGCTCTTTCAAAATTTAACATTATTGATGGCTTTTCTATAGACTACATGCATTGTGTATTGTTGGGTGTTGTACGGAAACTTCTAAATTTATGGTTTTCCCCAACTAATCACTCTGAACGTTTTTATGTAGGAAGGGAAAAAACGATGACACAAATTAATGATAGGCTTTTAAATATTAAACCGTCAAAACAAATTACTCGGAGGCCGCGGGTTATTAATGAGAGGCATTATTGGAAAGCAAACGAATTTAAAAATTTCCTTTTATTTTATGGTGTATCATGTCTAAAGGATATTCTTAATAATGAGTTTTTAAATCATTTTGTTTTGCTGTCCGAAGCAATATTTCTTCTTTTACAAGAACAAGTGACTAACAGTGATCTGGAACTAGCAAATCAAAAACTGTTAATTTTTTTATTGAACTTTCAAAATTTATACGGAGAAAAGAATATGAACTATAATATTCATTTGCTTTCACATATTTCAAACTGTGTTCGGAATTGTGGTCCGTTATGGGCCCACTCAAACTTTTGTTTTGAAAATAATAATGGAGTTTTGCTAAAGTATGTTAAAGGAACAACTGATGTCTTAAAGCAAATCGTATCTAAGTATATGTTTAAACAGCTAACTGAAAAAACAATACAATTAGGTGACAAACAAATAATTAGTTTTTACAACAAAATATATAATAAGAAATTTACTAAAAATTATTCACTAACGAATTCCATTTGCCTGCTTGGGAAAGCTCAAACTAAACAATTTTCTAATGCAGAAAAGCAAATATTGTTTAAGAATAATCTGCATGAAAATGTGTTTGTTTATCATAGAGCCATTTTAGAAGATATAATATACCATACAGCTGAGTATGACTCAAAAATTTCGTCAAATGATTCAACGATCCAATTAATTGATAAGTCTTACGGTACAGTTAATTTGTTCATAAAACATGAATTGTCAGTATATATATTGGTGAATTTAGAATACGAGATAGACGATTCTCTAATATTGACAATTCATTCTGTTTGTTTAAAAAGAATTCCAAATAATTTAAAACTTATTACTCCAAATGACATCAAACAAAAATGTATTCTTGTTGATACAAAAGAAAACCTTTCAGTAACAGTATTTCCTAATATGTTTGAAATCGATTAATTATGCAGTGAAGTATTTTGAATGATTTTGTATCAAAATAATACATTACATAATCCTAACTTTACATTTTTAGATATAAATTAGAAATTCATATGATAACCAAAATGAAACGTGGCGGTGAAAGAAATAAAAATTTAGGAGAAGCGATCAAAACCAAACGAAGTAACCGCATTAAAAACAGCCAATATATATTAAAAGAAATCGCACCAAATGAAGATCTAATTGAAACACAAATGTCAGATGATTTTAATATTATCTTATCGAGCCAGGCACAACTTATATGTCCAGATTCAAGTAAAGAAAATAAATATATTGCAAGTGATTCGTCACCAAAAATCTTCACACCTCTAAAAAACGTAGAAACTAGTTTCACAGATGTAGAAATATTCAGCATCCCTACCCCGGCGCCAATTGTAGTTGAGGACGAACCAACTACGGATGAATTTCTTCGTGATTTTTTCGAATAAACTGCTAGAGCGATAACAACTGACAACACAACCACAGTTGTTTCAACCACAGTTGCTCCAACCACAGTTATTCCCACCACACAACCAAGCGTAACCGCCATACATAGAGGTAGTAGCTCAACAACATTGTCGTTATCTTCAAACTCAACGAGTTCATCATCAGATTCAGATATTTCTGCATCCAGTTTATCCGATTTATCTAATATTTCGTTACAAACAGCCAAAGTAAGAACAAAATAACATCTTAAATTTTAACATAAGTACTAAATCTTTTCTTTAATCTCTATTTTCTAGAAGCAAATCAAAAAATATCATTATAGATATTTAAAAGCCGAAAAGGAAAATAAGCATCTTAAAAGAAAACTGGAAACAATAAAGAAAAAAAATACATTTATGCAGTACTCGACTGATGAAGCTGGTGACATAACATACGAAAACGGAATTAAAATAACTAAGCTGCAGGATATTTATTTAAAGAAAATTCCAGATACAGAAAAAGGAGACAGGAAATTTATTAATACAATGCTTCAGATAGTATTTGGTACAGAGGAACTAAAGAAAAGTAGTCGAACGGGGAGATCTCGTTCCGCAACACCATCACTCCAATTAGACCCCGGAAAAAATGAATTTGTAGAGCGGATGTTTTGGGAACGGATTAAGACATATAAAAATGCCAAAGGTAGATTTGCTATTTACAATCAGTGCGTAAATAGAAAAATTCAAAACACTAAATATACTGCGAGAAAACTCTTACTCACCGATACTACCAAAAAATCTGATGAAGCTTTAGTTACAAAACCACAAACTATAACAGACATATCCGTACCTATAGGAAAAAAAAAATCAAAAAAAAATAAACATGCAAAGAAACATAGAAAGGCAGAAAGAGAAAGATACAAAACAGCACGACAAAGTTAATATTAGTGATAATAAGTTGTTATAGTTTTTAACAATTTCCTTTATTAAAAATAATATTAATTAAAATAATATGAGTAAATAAAATAATTAATGAAACTGAATTAATGAATTATATGTATTAGGTGAAGTTTTTAATTTCTGATTATGTAATAATGAAATAAATAATTAATTTAATTTTTATTATAAATTAAAAATGAATATTTGTACTTTTTATTTTCGCAAAATTCTGTCAATATATTGATTTAAACCTTACATATATATATATATATATATATATATATATATATATATATATCGCACTAATCGTGCAATAAAACGATAACTACCACTTATCGCATTATTGCACTTTTGAAATCTGTGCAAGGTGCTCTATCGTCCAGTCTAACCAGTGTTTTCCTTCAGGTCCTCCTGCACAAGTAATTCAACTTTAATGAAACATTTTTACATGGGATTCCTTCATAATTTCAAACTTCAAAGCCTTCTCCTGAAAAACTATGTTTTTGAGTTATCGTTTTATTGCACGGATAGTGTGATATATATATATATATATATATATATACATATATATATATATATATATATATATATATATATATATATATATATATATATATATATATAATATGAGTAATTTCATTTTTCGGCAGCAGTACATATATATATATATATATATATATATATATATATATATATATATATATATATATATATATATATATATATGTATATAAGGTAATTTAATTGAAATAATACTAATAAAATACTACTATACCTTAAGGTATAGTAGTATTTTATTAGTATTATTTCAATTAAATTCAACTATGTTCAAACGACTAGAAATATACCAAGTTTTAGTATACTGTTTAAATCAATAATACTAATCGTAGTATGCAAAATTTGGTATATTTTTAATATAATTTAAACAAAATATATTAAAGTAAGTATTTAATAATAAACCTAAAAACGACTTATAAAATACGAAAAAAGGTACATATTCACTTTGTATGTTTCAGGTCTTATTTGCTCAGAAATACCAAAAATATACTTGTTTATAAAAACAAAAAAACAGTCAAAATAATACTAAATTTTGGTATAATCTTCGTAAGTATATTTTTGGTTTAAATCGGGATAACATACATAAAACAGATTGCCATAACAGACCGACAATATACTTATAGAATTGGTATTACTTCATACAAAAATAAGTATAATTTTAGTATTCAGGACCCAGGATTTTTCCACTAGGGCTGTCCTTTAAACAGCGTAATTACCTCATGGCGTCCTATGTTCAGGAAAAATTAGACCGAATGCTTAAATTAAAAGTAATCGAAGAATCAAATGGTTCCTCGAGCAATCCATTGGTCTGCGCTAATAAACCAAACGGGAAGATTAGGCTTTGCTTGGAATGGCTCAGCAGCGTCACCAAATCAGACGCTTATTTTCCTTGCCTCATATTTCGAGAATTTTGTGCAGGTTTAACTGTACGAATTGTATGACAAGTGTGGATCTATCTAACGCGTTTTGACAAATTCTTTTAGAAGAGTATCCAAAGATTTTCCATTTCTTCGCTAGGTCATTTTTAGTTTATCGTAATGCACTTTGGTCTTCAGAATGCACCGCAGACGCAAGCTATTGATGGATCAGGTATTAGGTGTGGATTTTCAACTCTCTGTACTTGTTTATTTCGATGATATACGCGTCTCATGAAAAAACGTAGCTGAGCGTCTAACGATTTGACCATCAATTTAAAGAAATCCAAATTCATGCAAAAAGTATGAAGTACCTCGAATATATCATTTCTGATCAAGGTTTAAAATCTGATCCGGAATAGGTCGGTGCTGTTTTGAAATGGCTTGGAAGAAAGGGAAAGAAATAGTTAGACTCAAGCCCCAACGATGCCTTTTTACATCTTAGCTCGAAGGTAATCTTGGATCTGGTACTCGCTAATCCCGATTTCTCCAAAAGTAATTTTATCTATCGAATAATTCCGCCCCTATATAGAGGGTAGCTACTTTTCCATGGTTTCCGATCACGCCTCTTTAATTTGGCTAAACAACATCAAGAATCCCAGTGGAAGACTACATAGCTAGGTGGGCCTTAAAAAATACAATAGCACCATTTTGAACTACGACACAGAAAAAGGAGAGAAATTGATACGAATTTGAAGAAAGCGTGCTTAAATGTACATTTATATATTTCTAACAAATTACACTCAAAATATGAAGTTATCTGGTAATTTTAAAAATTGGTTTGTTTTTGCATCTGCTGTGTTTAAATATCAATAACATTTCCATAATTTTTCGATTTTGAGTACCTATGCACTTCCAAATAACGTTTTACGTCAATTTCACTTAGTTTAAAAAACAGCTCAAAATTAAAAAAAAAAATCGAACTAAATTGAATAAAATCTAAACATAAACTTGATTCTGTTTAACAAAAATTTGAATCGAGCTTCAAATCCAATGTTATTGTCTTTGGTCGAATTTAGGTATATCGTGCTGGGAGAATTTTACAGAGAGTAAAGATTTGGATAAAAAGCATTCGACAAGGGGAATGTTATGAATTTTTCAATAATAATTGAAAATTTCTAAATACGATAGTGTTTCGTTTATAAAAATGTTAACTACTGATCTCAACATGGATTGTGACTTTAGCTACATTTCTTGACGTTTGATCTTACTCTATTTTGATTATTTTTAGAGAAGTTATGGAATAGAGAAAATTAGGATGAAATTTAGCACGTTCGATGGAAATGTGATTTCAAAATGATTTTTACATGAAGTTCTGAACAATGGCATTCCTTAAGGCTGTATGGTACTCAAAAAAAATTTCTGTTTTGGTATCGATATTTAAATGTCCAAAAATGCGTCTAAACTGTGTCTATACTAAAGAAAAATATCGTTTTGTATTTTTGTTTTATTTTGATGTAAAATAAATATAACTGTATGTCGACTTGCCTTATTTCCCTTTTTTCCAGAACAAAATTATAAACTATTTCGGTTATTCATTTTCGTTGTTTCTATGGCAACTCAGTATGTTAAAATGTATAATTTATTATAAAACGATAAGATCCTGGACATTCACCATTTTTTGGGGTTAGCCATCTCGTAGAGTAAAAAGAAATCAAAAATTAGCCGAGGTCATACCCATTTTTTTTTTTGATTGATTGATTGATACGGATGTACGACCAAGCCTCAGCAAGATTCCCGGATACGCCGGATCCACCGTACACCCTTTACATAAAACAAAACCGAGGGATAGGAAAGGAATGTTAGTATTAGAGACTCGACCCGGTTTCAGCCACCTATGCAGTCGATAGTTAGTAAACTTGTTAGTAATAAATATATTAAATTAGTTAGCACAGGACATCACAATTTCTAAACTACTAGTTTTAGCTTCTTGTTGATCTTGTAGAGATGTGTCAAAATATGACCTTATTCTGAAAGTCAGGGTTAAATTAAATATTTAATAAACATGATTAATTCTGGAACTGTGTAATATTCTGAAATAAATTACGTTATTTTCAGCAAACAAGGGTGAAACCCCATTAACTATTTAAAATTTGCTTTAAATTAATTATTTATCGCTAACTACTATTGTAAAATAAACTAAAAATTATTTGAACTCTGAAACCTTAATTTTTAAGTTGCTGAATCAGATTATTTTAATAGATATAATTAATATCCGCTGCCTGACATTTGAATGCCTAAAGTTTCTGATAATCTGCTTTGGGTTTCTCCACAAATTCCTGAAAGTCAAGATCGTAATTAGTTAATTATCACTAACTACTACTTATTAAAAATAACCTAGAAATTATTACATCTCTGAAATACTCGTGGTCTAGTTGTTAAAATTGTTATAGCATAAGTTAATAATTAAATTCATCATCATGATCATGGTCAATTATAACCCTGAAAATTTAAATCTAAATAAAATTAATCAGTTATTTGCTATTTCTATGTAGGTGATTATCATTAAGTCAAACTACATTCAAAACCTATAGAAAGCAGCTCCAATATAACCTAGTATAGTAAATCCGAATAGTATCATTCACCCACTCAAAAGCTCCCCGCTACATCAGACTCCATTTCAACTCAAAAATACAGTCGTTACTCTTCCACCAAAACTACAGAACTACAGAAGTTCACCCCGTGATGAAAGTGTAACAAAAATGTGATAAAACGAAATAAAACAAAACAACTTAGATAAGGATAAAGATGACACAAGCCTTACTTTTGCTGCAGTCATTTTATGACTTAACCACAACTATAGTGAAAATAATATCTCAGCGAAACTCATTTTTTCATCGTTGTGCGCAGCCAACAGTGAAGTAGTTAAACAAAATTAAAAATTCAGAGAAGGGTCGGCTGAGTAATATTTTTAAAAACAAAAAAAATTATAAATAAAGATATGTGAAATTTGATTCCATTACATAATGTAATTTATATTAGAAAATATTAAAAATTCCCATTATTTTATAGGTAAATTCTAAAATAACATGTGAAATTAAAAAAATATAAAAAATACTAACAACACCACTGGATATGTAACGTTATACCCATTTAAGGTACGAACTAGGCATATTTAGAAAGAAATGTCATTTTTCGAGTTAAAGCAAAACAATAAAAAAAATCGATTTTAAATTTCAATTTGTTCGAGGCAAACTAATGATATTAAAATTATCTTAAATGTTATCAAAAGTTCTAGTGCTAGTGTGTTATCTAAATTAAAATTACATTAATAATTGTGAATAAATTTGAGGATAAACATAATTCAAAATAAACGAATTCTAACCTCAAAATGTAAACAAATTAACCTAAATACATCGCTGTATTTACGCCATTTGTTTTTATTTTTGTAGATGCGCGTGATCTGTCAGAATTTCGCTGAGATATTATTTTCACTATACTTCCATAAACTTCATCATCAAAACTCTAAACCATCATGCTGCAAAAACCAAAACATTATGTCTGTATGTATAAGCCGACTTACTTTGGTAACTGGAGCATCACTTGTTATAAAAATACAAATGCAACTTACGGTCAAAATTCAAAACGAAATTAATTTATTTTATTTCATCAGTTGACATTAAATTAATTAAAACAAATTAAAACAAATAAAATACAAATAAAATTTAAAAATTATTGCCCGCACAACTATCTACCAACAAAACTTGGTTTGAAAATTGAAACCCTTCCAAAGGGCATGAAATACACGGCATTATTGTTATTGTTGCAAAAAGCCCCAAAGTAAGTTTTCCCTATCTGATAATTTCCTTCATCACAACAAATCCTTCCAATCAATTCCCATTTGTATTTATATACATGTTAAAATTCGCACAGTTAATATTCGCTATAGTATAAATAATTGATTAAATTCATCATTTTGTTTATTAATATCGCTGAAAATTTAAATCAATTAATCAGTTATTACTAAGATAGTAATCATCATTATTATTTATCTTTCAAATTAAAATTTCATTGAAGAAACTTATATAACCCTGGTTCAGAGACGCCCTAATATAATAAATTCAATTAGTATCAGCCACCTATTTTAATGTACTCCGCCATCCATATCACCTATGCCATTAAAAATTTACAATTTATGTACATTTTGACAACACAAAATATTCATATATCGTATATTACTATCGCGACACTGTCATGACAGAAAAAACGATCGTCACTATGTACATACTTTCCATTTTGGTTTTCTCCCTCTTTACCCTATACCAAATTCCAATAGGTATTGCGTAAATGAGATAGCCCATAGTACACTCAATACCAAACGAAATTTCCCCTTTAGCTATACATGTCCATCCATATCGCATATAAAAATCATAAGAACCAAATGCCATGTGTGATGTTCACGTTCTTACGATAAGAGAAGGACCAACTATACTATATCTCCTGCATTCTTTGCCTCGCGCTCGCACTTATATAATTTTCCCATTCACACATAACAACACAAACACGATCGAGAAGGAGAAGGATATACCTCATGTCGGCAAACAAATACACCACAGTTGTCTCGTTCATGACTACATAGAACACAGAGAATGTGAAATTATACACATTAAATTACTATGTATATTGTATGTATATAGATAGATATGCATACATATTAAAAGAAAACTTTACAAAACTCACACAAATACTCCCATTCCATATATATTATCAAGTAATACGTGCAAGTATTGGTAACAATAAAAAAATAAGACGCGTCCGTGCATGAAATGAACAGAAATTCAACTGCTTTTATACAATTTTCCCGATTTTAATTTTAATTAGATCTACATAATTATTAAACATTTGAAATTTAAATGTTATGCACGGACCACAGAAACATTAAACCATGCATTATTAAGCGATAGATCAAAAAAATTTGACTTCTTTCGCTATAAATCCAAAAACATAACCTGACAAATGCATCCCGGTGGATTGCATTTTCCATATTCACAAATTTTCACTAATTTTACAAACAGCACCTCACTAATTAATCAATTAATTAATTAATTAAATAGACACAAAATATAAAACAATGCACTTTATTTATGATTAAAACACTTAAACTAAATTAAATTAAATTTGTTAAGAGGACGACAAAAACACGTCATTCCTCTTCGAACGTCAACGACCGACCCAGCCGAGGTCATACCCATTTTTGACAAAAAAAAATATATTTATCGATACTGAATTTTTTCGTATCGATAAATATATCGATATTCTTAGTATTTTGATTATATCTTTCTTATTTTATTATTAATCTTTATAATCGTGAATTAATCCCTCAAAAATATCTTTCTGCATAGGTCACTATAAAAGATATCCATGGTTTAGCAAGAAAAACTTAAGAAAATTGAATTTTCCGTAAGCACCATTATCCAAAATTTCGTCAACTTTGAATTTTTATTACGGATAAACTATAAATAATTTTGAAATAATCCTGTATTAATCCCTCAAAAATACCTTAAGCTTTATCAATAAAAAAAAAATTTGTGAATTGATAAATATTTGTAGCCACAAATTGATTTTTACGATACCCTTATTTTGGTAAAATGAGCATCATACAGCCTTAACCGATTATAATGAAACCCAGCATGCACGGCCGAAAGAGGAATCCTTTAGATGAAGTCCCGGAATATGGCCAATTAGGAAGGGAATTGGTGAATTTTTATTGATTACGATTAAATTTAACATGCACGACGTAAATGGGATTATAAAATGAATTTTAGATGAAGCCCTAAACTATGACCAGTTAGGAAGAAGCTTGTCCGTTTTTAACCGATTATGATAAAATTAGGCATGTACGACGGAAATGTTATTCTAAAATGGTACTTACATTTCTGATTATGGGTTTTAATTTTAAAGCGCTTGGATCTGTGATCAAATGTAATTAAAACGTTGAGATTCAGTATGCCGGACACATTGAAATGCTATTTGCATTTTTATCGACAAACTTATGTGAACAAAATGCGATAAGGAATGTGTTAATAAAATTCTGTGCCCAAAAGGCACAAGGGCATAACTCTAAAATTCACCTCTTTTAGGAAAACCGTTTTTAAAATTATAGAGTTACTCAAAATCGTATGAGTTTTTGGAATTCTGGTTTTTGTAAACGCATATTACGATTATTTGTAATTGCCGAAATGTTACAAAAAATTTTATAAGAAATTTCGCATAAGAAATAAAACGTAAATGGAATAACTCGACGCATGCCCTTACAGGTTTTTTCCAAAGAATTGCGGAGTGCGAGCTTGTCGGCTATTATCTCGTCGCGCTTAAAGACAGGGATTTGGCCGAATTAAAAATGCGTGTGCTCGACACTTTATCCGGGCACATTCTTAAGGTGTGGTAATCTATCTTCTCGACGTTAACTGTAATTCAAACAATCCACAGATTCGAGATATCTGCGCTGAGCTACACGCCAAAATGACATCAGATATGTTGTTCGGGCCAAAAGTTAGGATATAATCGAAATTTTAACCTGGTGTATTCCTCGACGTCATGTGATCGATAATCCACATCCGCGGAATTGATTTTGAACGAGAAAATAAAAACAAGCTTTTCGGATACGGTGCACACGTTGACTGACAAATCCTAAGCACCTCAAAAAGAAAACCCAAAATTATTGTGGAAATATCCGGAAACACTTCAAGACATAATAACGAGTGAGATTGTAATTCGCTAGTCGCTTAATTGAACACTTGAGTCTTCAATACCTGTGCCCGGATACATCCCTAAATTTTCCTGCTAACTGACGGTCCAACGAACGAGTGCACTTACTGTTTTAATCAATTATTGAGTAGCGGAATTTGTGTCGCTGCCATCTCACAAACTGAATATATGTATAAGTTCTTTAAAAAAATGGGTGCCATCACGTAAGTAGCAAAATCTTTACAAATGTTTTATAGTATAATGTGTCATATGACTTTTTTTTTCATTAGGTTTCATTGAAGAGAACCAGAGTTCTTGGTGTTCGCCAGTCACTCTGGTGCAGAAGAAAAATGGCAAAATTCGTTTGTGTTTGGATGCCTGTGAATTGAACAAAGTAACCGTCAAGGATGCTTATTCGTTTCCAATTATTGATGGATTGCTGGGTCGATTGGATCAAACCCGCCTTTGTATCAGTTCACGGTCATGCCTTTCGGATTGTGCAATGCACCACAAACGTTATACCGCCTTATGCACCTAGTGACTCCGTATCGACTCCATGATCATGTTTCAGTTTACCTAGACGATCTACTTATCACTTCAGTCACGCAAGACGAACATTTTACGCTACTCATAGCTTACATATTCGCCCCAAAGCAATGTGTCCAAACGGGTCAACCGGGCGATTTTTTCAGCTATTCGTTCGTACCTCACTGACACTAGCCACAACTAATAGGATTTATATATCCAAGAGATCGCTGCAGGTCTTTGTAACGTCATACATGGATCTACCAAATTCTCTCCTCATTTTGTGGTGTTCGGCCAACATATGACGCTTCATGGATCCGAATACGAATTACTGCGATTCGTCTCAACAACACGCCACATTTACGATCCACATTTATGGTTCCACCACCCCTATTATGGTTCTCACCTCACCGAAAAACTTCATACAAATCAAGTCACATTTGCATAGTATTTCTAGGTGAGGTGAGAACCATAATAGGGGTACGCAGTCGCCCACGTGATCGCCGTTCGTTTTTTTGCGCAAAGTGATGCTGTCAACAAATCTACTGCTAAACTAGCTGCACCAAATTAAAACGAAAACCATATAATACGAAAAAAGAGTCACACAACTCAATAGGTGAGGTGACTATCTGGGTGAGGTGAGAACCATAAAAGGGGCCAACATTTTTATTTTAAAAACGAAAATTACGACTTCGCTACAGCCTTTTCGATAAGGTATAGCTTCCGCTCTAATACGAAATAAAGACAAAATTTCTCCACACCATATGGGGTGGCTTCCCAAATTAATTATATTTTATTTAACGGTTTACATAAATTTAATAAGTTTTATATCTACAGCAAAATTCTTGCATTAAATAAGATAAAATTGCCATGACAATTAGAATGCCTCCCAATTTATTTAAATCACCATGTTGAAAATATATATCGTTATTATATTGAATCTCATAAATCATTGCACCAAATTTAAATTGCATAAGCCATAAACATACGGCAATTGTTCGTAAATTTTGATTAAATATTATGAACACATTGTAGAATCCATTTACGACTACCAAAAATTCTCCGATTGCCCGTACTAAATATATCAATATTAACGGTGTAGACCATATTGAGGATATATAAGGTTTGACTGCATTATTATACCATATAGGAATATCTATATTGTTAGTCGAAAAATAATATACGCCACCAGCTCTAAAAGTATAATTTCCACTCATAATAAGACCATTTTTAGACATCCTATATGTTCCCGGTTCAACAATTTTACAAATACTGTTATATGGTGTGTTGGAAGTGAAATTAGTTGAAAACAAGATATATGTGTACCTAACAAATTCTTGTTCGGCCGTCGGCAATCTAAAAAATTCAAACGCTATATTTTCGGTGTTATTTTCACAGTTTTGACCTTGTAACACTACACAAGCAACTGCTCCACCTTTCGTATCTCGATAACCATAATCCTTAAAAGATGCACCTTTTCCATTATCGCAATTTAACACAATATAACTTTTACCCCTTTGCATGCAGACATTAATCGTATTTTTTTCAAATATAACATATGGACATAAATTTTTTTCGCGTAAGACCAGTACTTGATCTTTTTCAACAATAAACATTTCCTGTCGTGGTATCTCGCATTTAGGACTTTTATAGTACGGTATATCAAGATACACTGGACCAATGGTTTTACAAACATAGATTACTTGAATTGCATCCGGTTTAACAGGGCCTGCCGTAGCATACTAAATATGAATATTAATTATCTATGCATTTCAGTATTAAACTATATTTAACTTACTTGATCACGATGTGTAACTGCCATGGAATTGGCAATTATTGGCCACAGGCCAAGTAAAATTCCACCAATAGTCAACAGAAGGGTAGAATATTTTATGAAAGTTCTATAAAATACCGCGTAGAATATGTAATAAATCAAAGCAAACATTAGTTTCATTTCCATAAACAATATCGGCATATCGAGCCCATCGAATTGATGCATATTTATTAATATCGGCAGAGATGTCAATTGTGGCGCTATGCGCTGGTAAAATATCCAAAATACTGTATACGGTAAATAGATGAATAACGTCTCGAAGATATTTACAATTTCATTAAAAAAATTAAATGTGGTTGGTTTTGGTTTCGCATAAGAATCGATACCGAGCATAAAAACCACTGCGCCTAAGAAGCCGGCTCCCGATGCTGCTATAATTGCCAAATAAACACAACTCGAATTGCCACACAAACTATTTTCAGTAATATCCATTCGAACTATCGTTTGTGCTCCCAAAAGACCAGCAGTATATGCACAATAATTAAACATAAAATATGAATAAATCGGACTATAATTTTCAGGTCCGTAATCTTGAGTACCGATTGATAAAATTAGTGGTTGAAGAATACCTTTTATAATTGCCATACATCGTATCAAAATCATAAAAATTTCTTTTGAGAATGTTAAGTAAAATATTAATGATACCGGAGCCCATAAAAGCACTATAAAAAATGTAACATATTGACGTATAATCAATATATCACCAACTACTGAGGTAACAACTATGGCGCAAAATTCTAAGATTGCAAATGTTACAGGTACGGTCGTAATGTACTTATCTGCAACGACATCTGTAGGGTCTTCATTTAAAACTGGAAGTAATGCAATCAGTGCTGCAAATAATTTTATGTATAAATATTTATGCGTTAAATGGAACGTGTGTTTTATATTATGTTATATACTTACATTGCATTGCAAAGAAGGAAATTGTCTCGAAGAATACTATGAATAAAGTAAATGCAAATGATGGGGGCAACGCTGGACTAGAAATCTGAAAAAAAAAACAATTTATTAATTACCAATGCTATGTGCATTTGTGTGTATGTGGGTTTACTCACCCGAACCATCGTAAAGGTGTTTGGCTAATTGGATTTAAACGGTGACACAAGATTATGCGATTATTCGGCGACTTGAAAATAGAAACTAAACAAATAAAAGTTGTTATATCTTCAAATTGTGTGCCAACTTGATAATCATTTTATTTCATTTTATATACTGAGCCCGATTAATTCAAACGCAATACAAAAAAATGGTAGGTTCGTTTCTGACTGAGCCGCAGAGTGCTGTGTAGGACTCTGTCAATTGTCGAATGGTAAAGCAGTAAAGATAATTTGTTGAACCGTATCTTAAAATCTATAGCAGTGCTTGCAACAGTTGTGTTTAAAATTATGATTCTTGGACGAATAAAAAAATTTGAAATACCTACGTGAAAAAAAAATCTTTTCTTGAATATATTTTTGTGTTTTGATTTGTATGGATGCCAATCGCTTATAAATTTTAAATAAATAACGGTAAATACGAAAATTACTCCATCTTGTAGACAATAAAGTCGAGTTACCGTCATCATAGTGTCGCGAGAGTTTTAACATAACAAAATTTACAATGCAGCGTTAACTTTGGGGCGCGACCGCCACATCACTCCCCCTCCAGCGAAGCACAACTTGGCGCTCAATATGCCATAAGCAGGCTTTGATCTATCGATCGATATAGACGAGTGTTTTCCTCCAACATCCACAACGAAATATTTACGCAATCTTCGAATCACTTTGAAAGGACCATCGTACGGGGTCGTTATCTAATCCTTGGTATGAATCCAGTATGTTCTGATTGTCGTATGATTTTATATTACGCATCCTTTGTTTGACGATGTCAGAGAAGTTGCTTAGGTCAGTGGGAATTGGTGATTCTTGCTGAATGAGAAATTTTCCTGGTATAATCAAAGTCTGGCCATACATCATTTCGGCTGGTGTGCATTTAAGGCTCACTTTCACGGTCGTACGAATTCCGAGCAAGACAAATGGTATTTCATCGCTCCAATCAATTGTGGTGCAACGAGCCATTAGTGATGCCTTAAGATATCCTAGATATCGTAAGAAGATCCTAATAATTTTGGTCAAATCTGTAAACAACTTCGACTCAAATTGTGAGCCATCTGTGGTGATTTTCCTGGGACATCCAAAACGTGAAATATATTATGAAACAAAAGTCTTTGCTACCGTAAATGTTGGCACATCTGGAATAGGGTACGCTTCGGGCCATCTCGTAAATCTATCAACGATTGTAAGCAAATAGGCGAATCCGTTGAATTGTGGCAGATGTACTACCAAATCCATATGGATGTGTTCAAATCGTGATGGTGGTTAAAGATTCCTTGCTCTGATTTCGCATGCCTTGTATCCTTTGACTTTTGACAATGTATAAACAAGCTCTGGCCCAATTGTTGCAATCTTTGTTTAAACTAGGCCAGAAATACCGGCGGAAACCACTTTTCGGGGAGCACGGATACCAGGGTGCGCCAATGATATGGTATCCTGTTGATATTCCATACCATAAAGTAACCTCCGTGTTCGAGGTTTTACACTTCTCTAATTTCACTGAAGACATAGGATTTTTCAGTGACCGATCCATCAAAGGTTTCAATTCGTCATCATTGTTTTGCTTTTTTTTTTTACTGTTTACAACATTCTCTTCTGGACAGCTAATTCGAGATAGACAATCCGCAACCACATTTTCTTTACCACTAATGTGTCTGATATCGCTGGTAAATTGTGCGACGTAATCCAGTATCGGTTCCCAGACTCCCTCATTTAACTACTCCAACACTGCTCCGATGGCTCAACTTGATGCATCAGTGGTGAAGCTAAGATCCGCATCATAGTCAGGATGAATTAAAATCGTTAATGTATCGGTGACAAGATCTGTTGTTTGGCTTTATTGAAATACTGCTCGCATTCCTCTGGCCATGGCAACATCCGTGCTTTATTCTTTAGCCTTAATATAGAAGCCAAGCGAGAATGTAATGGTGAGAGATATTCTGCGATGTTTCGTATAGTTGATCATTCCAATGAATTGTTGTAACTGCCGAATTGAAGAGGGTGTAGGAAAATTACAAATTGTCTTAATTCGATTGGCAGATGTTGAAATTCCATGTCTAATTATCGTGTGTCCCAAAATATCGAGGCTCTACACACCAAATACATATTTAGAGAATTTGATATTAATTCCAAATTCCATCAGTCTGCTGAAAAGAAATCTCAGATGATGTTTATGCTGTTAAGCATTCTCACTTGCGTCTTGAATATCGTTTAAATTCAAACGAACCGAAGGACGTAGTTAGTGCGGTTTTATGTATATCTTTTTCGGTGATTGGTATGTGATGGTAAGCTCTTATTAAATCTATTTTTGAGAACACATGACAACCATTTAAAGCTAGTGAACAATTTTGGATAAGGCTTTTAACCTACGATAGTCACCACAAGGCCACCAATCTACACTATCCTTCTTCGACACCACGGTGAAGTCACGATAGAGCTTGACGGCCGGCATATTCGAAGCTGTACCATATGTCAAATGGAATCTAACCTTTTACAAAACTGAAGAGGATCGATTGTTTGGATATAATGAACAACATCTTATTTTACCGAAAGATTATAGTTCGGTGTTTCCACGAGGCTTGGAATCACAAAATGTGAAGTGTTGGTGTGTCATCTGGAACTAAAAAAGTATTTATGTTTAACTTGGTTTTAGTATCAATAAGACGTTTGCCTTTCAAGTCAACAATAAGTCTGAATTTTGTAAGGAAATCTTCACTTAATATCGGCTTGGTGATGGAGGCTAAAATAAACGGATGAATGAAACAATGTCTTAACCCTAAGCCGATTTCTAGTAACTTTGTACCAAATGTAAGTTCCATTTACAGCGGGTAAATGAAAATCTGAACTTTTGCAACCATGATTGAATTTTGTTTGCGGAATAACCGATATGTCAACCCCCGTATCAACCAAGAATTCTAATTTATTTTTAAAATCTTTCACGAAAAGGCGATGTGTCGTACCAGTAGCATATCCTGCTGCACTAGCAGCAGGGCTAGTTAGTTTTTTAGTTTTATTGATTTGTTATTTACTGGGGTTGCTTGATCCTTAAAATTACAAGGTAACTCGAATTTGCGTGCTTTAATTCCATACTTAAAGTGATACCAACAAAGAGGATTTTTGTCCACATTCCGATTCCTACGGCTTGAACTTCTACTGCTTGCTTGATGAAAACGACTTTGTGACCGATTGAAATTTTGGTGACGATGTGCTACGAAATCAATTTGAAGCATGTGCATCATCTATTTCAATTCCGAAATTTCTTTCTCAAGCCGAATATTTCGTTCGTTTCCTGATATTGAATTACTTGGCAGACTGTTGGCGTAAGCAGAAGGGGCATTTATCGAGTTCATATATGGGCCTGGGATAGATGCCTCATCAATCTTTTCAACTATTTCCAATGGCTCGGTTGTCGGTTTGCTGGATTGAGAAATCAAAGCGATATTCACCACCTAAGCCATAACTTCTTAATTAGATCTTCGCCAAAAGTACCAGTTAGAACTGCTTGTTAGTTCAAATGTCTGTAAAATTCAGATGATTTTCTGTTACCCATCTCAGTGTTGGAAAGTATAATTCCTCTATAAGACGTTCCTCACTAAGTGAATGTCGTTCATCTAATTTTTGCTTTAGTTTTGCATAAATATTTAACTGTGGGGGGTTATAAAATCCAAAATATAATCGATTACCGTTTGAGGTAATGCAGCTAAAACATAGTGATATCTAACATTGTCTAACACGTGCGCGTGTAAATTGCGCCTCAGCTTGAATAAACCAGGTTCTAGGTGGGTTAGACCAAAAATGTGGCAATTTCACAGCTGTTGCAGATACTTCGGTTTTAGACGTCTCTTTATCTTTGCTCTCGTTATCAGACATGGTTAGATTTTGACACAACAAATAAAATAAAATAAATAATACGGACTATGTGCACGCACCTTTACACTATAACAATTTAATTATAATCGACAATATCACGATTTTCCAATTTATTGCTGTTTTATTGTTAATAAAGATCCAATAGATATCTATATCAAGTTTCGTGTCAATATCTTTACTAGTTCATGAGCTAGGTTTGTAAACTCTCATCTAAAAAAGTGCATTTTTCGACTTTTAAAAAAGTTCAGCAAAGAACGATGCACTGTCCAAAGCGATTGATTTTGATTGGTATAAGTTGTTCAAAGCAGGCACAGAACGCGTCGAAAACGATGAACGTCCTGGCCGTCCTTCAACGTCTACCGATGAACACAACGTCAAGGAAGTCAGAATTTGGTGCTCAAAAATAATCGATTGGCAATTAGAGATCTTATTGATATCTCGCAAATATTGTTTGGGTCACAGTTTAGAAAGACAGCCCTTTGTTTTTGTAACAAAATAATCCGCTGTCTCAAATATCGATTAGCTACGGCTGACTTTTGAGCTTCTTGTCAATAACTGATGCTTTCTTGTCAATAACTGACTGATTTGTAGTCCCTTAAGGGTAAGAAAAATTTGAACGAAGCCATATCGCTCTTGGAAAAACTGTGTAATAACTTTTAATCGTTATGTAGGCTATAAACAGTGGTAGTTGAACCTTTGAAAATTACTGTGCATCCAATTTTAAATAAATTGTGCTAACAAAAAAATTATTGAACATTGTAAGGTGCTGAACGACCTATGTAGATTTTACATCATGTATGCTTGCCGATGCAAGCTTATTGACTACTGGTTATCCCAACCAGTTTCTTTATCTAAACCCTTTGATTGTTACCCGAGGATATCGAAGAACCACGCCAATCAGATTAAATGGCAAACAAAATATTGGCATGTCCAAGATTAATGTCCAGCTTAAGTTATAAGCGATTAAGGCATTGCCACATAGAAACCGAACGAACGATTTTTTAAACCGATAATTTCATTTTTTGACAAAACTGTTATTTCTTCAATGCCAAAATTATTGAAAAATGTTTTAAATTTATGAAAGCCATCATAACAACAAAACAAATTTTTAAAATTCCAAAATTTTCATTAAAGAAAATGCATTTTTATCTTTTGTCGGATCAAAAACGACTCGTCGCCGACAAAAGATGAAAATGATGTTGCTTTAATGAAAATTTTGAAATTTAAATTTTTTTGTATTTCTATGATATCTTTCATAAATTCGTACAATTTTTAAATAATTTTGACATTGTAGAAATATAAAATTTGTTAAAAATTGGAAATTTCGGTTTAAAAAATCGTTCGTTCGTTTTCTATGTGGTAATGCCTTTAGTCTTTAAATGGCTTGCTACAATTCACGATCAAATAATAATTCCAACTAGCCAGGTTAAAGTCTAGTTAAAATGTGCCGTTGCATACGGTGACCATATAGCCCGCATTTTGCAGGATTAACCCGCATACCAAGACCCTGTTCTGCAGAAATGTTTCCCCTTAAAATAGCCCGCAAAATAAAATAATAGCCCGCAAGTTCCGCATTTGTAAAAAATCAAAGTTTTGCCGAAAGAACGATATCTGTTTTATAAAAGCAGAAAATTCGAGGATAAAACCAACGTACTCATTTAAGTTATATACTTTACTCCATTAATTATTCAACATTATTGTTTGAAAACCGAAACAAAAAAGGAACCAATATACATAAGTATTTGAATACTATTAATGTTAGCTGGAAGTTGCCAGAAAGGGTTATCATATCATCCTAAAAAGAAAAGAGTACAAGATCCAAATAGCCGAAATTTCATAAAATCATAATCTTTTTTTGAAATATCTGACCCATTTTTCGTGAGCTAATAACTTACCTAAATCAGAGCCTCATTCAATTTCTTGCACGAATATTTTTAAATTGTAAAACTGATCTATCATTTCGCAGTCGATTATGTTAGCGCCTTTTTGATTAAGAAACTCAATGCATATCTCAATCGGGCTCTAATCAGGTATTGCATTTAAGTTCATACAAGAAAATATTTTGTACTATTCGAAAGGTTGCATCCATTTAGATAAATATTCTTCGCAATTTTTATGAACTTCAAATAATTGCCTCTTTATGGATTCGCATTTAATAGGACACTCATCATTTTATTTCAAAGTAAACTTTACCTTGAGAGGTTAAAACTTAGTTTCACGTCTTTGCTTTAAGGTATTTATAATTGAATCTGAAATTGAAATACTTTTCAGAATAGAGTTGTTTTCGTTTTCCATTTTTAAAATTTGACTTTGGTAGATGTACATTATCGAATGCAAAAACCATAAATAACACTCATTGAGAGAATTCAAAAGTTATTTTAAAAAACATTTTTGAAATAACTGGTACACCGGTATATTTCTAGCACACGATTTATGCAGGGAAATAACGATATAGCCACCTTGTTTTGGAGCGAAAAAGCAGCTTTTTATAGTCAAGCTGTACAAAATTGAAAACCCCTTTTAATGCTTCAGTACGGACAGTGTAAATTGAAAAGTAATTATAAACTTTTAAAATAATCGATTCGATGTCTAAAGGCCATGAAACGTGTTTTGACAGTTGTGTGTGGGATTTTTTTTTTTTTTTTTTTTTTTAAACTGCCTAAGGCTTTATTCTTGAATCTTTCCTATATAGGAAACTCACAAGATGTAATCAAATCTTACAAACTAATACAAACTTTTGATTAAGACTTAACCTATGTTAGTTCTTAATACTAACTTGCACTTTGTAATCACTTTAAATTAGATAGCTAGATCTAAAGGATCTTTTTTTTTAAGACGCCGGTATCTGGGCCTTTTTAAAATTTCTCTGGCTAAAACATTGGGATGATGTTCTAATTTCAACTGGTACTTTTTACTGTACTGCTTGATTGTGTCTGCTACTGTTTCGATATGTAGGTCCCGATGTATGTTTGTGTTACGTATATACCAGGGTGCATTTACCATTATTCTTAGTATTCTTGACTGCATTCGTTGCAGTTTTATTATGTTGGAAGCACAAGCGGACCCCCACAATTGAATACCATACGTCCAGATAGAGGTTTAAGTACCATTTTATATAGTAAAACGTTACAATCTAGGCTTAAGTTGGAATGTTTCCCTATTAACCAGTTCATTTTAATACACTTTAACTTGATTTGTTGACGTTTAGTTTCGATATGCTTTTCCCATGTACGCCTTCTATCTAAATGTAGGCCGAGATATTTAACGTTTTGGTGTTGTGGTAGAATGATATTGTTTAGTCTCACAGGCGGACAGGTAAGTTTGCGGAGTGTGAATGTAATGTGCGCCGATTTACGCTCGTTGACCTTAATTCTCCATTTAGTTAACCATTTTTGTATTTCGTCTAAGTGATCTTGCAGATTTCTTGATGCTATCTTGGGATTTTGATGCGTAGACATGATTGCTGTATCATCTGCAAATGTTGAAACTTTTACGTATTTTGATGTTGGTAGATCTGCTGTATAGATCAAATATAATAGTGGTCCTAGCACACTGCCTTGTGGAACTCCAGCGAGGATTTCGTATAAATTGGTGGATGCGCTGTTATATTTCACGAAAAACTTTCGATCAAGCAGATAATTTTTAATGATGTTGGAAACACTTTTTGGTAACTGTCTTCTAACTTTGTGTATAAGTCCTTTATGCCACACTTTATCGAAAGCTTGCGCAATGTCTAAAAACGCTGCAGAGCAGTACTTTTTTTGTTCTAGGGCGTTCCTGATTTCAGAGACGACCCTATGAACTTGTTCTACGGTTCCGTGTTCTTCTCTAAATCCGAATTGATGATCACGAATAATTTTAATAATTGGTTTAAGTTTTTGCAGTAGCATTTTTTCGAATAGCTTAGAGAAAGTCGGTAGTAAACTGATTGGACGGTACGAGTTTACTTTTGTTTCATCTTTACCATGTTTTGGAATCATTATGATTTGCGAGATTTTCCAGGTTTCAGGAAAGTAGCCTATTCTCATTATAGCGTTGAAAATGTATGTTATTAATTTGATACATTTTTCCGGAAGATTTTTTTGTATTTTGCCACTTATCAGATCATGCCCTGATGCTTTTCTTGGATCAATGTTTTCCTTGATTTTCTTTTGTACTTGGCGCCACTTGTATTTAATTTTCTGGATTTCCTCAGCTTCTGCATCATCAGGTATAAATTCAGGGCTTCCAATCTGTTCGTTGGGTACAAATACCTTACTAAGATGTTGAGCAAATATGTTTGCTTTATCTGCATCACTTCTTGCCCAGTTTCCGTCAGGAAGACGAATCGGAGGACACGAAAGTGTTGGTCGTTTCAGCTTACGTGTGGCTTTCCACAGAGAATAATCTGTTGCTTCGGTCGCTGTGAGTTCACTGAGATAATGTTGAACCCCTTCATCGCGTTCTTTTAATAAGGCCATTTTCAGGTTTTTGGTCGCTTTATTTAAATTTGATTTAAGTGTAGGCGATCTGTGTAGTTGCCATTGCCTGCGTATTGAGCGTTTTATCATTAACAGTTGCTGAATATTCTGAGACGGCTTGTCCAACTTTAAGTGCACTGAGCTACGTGGTGTCGCATCCGCTGCAGCTTGTTTTAATAAAGCCGTTAGGCTTTGTACTGCTGCATCAATTTCATGATTTGATCATGAACTGGGTCCAATTAGTATGTTGATTCGTCAGGAATGTAGGTGGCGGTAGTTTTGGAACTTTCATGTTCAGTGTTATTAATATCGGCGAATGATCAGAAGATAGATCATAACAGGTGTCGGCCATTATAAGAGGTCTAGCTATACCCTTTGTTACACAAAAATCCAGTAAATCGGGAATTTTTCGTCTATCAATTGGCCAATAAGTTGGGTGGCCAGTAGATATGTGATCTAAGTTTTCATTTTGCATACATTCCCACAGTTGTTTTCCTTTCGAAGATATTAGTCTGGAACCCCACTGGATATGTTTGGCGTTGTAGTCACCTCCCGCAAGGAACTTATCTCCCAGAGTTTTGAAGTAGTTTGCATACTGATGTCTTTTCACTGAATGTTTCGGTGGACAATAAACTGCAGATATGGTGCATTTTCCTGACCATTCATCCAGACAGATGCTAGTTGCTTGTAAATGCTCCTCACTATATTTTTGGAGTTCATAACTCTGTTCTTGATAATGATAGCAGTTCCCCCATGAGATTTTCTGCTAGGATGCGTAGTGTCATAAAATGTGTATCCTTTGATTTTGAAATGGCTCGTAGTTGTACAATGGGTTTCAGAAATCAGCATAATATCGATGTTGTGTTCAATAAGAAAATTTTGCACCTCTAGTTTACGTTGCACTAGCCCATTGGCATTCCAAACAGCTAATTTAAGTTGATTCATTTTTGGTTTTTGATGAGAAGTTGCATGAGGGTATTCATGTTTTGGAGCATGAGACCCATATTGGTCTCCATCATTTGCATAAACTTATTCATTGATTCATTGAGGGTATTAATCACTTTATAAATTCCCTCTGGTCTTCGTTTGGGGTTGGATTAAGAGGTTTACCTCTCACAGCTTCCGCGTACGATATTTTTGGATTGATTGCAGCTGACATTTGACCAGCATTGGTTTGACTCTTGAAAATATGGTTTAGTGTTTGCTGTTCCGCTCTTTGACGTGGAGTCATTTTTTTTCTTAACTCCTTATACACCACGCATCCTCTATAGTTTGCGGTATGATTTTCACCACAATTACTGCATTTTCTAGCCTCCGGTTTGCTTTTATCCAGTTCACAGTTGCTGCTTTCATGCAGTTTGCCACATATTACGCAAACAGCCGGGAGTTTGCAGTAGTTTCGCGAATGTCCATATTCCTGACAGTTGGTACATTGTAAAACCGATTTACGTTTGTGTGGCTCCTCCACTATAACTTTTCTGTACAATAAATACCTAATATCGTATATTGCATGTTTACCCTTAGTTTTTGTTACTTCGGGTTTCAACTCAACTTTAAACATTGGTTGAGGTTTTCTTTCACGATTTATAATGTTTGTTACATGCTTCACTTTAAAGTTCATTTTTAACAGCTCTTCGCTTATTTCCTCTGGCTGCACAGTGGACTCGATTCCTTTTATCACGACCGTGATTCCTTTTGCGCTCTTTAAACAGTAGGTATGTGTAAAAATATTTTCCATGTTTTTCAAGAACGGCTACAATTTTTCTGTAACCGCCGATGTTTTTTGCTTGAATCCTGGTTTCGCTGATGTTACCACGTTTAATGTGCGCAATGAAAAAGTTCTCACTTGTTTCTGCATTTAGTGTTGTTAGTAACAGTTTTGATGTCGCCTCTCTTAAATAGATTGGAGGAGGTCTCTCTTTAGGCTCTTCCTCCTCATCCTTGTTATCACCTTCCACTTGTAGAACTTCGAATCGGTTACCAGATATTATTCCGGGTTGATTTAGCTTTACGCTCTTTAGGTTTGAAGCTGCTTCCTCTGGAGATTTTGGGTTTCTTTTTCTTTTTGACGTCACCGTAACATAACGTTCAATTCCCGTTTGCACTAATGTTTGTGTTAGAATACATTTTCATTATTTTCATTCTCAATGATTTGCTCAATTTTATTATTTGTGTCACTCGTATTACTTTCTTCATTCATTGCAATGTTTGATGAGCTTGCACTTTTTAATTGGAATTTTTGTATTTCAATAAAATTTGTTGACACTGCATTGCTTTTGTGACCATAAGTCGTTGTTCTTGGGCTATTCACATTAGCCTTAGCTGTATGTTCATTTAAGTTTGGTATTGACTGTGATTGATGACCAGCTGGAGTCTTTTTCGGAGAAAATAGACCCATCGTCACGTTTTACACATTGTATAAAATAAACAAACTATTCTTAAGTTCACACACGTAAAAATAAGTATATAAAAATAACTAACACTTCACTTTTTCTTTTTATTTTTTATTTTTTTAAATTTTCTTTCTGCGCGCATCAATTTACGTCTAAACTGCACGACGGTTTCTGATGTACACGTGTGGGAATTTTACCGATACATTATTTCTAGTAAAATTGTATAATTTACCGATGAGAACTTGGCCCGAAAAACCATCCCGAAAAAAAGACTTTTCAAAAAAATTATTATTATATTTCTGTCCTCCCTAACGTGTCTCAGCTCTCAGCCGGAAAAATTGAAAATTAGTACATAAAACGAAAATCAGCCCGAAAATCTTTTAGTTGGAAAATATGATAAAATTAAAAATAAACTTTGTTGATTATAATTTAGGCGTTATTAATTAAAACATGAATATTAAAATTGAATATAAAATTATTGAAACACTCAATTAAATTGCTTAATAGTATCTATGCGATGGCGTGAAGGGTGCTTTAAAGGGTTATTTTCATCGCATAAATATTGGGCTTGTAGTTTTACGTAGCTAAGAGCCCTACTGTGGCCATGTTACATCCCGTTATATAGATCAATCCCTGTGAGTTTCACCACAGCGTTTGATGTATCAAAGTTTCTGACCGAAGTCCGTTACCATGAAAATACCCCTTTAAAGAACCTTTTACGCCATCACATAGATACTATTAAACAATTTAATTGAGTGTTTCAATAATTTTATATTAAAATTTAATATTCATGTTATAATTAATAATACCTAAATTATAATCAACAAAGTTTATTTTTAATTTTATCATATTTTCCAACTAAAAGTTTTTCGGGCTGATTTTCGTTGTATGTACTAATTTTCAATTTTTCGGGCTGGAAGCTAAATACACGTTAGATTTATAGCAAAGACACAATCTGAAAATAATTTTTTCGGGCTAACTTCACATACATGTATAATTTAAATTAATTGCTCGTTCGAAAAATTGCGATATTCGAAAATTTCACTTTCGAATATCCAATAAATTTTACTAAAAAAGTGTAAAAAGGAGCAGGAGCTCAGAAAGAGTACTTGTACTCTTTAAAGAGTACGTATGGTAACCCTATATGCCAGACGAAAGTAAAAAATCGGTAATGCAGATTGTATTATCCCAGTCGAAAATAAAAAATTAAGCCTTAAACAGTCGATAGTGTTTAGCCGTTCAATAGCATTGAAGATTTTTGTCAATATACTTAAGTGTCAAAACTTGCCTCCTCATGGAAAATTGAGGAAAACTCGCGAAACTCAAAAAAATATTTAGAATTGGTTAGAGTGTAAATTTCCCGTACGAAATCTGGGAAAATTCCATTTTCCAAAAATCATTATAAATTTTGTATAAAATCAGCATCTAGAGTGTTATGTCGTAATATGGATTAATTTAATGTGATTTGTATAAACGCAGTCAGTTTTGCTAGAAATGATTTTTGGCCAAAATTATTGAGGACGTTATTTAATGGCGAAACGTTTGAAATGTGGCTTAAATGTATGCACAATCTGCCCGCAAAATTCCATTTCACCGTAAAATCTATCGAACATGACAAAACACATTTATGCAAGTCGGACAAGCACTTCTGATTAATCTGAGGCTTAAACTACATAAAAGGTACATGTCGAACTACATATATACGAATTCTAGTAAGATTTTATTTAAATAGATTAATATTAAACACGGATGCTGTAACGAGAACAAGTTTAAATCTGAAATGCAGCAATTTTATTTAATTTAAAAGAAGAAGTTACTTGAGAAACTCGCAGTGGCGTAACTACAAATGTTGGGTAATCACCGCTATATAAAGTTTAAATAACCTGGGCATTCTTAAATAATGTTGAATAACCTTGGATATCGGAGAAACATCGACATTTTGGCATAATCTCCAAAAATCTATTAAATATTACGATTTATATGTGTGATTCTGTAAGTTCCCTTAACTCAGAGACAAGCGTAGAACATTATCATACATAATTTAGACGAAAATCTTTAAAAATCTCGAATAATCCTTGAAATGCTGAAAAACAGAAATCTAGAATAATCCGCGGAACTACCGTAGAAAAATTCAAATAATCTCTAATATTATGTGAATCTCGATTGATCTCGAATAATTTCAATAAAACCGAAAAATCTCGATTAATGAATAATTTCGGAAAGTCTGTAAAAATCTATCGAAAAATTCCGAAAATTTTTAATAGTGATGAAAAGATGAAATCCAAGACAAGGGGATATGAAATCAGGAAGTAACGAGAATTTCCTAAATCAGGAGAATTCCGCTGAATATAAAAACCATCACTATTATTTATACATATTTTAAATAATTTTTCAAAATAAACCGATTTTACCGGGTTTGCCTGTAAATTTAATTTTTGTAATCAAAAGGATTCGGTTTAATTTTGAATTTAATTTTACGATAAAACCATAATTAGTTGTCGTTAAGGCCCATTGGAGGGCATTTATTGTTAAAAAGTCACAAAAACATATTGTAAACAAATTGACCAACGTATTTAGTTAATGAGATTTACTTTTGGCGCATCCAGAATTAGTTCATTTGTTTACTATTCATCGATCGATAATTGACTCCCGGTTTATACAGTTTAAATCGGGTTTTTCAATTATTTCCAAGCCTTCTCTCTGAGATAAAAGAAATATAATCGCGATTAAACCATCAAACGTATTAAGTTTTGTTTTTTTCAACAACATTTAAAACATTTAATTTAATTTGTTTTATTTAATTTAAATGTTGCAGCCAAAATATATTGTGAAGTTAACATTTTCTGTGCAAGCTAAATTTTCGTTGCAGCATAACATAAGACTCTAATTATTAAGCTTTTGGTTTCAATACAATTTTTTTTGTTTAATTTGTATTCTGGGATTTTAAAAGTTTTATTCAAAAATTGTTTGTGCACATTAAAAATTGAGAGGTAGCCACAAAAAATACAGAGATCCGATATAACTTGCGGGGGTTTAAATCAATCGCGATCTAGCAAGACCAAACATTTCTACGAGTAGTAGGGTGCTAATTAAACCATGAGGGACAAGGTTCCAGGTATTTTTATTAACAAATTTTGGGCAAACAGCGAAATGCCATAGAGACTTAATTAAACTAAGCAAGAGTATACATAGCATAATTAGCTAAGTCACTATTTAATTAGCTAAAATTTAAATTTTGTCTAAATAATTTTGAATAAAACTTTATCAGCCGGTACCTTTCCCCGATATTTGTTAAATTTAAAATTTTTTTTTTTTACATTACAATGAAAATTTAGCTCATATCTTTAAATGTTGCTCACTCATAATTACCATTCAAATGGATTTTTGAAACTTCTTCAATAATTAGTCAGTTCGTATAATTTCTGAATACTTGTTTGAATTTGCGTTTGAGTGCATCTGTGTGAAGCCTTTCTGCTACAAAAAAACATGTTTCTAAGATTTAATACCATTAAAGAAATGTGTACATAGTGTCAGGTGCAGTAAAAGTTTATTTACAACGATATTTTATTACTTTATAGAAGAATATAACAACAGTAAAATATCATAAAAATTTAACGACATAGCTCAATTTTTGTTTTATCACATCACTTCAATTTCAAAAAGCTTTATTCGTCATTTTGGTAAATTAAATTAATGAGGAGCTTTAAAACGTAGTTGTTTATAGGAAAATACTGTATTTAAACTGATCTACCCTATTTATACGCCAAATGATGATAGTTTGGCGAATAGTTGTAATTACTCTTCTACCTCAATAAACTTATTTCATCTTCCAATATATTACTATTTAGTAGGAGGATAAGTAGGTGTAATTGCTGAATTAATGCTCCTCCAAACGAGGAGCTCCTTTGCAAGTTCAAACACATTTTGTATATTTTTGCAGATGCTCGCAATTAAGACGTGAAGTGCTCGGCGTTGACCGGAGCGTAAATAAAAATTATATTTTTAAATTTTATATTTTTCGTATGAAAATTTGTGCAAGAATTACGCTATTTTAAAGTAAATGGGGACCCCATCACGGAGGTATATTGTATTTATTTGTTAAATAGAGGTTACTGAGATTATGGATTCCGCCATCGTAGAAGTTAGAGGCCCTATCTTCATTAAAAATTAAAATTAATTTTAGTATTGTTGATTAATTTATGTTTAAAATGATTTAAAATGAAATTAAAAATTGATGTAAAACAATGTAGATTCCTTAGACCCAGGGGACCGATCCGTCGGATCCGAGTATACAAATAATTTTATTTAACCATTTATCTAAACTGATTACCGAGATCTAAAAAAAGAAATTTTATGTTTAGAAAAATAATTTTTGAACGGTGACCTCTAGATCCAGAGCCTGACCTCTTTAAAAATACTACGAAAACCTACTAATAAGTAAAAGATGTTGGTGCTAATCTAATTTTTATAAAAAATGGATTTATATTATTTTTCCAGTGTAGTAGATACCCTTCAAAAAGTGGTAAAAAATATTTTAAATTCCTTAAGTCCAGGGGAATGACCACTCGGAGCCGTACTAAATCTAGGAGCCCGACCCCTCAGAAAACTCTATGAAAAGCTGCTGGTAAATAAAAGGTTCTAAAGTCTTATTTATAAGTGGTTAAAAAAAATTAAAACTCTCCTAGATTCAACTCGAACCGACCCTCGAATCCTTGTAGACAATTAATTTAATTTAACCAATTATCTAAGCTCAGTCCCGTAAATTTAAAAAAAAAATATTGTTCGGAGTACCTAACTCTAGCGGTTTCCTTTTTTCGAAAATATTACTAAAACCTGCGCCCATCCATTCTGGTATGAAACCCCTACGCAAAGTTTGAATCTAGTTGAATGAACGTTGCATACGTTTTACGTCTGTGGGTAGTTTTCCTTACGTACATCTGAATTAGCCATCGAATTTATATCTAAATCTTGCTTTTAGTTTATTATAACATCCTTTAAAACTTACATTTTGCATGCAGACCCTGATAAAAGCAGGTCCTCGTTGACCAAGCTTTTCTCATTCGAATTTGAATCGAGCATTGGCATGCTAAAAATTTCTATTATCATGATCGTGAAGCCCCTACCGTTATAGATACATTTGTTGCGGATCTTGCCGAATAAATTTCAACTTGAATTTAATTTTTATTTCCCCTGGAATTTTATTTTGATCCGGTTATGAACATCATGCCGTTTGGTTGTAAATTAAACATGCTTACTAAATTTCGAAATCTTTAAAATAAACTTTGAATATGTCTGAACAAGGAATTGTAGGAGAATGATCGATTGCGCCGTGATCGAGTGGCTAATATGATTTTACAGCAAATTTTACAAAATCGTAAACGACGTAAGATTAGACATAAGGTCCTAAACGACGTCGAATGCAATCCGAGCGGTTCTTGAGGCAAGTTCGATTTTAGAGATAAATGTTGACGCAACTGTTTTTTAAATGTTGATTTAAGGGCAAATTAAAATTGAATGCTAATTCTTTGACATTGCATGCATCAATTTGCATTAACGAGAGCCTAGCAAGAGTATGGTTCAATCATATATATATTAAACTCGATCAAAGAACGATCATTAGATAAAATGCTCAGGGCCTAATCCATTTGTAGACGTAGCAAAACGCAATAGAAGTTGAGCAAGAATTCATTTAGGATGCCATCAAGAACCATTTCTAAATCCAGAACGTTTTGCCTTTTGCCGATGGCAAATTGGGTAATTAACATTTCCCTTCAAATGAAACCAACTGTTCTGCTAAACAGTTCTGTCGACCCAATAATACGAGTATCTCAAATGTAGCGTTATGGTCGTAGTCTGTCAATCCTCTACCGGCAACTCCGCTGAAAATCCTAATGCTAAAACTTGAGCAAGATTAAAACCAGTTTACTCAAATTACCGCTGGAAGACGTAGTCACGCCATATGTAGTTGACAGAAAATAATCCATGACATTTCCAAAAGATTTTCAGGGTGAAAATTGATTGGCAAATTTAGTTGGATCCGCCAAATATCGCCGTAAATAAAAGGACTATGGATAACTGCTGAATTTGGAGAGCTGCGCTTAAGTTAAGAGTGTCAAACTCGTTTTCAAATACGTATACAAAGGTCATGCTAGTGCTAACATATCAATTGAAGAACAGGACACTTTATATCTCAATGATGTTGAAACTTTATTTTATTTTCAAAGTTTATTTACTGAAAGCAATATGCAAGCTGTAGCAGAAATAGAAGCTTAGCGTGAAGCCAACTTTAATACACATGGTTTAAATTTAATATTTGTGGCAGATACAATTTTTCGAAATCATTTGTAAATTGACATACTTCAGTATTATTCAGTATTAACAAACGTTAGGGTCGTAAATGGAGTCCTCATCAAAAAAGCGAAAGAAAAATATTGGGATCAGTACTCTGCAAGTTTATCCAGAGATGTACAGAAATATTTTGCTTGTGTCTCCATATTCCAAGAACAATGCCTTTAAAAACCGAGCAATATTTTAAAGGGATGGAAACGGGAAGAAGACATTCAAACACTATGAGGGGTAGTGCCTCAAAAACTGCTACGAAAGGTTCGACAATTTTCCGCTTATCAATGTGTTTTATTTATGTGTCACTAAATGTTTTTCAACTTTGGTCAAAGTGCAGGGAAGGTTTTTGTGACTTTTCGTGTGCTACAGAGTTCCACACTTAAGAAGAAAAATTAAGAAAAGAAACTTACTGGATCCTAAAAAAAGAGGAAGAAAAGACCTTCAAAAATGCAAAAAAAGGAAGACAGAATCTTTTTCAGAAATTGAAGGTGTATTAAATCAAAATCAGCCAAATATACCCGATCAGGAAAACCAACCTACTAAAATTAAGTAAAGGCACCAACACCAATCAACATTATTGGTGTAACTGAATATGGTACTATCCAATCACTAATGAAATCTGTGCTCACAAAAGAATACAGAGTTGTAGCACTAAACAATAACATATTACGGAAAAGCAATAAAACAGATATTGAAAGTTATAGAGTCTTGGTTGCAGAGCTGACAGATGAAGGTAAGGAATGGTTTACATACGAGGACAACAATTATTTTTTATTTGATTATAGAGGAATAATAAAACTACGTATATAATAATTTAGTAATTATTTTTATTAATTTATGGTAAAAAATAGCAGGACGTAAAGTTCTAGAAAAGTGGGACGAAAATGTTTAAAAATCTAATTTTTTCGACTACTATCTCAAATCGAAAACATCACTTTTCTCAATAAGTGCTCCATTTCCCTATGAGGGTGTGGATCCACCACAAGTTCACATTGATTATGGCATTATCATAAAATCACATTGTACCTGTCTCGCAGGTTTGGTGCCGTTTTGTTTGCTCTACGATTTTGATAAATACCCCCATTAATATTTTAAACATATATAGAAATCGGTCATTGCCTTAATTTATTGAATGAGATGTAAAAACTAGAAATAATTACTAAAGATATATATTAAACCTAGTTAAATTCAACATGTAAACGGCGGCTTGACTGAAAGTTATCTGAAAGTAGCCTGAGTTCGGTCAGCTTAAATTTGATTGGCTGAGTGAGTTTGTGTATTGATATGTTAACTTTAATTTAGTTGAACCGACTGATTTTTCGTTCTGTTAAAAGGCAAAAAGTTTTTGTACATTTTCGAAGTGATTTTTAAATTTTTTTTAATAATTTTTTAATAATTTAAGTGTAATTTTAGAACAAAGTGGTATTTAAAATGAGAATGCAGATCAAATAAAAAAATCCCATGTAACCACCAACCTAAAGTTTCAGTCAGATCTTCAGTCATAACTCAGCCAATCACTTCTCGGTTTAACAGGTATTTTTAGTAATTGTGAGACAATAAATTAAAAATGTGATTTAATGAAATTTGATTATTATGTGTTAGGGGTAATTATAAGTGGAATAATTTATTTATGATGATAAACCAAAAAGTTAAATAAAGAGAAAGTTAAATGATATACTATTACTGAAAATTAAACATGATTCTCAATTTCGTATACTAACATATACGAGTGTCCTACATAAAAGCTTTTCTGTTAGGAATAGTAAAATAAACTTTAAAGCAACCAAAGCGTTCCTAGATATACAAGCCGTCAGGTTAAAATTTGAACTTAATATGAAAAAACCCTTTATTTACAAACACATCTTTATGTCATGACGCCATCATACCATTTGTTCGAATTTTTTTTATAATAAGCCGTTAGTGCCACCTACTTATAAACTCGACTAATTAAATATATTTAAAAAAACAAAATGGACGTGTAGTTTCCGTGTTTGAAATCAGATGGCGGTAATAAAAATAATTTAAATATTTATAATTTGTTTTAGCAAGTTTGACAATCATGCGAATGTATTTAATAAGAAATACGCCAAAAAATATTCTAAATATAATCAGCTGGATTTAACAAAGATGATGGCGTGGCCAATTCGTAGGATTCTGATGCAATGTAGTACCGAACGGGAAAGCAACGATGGAAATACAGAGCATAAATTCCATCCGGACAATACTATCGAAATTGGCATTTGGTGATTTAAATCGAATAAATTTGTGAATGATATTCCTGGACGGTGGAAATGAGTTTAACAAGAAAAGAATTCATCAGCTCAAATAAAGACAAGGAAATTCATTCAAGTAAAAGGTACCATTCATCAATTAAAAATTAATTAATTTACAAAAACAATTTTTGTGATTTTAATAAAATATTGCATTTATTTATTCATTTGTATAATAACAATAATTTATTATTAAAAGGAAAAGCACACATGGAAGCAACAAAAAAAAAACAGAATAAAAAATTAAGATTAGACGTTTTTTAAATACTGTTTTGTTTGCCCTATGTATGTTTCACTACAATTACAATGAGCTCGATTTTGCCGAAGGTAGTGATGTATCGGTTGCAGCACTATCCAAAAAAACAAAAATGCTTATCAATTTTGATGTAGATGACAAAAATTGAAGCTCATCGAATTCGGATCCTAATAAAAAGTTTAACGACCATGCCAATCTACTTCATAAGAAATACGCTAAAAAAATGTTAAACATCTGGATTTAAAAATATCGCATAAATTCGATCCGGACATTATTGATTTGAATACAAAAAATTCGGAAGGTCGATCTGAGTTCAACATTGAAAAAATTGCAAAACTAGCGAAACAGGCATTTGGTGATTTAAATCGAATAAATTTGAATAATGATATTCCTATCTCTAACGGTGGAAATGAGTTTAACAAAAAGAATTCATCAGCTCAAATAAAGCACGAACATTTATTCAAGTAAAAGATACCATTCGTCAATTAAAAATTAATTAATTTACAAAACATTTTTTTGTGATTTTAATAAAATAATGTATTTATTATTTATTTGTATAATTCCGGGGAAACCAAATCATAAATCAAACGGATTATTAATTTTTAAAACTCACTCGAACAGAAAATAGTAACCGAAATATATAATTTTTGTGGTAAACTTCAGATGTCACTAATTGTTCACTAACATTTTGACAGTGTACAAAATGGAAAAGTTGTATGTTAATTTTTGACATTTTACATCAACAAATGTCATACAACACAAACCAAATCATGTCGTGAGCAAATAGAAGTGTTAAAAGTTAAATTAAAAAATAAAATCGAATATTTATATTTATTTACGATGGGTGATGGAAAATACGGTATTTGTTTACAACCATGCACTATTCAATTAATACCAGAACGTATGAACAATATGTGTTTTTAAGCGCTGGAACATTGTTCCAAATAGAACGACGCAAGAATTTTTCAGAAGTTCTAATAAAAAGAATGAGAGTAGAACTCGGTTGAAAAAGGTGGGGTGCAATTTAACACATGACGAGCAATTGACGTTTGTGCTACATATCCATATAAACTAAAGTGTTTCGATTCCAAAAACATCGTTTCGTGGTAGACAAAACGATTTGGATTGTGTTGTGCGATACCCATTTCTAGTGCATCTGGAATGGATTTAATTAGCTTTGAACCAGTAACTCTAAATTATATCCAACCTAGTAAAAAACTAGAACCACCGAGATCTTAAACATTTATAATTCAGCATGTAATATGCGAGTAACAAATAATGTGCAGCCCCTTTATCAATTAGTGACCCCATTAGAATATCAGCTACCAAAACCTGAGGTCAAACTACAATTTACCCCGGTTCCGAATAAGTAGTTGCGGATATCATCAATAAATCAACACAATATGTAAATCGTGACAACTTAAGACAAAAATATGAACTTTTGAAAAAAGAATTCGATAATTTGAAGAATTTTAAGAATATTGGGTTCAAAGAAAATGATTTATTAAACGTCAACCAAGCTGTTGCTATTCCTAATCAAAAACTAAGTAGTAGCACCACAAAAGAGTAAGTATTTAAAAATGTACGCTTTGTTGTTTATATACATACTATCATATTGTTTATTTAATGCTTACAGAATATAAGTGCTCCTTAAAATCTTGCCCTTTGAAAACACGACAACGTCATGAAACCGATTATAAATGGGATGGCCACACAGAATTTTATACCAGCTCAATTCTTCAAGTAAAATGTGGTGATTGTCAAGAATTAAAATTAAAACGCTACACGTCAAAGTTGTATGGTGCTAATCGAGAATTTAATGCTTTCATTGCTGTACTTAAAGAATCTGGTTTTAATGTTTCATTCCCAGAAAACATATTTAGCTGTTACGGATAAAGATAAAACGAAAGTAATCGATCTTGATAAAAACCGTGAACCTTACTATGCATGTACGATTCGTTATTAATAAAAATCGTTTCAAGACGTTATGTAAAAAATGTAATTCAGCCGTGGATGTATCTCAAGAAATTTCGTTGAAAACGTGTCATCATGTATTTTGCAATAATTGCATGACGTCCCATATAAAAAGTAGTCAGACACCAGTAATGAAATTGTCCAGTAGCGAAATATTCACATAAATTGAAGGAAAATAATATGCATGCGTATATGACCGAACCGAATGTGATCAGTTTAATTGCATCGATGCAAAACAATTCACACTGGGATAACATGTGATGAATTTCAAAGGAAAAATAATTCCCAAAATTTGCCAACCGTTCCAGCTGCAAATAATAACATGGGAGATTTTACTAAAAATATAATTTAGAGATTATATTACAAATGGGACGATAGATTTGCAAGACAGGCTAAAGTTGAGCTTAACACTGCTTTTGCGGGTGATTTTAAATGTAGTTCAGCCAGACGAAAATATGAAAATGGATCATATAACAGTATGGTCCTACTCAAAGGCGGTCAAAGAGAAAATCGTTACTGATTCTTTAAATCATGTGTTCATCAACAATATGTATGAATTTTTATCAGGGTTTGAGAATTACCTATTGCAGCTGATTAAAACCTATTTATTTCGAAATTCGGAGTGTTTAAAAAACATATAAAAATTCTATAATGCCGAAGAAATCGCCGTGTTCGAGAAAATGACTGAGTTTGATAAGAAACAAGAAAGTTACGGATCAACCGAAATTTGAGCTTTTAAATTTATACTCGACGAAAGTGGATCAATTTAACTGGTTGCGAGATTTGACGGCAGAAAATATCAACACTGTCAAAGGAATTATTTCAGCAGATATTTCAACGAAAATTGAATTTTTTATAAACAATCTTGCCGGTTTTCGGGCAAAAAACATAATTGAACCAATCATAAGCACAATCGATATATCCGAATAATATTTCGGAATCAAAGGATTAAATATTCTGCGAACAGGACTTAATAAGTGTTTCAGTATAAACTCCAGTTTACTTTGTGCGAATATTTATGGTCCTCGTTGATTAAATACATCTATAACGAATTTAACAGAAAGGAACCTAGTAATATTATTAACATTCAATAAAAATCTGGTTTAAAACGATAGTCTTATGAATTAAATTCAAATTTATCGAAAATTGATGGAATTTTCTGTAGAATTGATAAATTTGATCTTGTAAAATTGATGATACCTATAAATGGACGTCCAATTCTTACCGAACAGGTATATTTTTGAGATGTTATTAAATTCGATCGGTAATTTTAAAACTGTTGGTCTCATCGAATAGAATACGATCAAATATGATTTAACACCTACCTGCAAAATACTTGTAAACATATTATGACACGTCAAAATTAAACGGGGTCAATCCGGCCGATATGATAAAATAATTGATATACATAATATGCTGGCTGGTCGGTAATAAAGAATAAAAACAGTATTGTACTAGAAAAGGATAAAATATATTACAAATTACAAATTACTAAATTTAAATTATTAGTTTTAAAATATGTTATACTAAAAGGTTTGCTTTAAATATAAACCAAAAAATATTTTCTTTTACGAGTATTTTTCATTCATAAAATTGTTATCAAAAATGATCAATTTTACATGGGTTCTTATGGGAAAACGTAAAATGTATACCCCTTAAATTAAGCTTCTTAATTTAAAGGGTCGATGCTGATGGCTTGTATATCTAGGAGCTTTGATGCAACGCACGGGTAAGCTTTTATCTTTCCCCATTGGAATTCCTGGAAAAAATACTTAGCATCATCTGGTACTCCAAAACTACCTACTTGCAGGATCTGTTCAAACCAAATATTTTAACAAGTTGTGTTAGTGAATTGTTAAACTTGTTTTCTGTAATGAATGATTGTACTTGAATTCTCTGCACATATCAAAACGAAACAAACAAATTCTAAATTAATTTATTTTTCATTCAGTTCGATAAATTTGATATCATAAATTAATACAATTTTGTTCCTATATTCTAATTTAATTCACTCATTTTGAATTTACTGATAAATAAAATAATTGCCATAACACAAAATATTTTTAACATCACAAAAGCATGTTGTAATTAAGATTTAATGACATAAACAATTGTGCTAATGATTTTTATTTTTTTTTCCAAACATTTCACATAATTTAATGACAATAATTAGTTTTGTTGCTGTAGAAAATATTTAGTCAACCTTCAAATCGACATATCTGTTAATTACACAATAAAACCAAAATTAACTTAATTAAGACATATAATTATAATTATAATACAACAATAGAATTTTTATGTTTTAATTTTATTGGATATAATTGAAATTTAAGTATATAAAAAAAATAATAGGAACAGATTATTTTTATAATTATTATTAATTTTATTGAATTATTTAGATTTTTGTAATTACCGAAACAGATAAATTATCTAAAAAAAAACTTTCAATAAATTTTATTATCTTCAATTAAGTATTTATGGCACAACATTTCAAATTGGGGTGAACTCCAAATAATGTATACGTTATTTATGGTGACAAGTTTATTATACCATACCAATGCCACACCATATGGTGTTCGGCATTCATGCGAAAATAATTCCTAATTTCAGATCAGATATTACGAGATAATTATTTGAATTTATGAAGAAAATATGATAATGTACACCACAGTCCACAACCCTTATCATTATTAATACAACAAAATCACAAGAAATGTATATCATGTCCTAATTTTATTATAATTAGGATTGAACCTTGTTCTCATTAATAATACAAAAAAAAATCAGATACATTAATACATAATTAATTCATCAGTCAGTAAATGAATAAATTAAAATAAATAATAAATTTTAAAATGTAAAATTATTTTTTTTTTGTTTTTCAAATAAACAAAATTATTTATTAGTCTCTAATCATGAATTTTTATTTAGCATTTTCTAGAATGTTAAAATCTTATTTATATTCCTCCTCCCTGATTTGTGTACATAATTTATAGCGTCTCATATCATCCTTATATACTTATTAGTTTACATAATTTACAACATGACATTGCTGCCAAAAAAATTTTTATTGTGACAACTTTGCGTTACTGTTTAGATAAAATTTGTTGTTTATCTAACAATGTTAATTTGATATATGATAAGTAGTTTGGTGAACCGTTGATTAATGGAAATTTTAAGAATAATCGAAATTGATGATGGTGTTATGAGATATCGGTATTGAATATTTTCATTTAGTCTGAATGTTTTATCAGATAGTGGGGATTTTAAGGAAATATAAATATTTGTACTATTACATGGCTCTTATGCCAGTTTACCTAGGTAGTACCTAAGTTATATAGAACACCACTCATAAATTAGTTTGAATTTTCCTTCAAGAATCCTTCCGTTTTGATATTTAATTTGAGCTTCTGTAAATTATATACCAAAGGAAAATCCTCATGTCCGTTCCACATCCTTGTGGTATAAATTAAAACAAGGTGTTCACATTTATTAATTAACTGGAGGTACAAACCCTTTTTTAATGTTGTGTAGTTTTCAACAATTCATTGTACGTAGCGCTGCTTCATCAGAAAAGAGCTTGAAACTATTGCAAACTTTCTTCTAATGTAAATATATTTGACCAAGACATTAAAATTAAAAATAAAAATTAAATTAAAACTTTGGTTTTCATAAAGAAATTATTAAAATGGAAACCATGGCGGCCTGAATTTAAATAATATTACTGCTTGGTTTGCAAGGTTCTACTAAAATGGTTTTTTATTAATATAAAAGTTGCATTATTTCATCGACATTTTATTTTAACTAATATTTAAATTATAAAAGTAATATTATCTAACTTTATGTTCTCAGACCGCCTGACTCGAACTGACTTGAACTGTTCTAATGTTGCCATAAAGCTTAAAATGACGCCGTTTTTCAAAGTCTTGGATCTTGACTTCATATGAAAATCTTTATAGATATGTACAATAAACCATAATGGTTGCAGTGACACACATTGTCGTTTTGAGCAGTTCCTGTAAAACTTTTATAATTTTTAAATTTGGTGGGAGTATTGTCACTGCTAATGTCTTTTGAGTCTAATGTTCAAATTTCAGAGCAGCATTATTATGCTTCCAATTTTAAGATTTACACACGATCACTTTAGTTGGACACCACCGATTCAATAGTTTAATTCGATAATTTTCTCTGTCAGTGCCAACTGAATACAAATTCATATAGTAATAATATACTAATACATATTTACGCTCATCACTGACTGACTACCTGATTGACTCGGGAACGCTTTTCTTATTTCCAAATTATGTGCTCGAATTTTATAACTGTTGACCTCCCTTCAAACAAGGTGAAACATTTACGAACCGTAAACGAAGAATACTGTTCATGTAACACTTCGTAAACGAACCGTTTTTACGGTGTAAAAACGAACCATTTATGGTGTTCACACAAGTTCTCTTTTGGTGTTACATTAATGTATCGCTTTTAGAGAAACACGAATGAACCGCTTTTAGGGAAACATTTGTGAACCGCTTTTAGTGAAACACGAAGCAACCGCTTTTAGGGAAACATTAATGGGCCGCTCTTAATGAAACATTAATGGGCCGCATTTAAACATTTATTGCGACGCATAAAATAAAGATTTATCGGACAAATAAAACCTCAAACTTTATTTTAATTATTTATATTTATTTATATACATGGCCACAAGCCATTGCGCCATCTCGTGATAAATTATTGCCATTCACATTGCCAGTCATTTATGGATATTTTAAGATACGTAATATACTTACTTTAGAAAATATTATGTATTCGTATAAGTATTTATTTTGGAAATATTAATATTTATGTACATTATTTAATTAAAATTTTTATTAAATCAAAAAATTAAATTTAAAAGCAAAAGAATTATAAAGATACATTTTCTAACTATTAAAGCCACAATATGGCGTCAGTTTTCGTCGCGAACTACACATCAAATGTTTTTTTTTTGTATGAACAAGAGCCTACTCCATTGAAAAATATGATTCGTTTATAGTTCGTTTATGTTACGTATTTTGCGAATTTGCAAAATTGTTTAGCGGGCTGTTAACAACAAACTTCAAATAGAAAACGTTTCTGGTTCGATGCTCACCAAAGTACTTAATAATTTTAATATGTTCCATTAATATTTTTGTTTATATGAAAAAAATATTTTAGTTATCTTTACTAGATTATAAAATTGAGTTAATTTTTTTGTTTTTAAATTTTTTTTTTGCAATGTAATTAACCATTAAATAACGTTTCATTTGGTACAGAATTTATAAAAAAATCTAACGATTACATATCAAAAAATGAAGTTACTTACTCTGTTGCAAAAATATTTGAGTTGGCAAAATTTAAAAAATAATCAACAAATGGTGCATAGAAATAACTAAACTGTTTCAGTTTTTTTTTTAAAAATATAAATTTTAAAATAACTTTGAACGTTTCATTGTGTTGTGAGTATTAAAAATCTTGACAATATGCCAAAAACCCGCGAGCTGAGTATTGAAAACCGATCTGCAATTGCGGCTGAATATAATTTGGGAATCTCAGCTTAGAAACTGTCGAAAAAGTACAATTGGTATAAAATATCGTTTGGCATCAAGTTCGGAAACTGAATATTTACGGAAGGGTGCAAAACATTGGGGTACGCCAACGACTAAGAATAACAAATGCAAGAGATAATGCTTATATCATTTGATGTATGCTTACAAGTCGAAATTTAAGTCGGCGAGGTCTCGTTAAAAATTAATGAAAATCTCCAAATAAACAATTCCACAATTTTTTGTCATTTAAAAACAAGCAGGGGTAAAGTCACCAAAAAGTTTTATAACTTTTATACTGCGTCTTGACTTTGTATCGTAATTCGCCTACTGTTTGAAATTTTTGGTTACACTTAAGGGGAGACGGTTACATGCAAGGGGAAATAAGAGACACGCTTTAAGTGCGAGAAATGAAGGAGCAACTTATTGAGCAAAACTTTATTTTTATGCATTTTAACCGATGTTGATAAGATTCAGCATGCGCGATGGCAATCGAATTCTAAAACGGTTTTTAGATAAAGTTTTGGAATATGGTACATTAGGAAGAAACTTGGCCATTTCTTATTCAATTACATGTATTTGAAATCAAATTACAATTTGTAACTTGTATTTTAATTACTCGTTTTACAAGTAACAGTAATAATTTCTTTAAATTTTTACAAGGTTTATTAAGGTTTGGTTCTAGAGTGATCAGTTGTTTTAATGATACGTTTTTTCAATAAACGAATTTTGTCAAATCAAATTTATCAATTTACAAATGCAAAGTAATGGTAATTTGTATTTTACTTAGTTTCCTGTAATTCATAAAAGTATTTTAATTACTCAGTGTAACGTAATTTGCCCAGCCTTGCTTATCCAATTTTGATGAAATTCAGCAAGCACGATAAAAATGGGATGATTTTTAGATAAAGTTTGGAAATATGTATGGCCAATTATCGGTTAGTGCATTTTATTTACTTAGTGCATTTCGTTAATTTTTAGGAAATTGTTTAATAAATTTGAAATTTGACATAAAAAAGTCAAATAAATAAATAACATGTGCGACTAAAGAAGTTTCCCTTCCACCGCCAGCTTGTCAGGATGAGATTCTCGATTTTTTTTTATTTAAAATCTGCGCTAGCTAATATTTTATTTAAGCACACGGGAATTTTTCGCACAAGAAATTTGTTAGTTCAAAACCATAAATTTTAAATCTTCTAAGATAATATTTCGAACAGTACTGTTTTTCCTTGAGAAAGTTAAAGGCCAGATACACGATTGTTTAGCAAGCAAACATTTTCATGTAGGGAAAGGAAAAACAAAATATTTGGGAACCACTTTTTATCATTAGCTTAGCATTGTTTTGGCTTACATATTTTATTTGAGGACTCACAAATTTTAGCAACTATTCCGAGATTTTTCGCAAAAGCAAAACAAAAGTTTCAAATAAATATAAACTTAAAGGAAAAACTAGAGCTTCACGGAAAAAAAATTATAGGAGACATTTGTATAATTTATAGGAGCCCACAGGGTTGTGGCCTAATATAGGAAAGCATTTTATTATAACACATAGTAAATTTAAAGAGATGCGAATACAAATTGTTACCATTAAAATAGTAAAATGTACTATTTTAGTAACAAGCGCTTCCTATTTAGTAAAGGAAATTATTCATTTCAAGTTAGTGTTTATTGCCATAAAATTGCTATTTTCCCCAGCATATTTTTGTAGCGATTGCTATGTTTAATGGTGTTGGTGCAGCGTGTAGGTCGTCATAGGAAATATATTAGTAGTAATGACATTCACAGTCATGCCAATCACTTGATCATAATATATCTACTGGAAAAAGTAGAAATATCATTTGTCATTACCACCCCACCTTTACTTTACCCCAGAGTCAATACAAATGCGTCGACTCTCAAAAATGAGAAGTGAGTACCCTCCTCGACTTCTCTATGTACTAGTTTGATTTCATACGACCAAACTAAAAAAATACAATTCTCGCTTGATACCTTAAGTATCAAGCAGAACGTACTGATTTAGCGAATTATATTCATGAAATGAAAATAACATGAATATGTTTCAGAGAATACGAATGCAATTATAACAGCTATATTTTGTGGTAAATATTGCTTTTTATATAGTAGTGGTCCCTATTTTAGACACACACACTCTTTCTCGAGGAGAGGATTCAATTTATTTTTAATGATTTTACGTTCAAAATAAAGAGAATCGTATAAAACAAAGGAAATTGTATCTTATAGGAACTATTCCTATAATACATTGGATTTGAAGAAATGCGTATAGGAAATATTCCTATATGGCATAATAAATTAGCTCTTATTATAGTAGCGGTTCCAATATTGTATTTCATGCTATGCAGAGTGGAAAGTCAACTATGTACATAGTATGTTTTACGAAAAATATAATACGGGATGCTATAATTAAATTCCTATAAATATATAGGAAATAAATTAGTAATTTTTTTTCTCCGTGAGTGATTTGTTTGCTAGCATATAATACGAAAGCATCTAATTGGCCAAATTCTCGAACGAATCTTTGGTTTTAGCTAACTGTTGGTGTATTATCTATTTTTTTCCGAAATCTCTGGCTTATAAAATATATTAAAAATGATTGCGACTTTTTTTAGTTGAACCGTGTTTTCTAATTAGAGCCACCAAAAATAATTTTTTTTTAATGATTTTTCAAAGCATCTGATATCCAAAGAAATTTCCAACACCTAAGGCATATCTTGATTTAAAGATATGATCCACACCCGGTAATTTTATAATCAACTTCCTGAAAATACTTCACTTGATACAATTTCGATAGATTTAATATTTAGTAAACCGATCATACTAAGATGTTCCAATAAATTACTCAACAATAATCGTTATCATTCAAAATTTTAAGAGTTACATCATTGAGGGAGAAATCCATAAACTTATAACAATTGAACTTTATTTTATTGAATTGAAGCTTTAAATAAATTCCTAAAATGTTGGTTAATCTTTTTATATTTGATTGGTTTTAATTAAAAGGTATTTTCAAAGTGGAAACTTTTATTGGACGAACGCACGCCATAAGCTTGTTTTAGAATTTTGAGCTTCAATCATTCAAATAAGTTGATTAATCTACATTTGAAAATTTTAACTTTTGGAGGAAAAGTCTATTGAGGTAAATTAAGCCATACTCTGTTAATTGAATAAGTTCTAAGAGCTAAAATATTCAACTTCAGATAACTGAGATGTAAAAGTTTAAGAGAAAGTTATCTTAACTAAATTTTGAACATTTTTAACGTTTATCAAAAATTTTAAGCACAACATATATTAAGATTTAATCCCCCTTTTCAGGGTTCACTAATTTAGAGATAGCACGTAATTTTGATTGATTGATTGATTTAGTATGTCCAAGCCTAAGGCATGTTTCCCGGATACGCCGGGTCCACGGTACACCCTTTTACGAATAACGATGTAAGGAAAGGAGTTATGTTAGATTTAAAGACTCGACCGGGTTTCCAGATACCAAAATATTCGATAATTAGTAAATTTGTTATTATTTTTTTTTCTGGTAACCTCAAGTTCTGAAAATCCATAATTTTTTTGTTTATTGTGTTTCTACTATTTTTCTCATCGGTGGTTAGAGGGGGAGGGCGAGATTTCGTTCCTTCGTCATGTTCCCGAGCGGTTATCCAAATGTGTACTAACCATACCAAATGTTGCTTCACGTTGTTGTTGAAGTTGCTGCGCCTATTCTCTTTTGTCTACTCGCTTCCCCGCTCATTTGGTTAAAAGGTCTTATTTAAAAATTAATAAAAATCTGCCCTATGCTATTTATAATAGCCCAGGTAGTTCAAAAACCCTAAAATATTCAATTATCAGTTCATATTTATGTTTATTCACCGTTGAAATTGGAACTGTTCGTGCAGGCTGCTAGAATTATTTCTTTATGCATATTGGTTGAGCTTTTAACAGTGCAATCAACTATTAAAAAAATGTAATTTTTTGGCAGTACTAAAAATTATAAAGCTACAGGTTTAATTGTATTCACTTAAAGCTTACATACATTTTTAAAATGTTTGTTGAACTCATAATCAAACCACAAAGTTGTTTAATAAGCTTTTGAGTCATATTATGTTTAGCTTTTGTTTGCTTTAATAATAGATTTACATTAAAATATTTCATGAACTTTTTTTATGAAACTTTCAGCTTTGAAAAACAGTTTTGCTTATTTAAAGTCTTAACTGAATTTATTGCAATATATTTGCGTAAATGAGTTCCAATTTGGATTTAGCTTCATAAATTAATTTTAAAGTTCTGATCTAACTCTGGTACGAGAAGCTCGGTTGCTTATAATATTTACCTCAATATTTTGAAAAACTTGTATCATACATTGAGCTTAGATCTTTACAATTCCAGAAAGATTACTATTTGGTTTACATGCTTTTCTGTATAAGCTTTAAGTTTGAAACACGTCCAAACCAATACCATGATACTTTAATAAATTATTTTTAATGCGTTAATGAAAAATATTTAACTTTGTTTACATTTTTGGAGCTTTAATTTATTTTCATATACATTGGTTGAACTTTCCCATAACTTTGATTAATAATAATATTACGATTCTAATTTTTGGAATTAAATCGATAAAAGCAATTAATCTATAATTTCAATATAGAAGCTTTTGCTGGAAGTATTAATTAAAATAATTTATTTTTAGAAATTTGGATTTTAATTGGTTCCTTAAGATTTTAGCTTTGTGATTAATAATCGTTTGGATCATTTGGAAAAAAGCAGATTGTATTAATAAGAAAACTAACTAAACTAGGTCTCAATCTCTTAAGCAACAACTAAATTTTTGGTTAATACAAAATTGTCTCGACTTTTTGAATAGTAATGCCGTCAGATATATTCCAAAATTGTTAAAATGTCAACCTTTTCATTAAAATTATCTTAAATATGACGAAAATCTCAGCGGTAATTGACCCTTGGTATTTATTAATAAGTTTAGATTTAACGTGGGGTGTCAGGCAAAAATGCTTAATAATCCATGCGATTTTAGACATGAGAAAACCGGTTTAAAGTGATTTTATTTCAAGCTACTTCAACTATCAACCCTAAAAAATTTCAGACATCCAATAATCTATTTACCAATTATTAGCCGGTTTCCAAATTTTTAGTCTAAAACAGTGGCAGTTTTATAAATGTTAGTTTTATGCGGTAACTTAAAGCTTGTTCAGACCAGCATTTATTATTTTGGTATATTAACAAGAAGTATTTGAGCTTTATAGATTCCAAGATATAGTACTAGAAAGTGATATGCTTTAAACCATGTCTTCACAATTTTAATATCGGATTACTATAAACCCACCTTTCAATTCAATCTTTGAATTTCCTCTGGAGCGTTCTAGATAAGCAATATTGAGGTGTTTTAGTATAACAAACAAAAATTTATACAGAAAGTAAATCTTCTAAAAATTTGCCTAAAATCTTGCTAGAAATCTTTGCATAAAAAAATAACAATTTAAATTAAAAAATAATCAAAAACATTTTAACTTATTAATTAAAAATTACAATGGCTCAATTAGCATGTGCTTTGAATGTTCTAATAGAATCTGTATAGGGATTCCGTACAGTTTAGTAAAATTAACTAAACTAAAGCTTTTGTCAGTTGTTTTACGCCTTCAACTATTATTTTAAATAATTTCTAATAATTTTCAAATAAAAATTAGCAATTGGCATGGTAAAGGGTTTTCATAAGCACACAATAATTTTTATTTAAGTGCAATAATTTTCACGGAATCCCTATACTGGTTTATGTTTTATTTTTAGAAATGACTGATGGTACAATTTGAGATTGATTTCATGTTCTATAATAAATTGACTATTAAAACCACAAAAATATAACTTTTCTCTGAAAGTTTAAACACCCCAATACACAATAAACCGGAAACTGCAATAAAAAGACCAACCCATCAATATTTTGGACGATCAGGCTCAAAATTATTTTTAGCCATGAGCACAAGCAGTTTGAACAGTTGTTCAAAGTATTTCTGAAGATACATAGTATTTTAGAATTCAAAGAATAAAAAATCAAATCCCTGAAATCTGTTTAATTAAAAGAATTGAAAACATTTACAGAATTTATCGAATTCAAAGAATTATAAAATTTACACACGGAATTTACAGATTTCATAAAATTGAGAGAAGGGCATCAAGTTTACCAAATTAATAGAATTTCGTAAGTTTAAGTAATATAAGAATTTATAGGATTTATAGAATAATTAAAATTTGTAGAATTTGATAAATTTTTAAAATTCAGGAGTTATATTACACAAAGGTTTTAAGAATTTGTAGACTTGATTAAATTTACATAATTGATGGAATTCAAAGTCTTTATGGAATTGTCAAGACTTATAGATTGGAATAAACTTATGCCATTTAAAAATTTAGAAAATTTCCAGAAATTATGAAATTTACAGAGCACGGAATTTAAAGAATTTATAGGCTTTAGGGAATTTTGAGGATTCTGATAATCAAAGGATGATCAAATATTTTTGACTTGTAGGTAAAATGGCCGAGGAATGTAACTAAGCGTTCATATTACAAAATTGTTAATTAATGGCTTCGAGCGTCATGTACATATAACCCAAGATTGCTTCAGACCCGCCTTTTGCGTCTCTTCAGTTTTAATTAAGCCATAATTAATAAGAGATGCATGTTTCTTCTCCATTTATAAATGAACTTTGATGAAAAATATCATAAAATCTTTGATGTGGTATAGTTTACAAAAATATAAGATAAAAGGTGTTTGAACAAAATAACATTAAAATATTTTTGACTTAGCAAAATGGTTGTGTGATTCTGGCCTAAGATTGATTGAGTAGACATCTTGTATCGCCAATTGATTTTCAAAGTTGATGGGTTTTTAAAGTTTTGTTTCGGCAATAAAATATTGGCATGTGGTCTGTTATTGTCAAGCCTATTTGATAGCAAAACAAAAATTGTATTTCGTCAACCTATAAAACTTAAAAACGAGGTAAAAGAATCTATTCAAGTTAACCGAAATTGCCATTATCAATCGCATGTTTTAATTGGGTCAAACCAACGTTAGGCTATAAAATTAAAATCTGATTTAATAACTAATCTGTTGAACTAGGGAGGTTTAGAACGTTGCAAGTTTTGATCTAGCAAACCTTCACTAGCTTCTGAAGATGAACCATGCTCTGATATGTCGCTCATATTAACTATATTGTGGAATACATGTATCTGACACCTTCGAGATGTTTTTTAATCACTTCTCCTTATCTCTACATTTCTCAAAAAAAGAAAGATTTACCGGAAATATGCCAAATTAGTTATGGAAACATTTTCGATGTTCAAGATGTCGGTTGCGATAATCGCATTTCTGATGATTGTGTAATTTATCTCCGGTGGGACCAATTCTACAGATCATGTAAACATTTTACGTGCAAAATCAATACCAGCGCCACTTAAAAAACAGACTATTCCTCGTTTAGAGCTCTGTGCTGCTCTATTGCCGATTGAGACAACCCATACCATTTTAAATATTCTAGACATATCTTTGGATGCAACATTTTTATGGTCTGATTCGGAAATCACATTTTACCGTATCGCCGGTCTTACATTAGAAATCAATAATAGGTACCTGCATAGCAAAGACAAAGTCAGTCAGACTATTTGTAATCGTTGGGATCGATTTATGTGAATCATTCCATTCGAAGCGAAATACCAAAAATTTCGAAGCGAAATACCAAAAATATTTATTTATGTTACATTATAAATGCAGTTCCAGATTGGCTTATTTGGTTCGTCTTCATGATAATAATATTTTACCTATGAAACGAAGTCTATGACGAACCAGGTAAAGACGGCTTATTGTGTGTGGTTAGAAAAATGCAAACGATACCTTGTGACGGTACAAACACTTTTCGTTCGTGACTAGGTTTCTCTAGCAAATCAAACATTACAACTAAATTATCGTAATTAAACAAAATTAGAATTTAAAGTACTGACGGAACGTGTATGCCGCACCAAATAACAAAAAAAAATAGTGAAACTCCAAATAATGATTTGATGATATCTGTTATACAAAATACATATTCCCTATTCGATGATAATATCACTTAATAATTACTACAGTAAAATAATGTGTGATAGAAATCTAAAATTGCTTTATATAATTTAGAACAATACCAAATGCTTCACGTCACACTCCTAAATTCTATTCTCAGCTGAATTATTCAGTTGAGCCAGTTTCGTTTATTTTTTTTATTTTTTACAATACATACACTCACCAGACTTGTATCGATTTTCTCCGTCTCTTGTATTTAACAAAACATTTTGTGTCGTCTCAAAAAATTTTTGGATGTTTTCCTTTTGTTTTCACCAGCTGGTTCAATTTTTCGCATTTGTGCTTTGTATATAAAAAATTGAAAATTGTTTAATTTTTTTCAATTCAGTATTTTAGCCGCAGTGGGGTGTAGAATAATTAAATTATATACGTTCATTCAATGTTTAGAAAATCGATTTAATGATTGTAATGATATTCATTGTCAAATTAGACAAAAAAAATTTAAAAAAATCTTTGACTGGTATAGTTACAGTTTACTGGTGTTTTTTATTTTATTTTTTTATGAATGAAATTTTTCGTCTTAGTATTTAAACCACATAACGAAAGAAGAAAATTCTTTATTTTCCATACGTAGGAGTGGCTTCAAATAAACCAATGTTAATATTGAGTTGGGCGGTGCTGTTTTTTTTGTTTTATTTTATATTTTGGAGTAAAATCATTTTTTTTTTCTCTGGTGATATAAATATTGGTATCCATGGTAATGATTGGTCTTGATTTTGTAATCATTTTTCCTCTTTCGTATATATTTTTCCTATATAAACATAAGTTATCACTATGAGTAACCTCGTATAAGGTATAGTATGAAATAGCTGTCATCACAACAATAGTAGTGGTAGCCTTTAGATTACAAAACAGTTTAATTTATCAATTATTGCTACTATTATACACATTCCGAATTCATAGACAATACGATAATCAATATATTCTTCATTTACTAGTTTCGTCACGAATAAATTTTCTTCTCTATATCACCATTCCATTTGTAATTTACTTTTCGCTTTTTGGTTGTGTTTGTTGTTGTTGACGCTGCTGTATTGTGAAAATGAAAATTTCTCTTTTATTATTTAATAGACCATAAAAGGCAGAAAGAACAATAAAAAAAATACAAAAAAACACTCGTAGAATGTCTAACTAAACAATAATACTAAACAACAGAAAATAAACTGAAATAACTTTTTTTTTTCTGTTTTTATTCCAAAAATGATCTGAAAAATTGTAAATGAGTTATCGGAATCGAGGTGAATCCTAAAAGGACAATATATTCTGATCGTTGTGTAATTCAGTTAAATATTTATTTTCCTTGTTACCAACATAATATATTTTAATTGAATTATAGTCTTATAACAATACTTCCGTTTGTTTGGACATACGCACACAAAAAAACCCTAACGAGAAATTGAATTTAATTATTTTTTATTTTATTTTATTGAGGATGTGAGAAATGTATGGGTAAACTAAATGATAATTGAATTCAACAGCCGAAAGGAAAATAAATTTGTTGTGGGCATTGCTTGTATGTTGGCAGATAATACTTAAAGTTCAAAAATAATTTAAAAAAAGTTCCCATCTCGCTTACGTTATATGTACTTAGTGATTAAACAGGAAATTTTATCAAGAATATCAAATATTAGACAATGTGTCAGAAACCAACCATGCATTTGGACAGAAGGACTGAGTATTCAATTTAAATGGTAAGTCCTATTTAGAATAACTTTTTTTGGTTTGTTAAAGAACCAGAGTGACACATTTATTTCTTTAAATTTAACCAAAAGATTAAAAATAATTTCCCTGATTTTTTACTCCTTAGTAAGGAGTTACTTTGGACTAAGCCTAGCAAATGGAAAATAATCAAAATAGTGTCTATTTAAACCGCACTTGAAAAATGTCATTGCGTGACGTCAATGGTGTTATTATTGGTGTACAACAACTGTGTAATTTTGTCGCGGACCCAAAATTTGTACTAGAAATTCTCTTAATAATAATAAAGTATGTTAATTAAAAATCGGCTGGTTATAAAGTAGAGGTGCGTTTTAGAATTTTCGTATATTGTACACAATACAATATAAAAGATTTTTAATTTATAGTCACGGAATTGCAATTAAAGATTACTAATGTTGGCGACGTATGAGTTTTGATTTGTTGTCTGCAATTTGGTTGAATTTTATGCCGGAAATGTTAAATTAATGAAGTTACAAATTAGTGAATATGTGATGAAAAATGTTATTGAAAGAAAGGGCCCGATGCCTTAGGCGGTCATTTGAGTGGTATTTTATTTCGAGCATACCTCCTTAATATAAATACACGATTTTGGTCAACCAAGCTAAGGGTTTTTGGTTTATTTACCATCGTGGTTGATTCTGTAAGGATTTAAAATTTAGCACCTAGTTATTCCGGTAATAGGTATGAAATTTAAGATGAGTGGTTTAAGGCAACTAAACAGTGACCAAAGTTTATAACTATTTGCAATATTTGAGAATTGTTTTGGTTAGATAAAGCCTATAAAATATAAATAATTTCACAATAGAGCCATTCTAAATGAAATTTTACATCGTTAGTCCTGACGCCTTTTGATTTTGAAGAACCGATAAAAACGTTCTCTACACACAATAAACAACACCTGTTTTTTTGTCTCCTTCTACAACACTGTTTTAACTCTTCTCTATTTGCTCGCCATTTTCTTTTTTTTTTCTCCAAAACTCAAATTTCCAAAGGGCATATTCTTTAAGAACAAGTATGTCTTGAAATAAAACTAAAGGATACCATCATATTCCCGAACGGAAAAATCCCCCAAAAAAATCCCGAAAAATACAAAGTAAACTGCTCCATCGAAAGGAAAGACCCCAATAAATTTTTGATAAATAAAATATGAAAACAAAAGGAATCTACATAATTTCATGTCATCTTTGCGCGGAAAGGACCAATGCTAGGCGGCTTTGAGAAGTTTTTTATTTTAGTATATGAAATACAAACGTAAATATTTTTACAAATGTTAATATTTTTGAAATTTTTCTGAAGTTTTCTTGTCATCCTTGCACAATGGGTCCAATGCTAAGCGACTTTGGATAGTTCTCTATTTTAGTATGTGAATTATTATTAAAAAATAAAAAAAATCAATCACTATGAATATTAGAAATTCAAAAAATCCCCAAGGTATAAAACGAATAATATTTCAAAAATTTGTTATTTTTAAAAAAACTTGGTACTTTTGGGATTTTTATTATTTTTATTTTTGATAACGATACTAATCCTAAAACTAAAACTAAAAATAAAAATACAAATGAAATTAAAAATAAAATTTTAATTACAAATAAGAATACAAATATGAATAAAAAAAAATTAAAATTAAAAATTAAAATAAAAATATAAATATAAATAAAAATATAAATAAACATAAAAATAAAAACAAAACCAAAAATAAAAATTAATTAAAAAATATAAATAACCATTAAAATAAAATTAAAATAAAAATAAAAATTCGTATACAAATAAAATAAAAATTAAAAATAAAAATATCAATATAAATAAAAAAACACTAAAAAATAAAATTAAAAATAAACATAAAAAAAAAAATAAAACTAAAAATAAAAAAAATTAAAAAAATAAAATTAAAAAAAAATACAAATTAAAGGAAAAATAAAAATAAAACTAAATCTAAAAATAAAATAACAAATACAAATACAAAAAAATTAAAAATACATATAAAAATAAAAATACAAATAAAATTAAAAATAAAAATATAACTAAAAATAAAAATAAATCTAAATATAAAAATCAAAAAATAAAATCAAAAAATAATATAAATAAAAGGAAAACTAAAACTAAAACTAAAAATAAAACTAAATCTAAAAATAAAAATACAAATACAAATCCAATAAAATAAAAATTAAAAATTAAAATACATATAAAATTAAAACTAAAAATTAAAATACAAATAAGAATACAAATACAAATAAAAAAAAAATAAATCTAAAAACAAATCTAAAAATTAAAAAAAAAAAAAATAAAACTACAAATGAAATTAAAAATGCAAATGATACAAATAAGAATACAAATACAAATAAAATTAAAATAAAAAATAAAATAAAAATTTAAATATAAATAAAAATTAAAATACACAATAAAAAAAAATTTAATTCAAAAGATAAAAAAAATAAAAAATAATTAACATAAAAATAATAAAAATAAACATCAAAAAAACTAAAAATAAAAATAAAATAAAAATAAACATAAAAATACAAATACAAATACAGATACGAATACAAATACAAATTCAAATGCAAATGCAAATTCAAACACTAATTCAAATAGGAATACAAATACAAATAAGATTAAAATTAAAAAATAAAGATAAAATTATAAATAAAAATAAAAGTAAAAATTAAAATAAAGATAAAAAAAAAATTAAAAATCAATTAACATTTAAATTTAAATTTAAATTAAAATTAAAATTAAAATTAAAATTAAAATTAAAATTAAAATTAAAATTAAAATTAAAATTAAAATTAAAATTAAAATTAAAATTAAAATTAAAATTAAAATTAAAATTAAAATTAAAATGAAAATTAAAATTAAAATTAAAATTAAAATTAAAATTAAACTTAAAATTAAAATTAAAATTGAAATAATTGAAATTGAAATTGAAATTGAAATTGAAATTGAAATTGAAATTGAAATTGAAATTGAAATTGAAATTGAAATTGAAATTGAAATTGAAATTGAAATTGAAATTGAAATTGAAATTGAAATTGAAATTGAAATTGAAATTGAAATTGAAATTGAAATTGAAATTGAAATTGAAATTGAAATTGAAATTGAAATTGAAATTGAAATTGAAATTGAAATTGAAATTGAAATTGAAATTGAAATTGAAATTGAAATTGAAATTGAAATTGAAATTGAAATTGAAATTGAAATTGAAATTGAAATGGAAATGGAAATGGAAATGGAAATGGAAATGGAAATGGAAATGGAAATGGAAATGGAAATTGAAATTGAAATTGAAATTGAAATTGAAATTGAAATTGAAATTGAAATTGAAATTGAAATTGAAATTGAAATTGAAATTGAAATTGAAATTGAAATTGAAATTGAAATTGAAATTGAAATTGAAATTGAAATTGAAATTGAAATTGAAATTGAAATTGAAATTGAAATTGAAATTGAAATTGAAATTGAAATTGAAATTGAAATTGAAATTGAAATTGAAATTGAAATTGAAATTGAAATTGAAATTGAAATTGAAATTGAAATTGAAATTGAAATTGAAATTGAAATTGAAATTGAAATTGAAATTGAAATTGAAATTGAAATTGAAATTGAAATTGAAATTGAAATTGAAATTGAAATTGAAATTGAAATTGAAATTGAAATTGAAATTGAAATTGAAATTGAAATTGAAATTGAAATTGAAATTGAAATTGAAATTGAAATTGAAATTGAAATTGAAATTGAAATTGAAATTGAAATTAAAATTAAAATTAAAAATATAAATATAAATATAAATATAAATATAAATATAAATATAAATATAAATATAAATATAAATATAAATATAAATATAAATATAAATATAAATATAAATATAAATATAAATATAAATATAAATATAAATATAAATATAAATATAAATATAAATATAAATATAAATATAAATATAAATATAAATATAAATATAAATATAAATATAAATCTGCACCTCGGAAGCATAGGACACCATTTCACAAATTCAAAATTCGTTGTATTAACTGAAACAAGATTTATTCATCAATTTTTTTTTTACATTAACGTTATTTTTCTAGTTTTTTTAACTATAATATAACACTTTGGCTGCCGTATAGGTGCATGTTTTCAATTCCAATAGTTTTATATGAAACTAAAATTGCAAAGGTATATGAACTTATGTATGTCCATATAGTGTCTTTTGTCCCTTACGGAACCAACACGTGGTGTTATTTAAAACATGTGTATCTTCGTAATGGCTTTAAGGTTTTCATAGTATTATATTGCATTAAAAAGAGAATTAAACATAGTTAAACACCAGGTGTAGAGTTCATTTTCGGAAAAAATTGAACATGGTGTCGTATGCTTCCGATGTACAGAAATATGTACATACAAATACTAATCCAAATAAGAATACAAAAACAAATACAAATAAAATTAAAATTAAAAATAAAAGTAAATCTAAGAATACAAATTCAAAATACAAATAAAATAAAAATAAAAATGAAATTAAAAATATAAAAATAAATATAAAAGTACAAATAAGAATACAACTTGAAATACAAATTCAAATACGTACAAATAAAATAAAAGTAATAATAAATATAAAAATAAAAATACAAATAATATTAAGAATAACAATATAAATACAATAAAAATACAAATAAAAATAAAACAAAAACAAAATAAAAATAAAAATAAAAATAAAATAAAAATTATTCAAAAATAAAAATAACAATATAAATACAAATACAATTAAAATTAATAAACATAAAAATTAAAATAAAACAAAAAATAAAAATTAAATAAAAAATAGGAGTATAAATAACAATTTATATAAAATAAAAATTAAAAATAAATATAAAAATTAACATACAAATAAAATTAAAACTAAAAATAACAATACCAATACAAGAACAAATAAATAAAAATAAAATTAAAATCCAAAATAAAAATATAAATATTATTTATAACACTAAAAATCAAAAAAAAAAATAAAATAAAATTAAAAAAAAAAATAAAAATAAAATTAAAATAAAAATAAAACTAAATCTAAAAATAAAAAAAATATAAATTCAAATACAAATTCAAAAAAATTAAAAATAAATATAAAAACAAAAATATGTACAAATAAAAAAAAAAAAAATAGAAATAAAACTACAAATAAAAAAAAATGAAAATAAAAAAAAAAAAATAAAATTAAAAAAAATTTAAATAAAAGGAAAAATAAAAATACAATTACAAATAAAATGAAAATAAAAAAAACAAAAATTAAAATAGAATTAAAAATTAAAACTTAATATAAAAATAAAAATACAAATGAAATTAAAAATAAAATAATACAAATAAGAATACAAATACAAATAAAATTATAATTAAAAATCAAAATAATAATATAAATAAAAATTAAAAACCAATAAAAATTCAAATATGTACAAATAAAATTAAAAATATAAATATAAATATCAATATAAATAAATATAAAAATACAAATATTAATAAGAATACAAATACAAATACAAATATAAATAAAAGTAAAAATAAAAATTAAAATTAAAATAAATATTAAAATACAAATTAGAAAACAAATAGAAATACAAATACAACTACTGTACAAATATAAATACAAATATGATACATACAGATACAAATAAAAAAAATAAAAATAGAAATACAAATACAAATAAAACCAAAATTAAAAAAAAAAAAAAAATTAAAATGAGAGCAAACAGAAATGTCCGTATAGAAAGTATCTGTTATGTTTTTAGAATATCAATTAAGGCATATATGTTCTTTAGATTGCATTAAGCACTTTTAAAACACTAAAAAACTGTTAAAGTTTCTTTAATTTTGTTTTGAGCATAATGTTCATTTTAAATAACCTTTAAAGATAAATTAAAAATCATTATAGCTATACTCTCTCCATGGTGTATCTTTGCTACCGCAATAAATAATGTTTGAAATTTAATGATCTTTTCACAGACATATATTTCTATAATGGTCGCCAATTGAACCATTTAAGGGTCAGGGAATTTTGTGTAAATCATTGATAGGCAACACTGAAATATTCCCAAAAATGTATAAAAGTAGATTTTTATTTCATTTCACTCTAAAAATTGTACTGTAGTTATTATACACTCGTTTATTTTTTTTTTCAGTTACAGTTGCTGTTATATGTGTAGGAACCCGTATCTGATTCGTCAAAGAATGAAGGAGAAAAAAAACCGTTAGCAACTCTCAAGTTAAAGCAACAAAAACATAATTTCATGAGCAGGCCGATAATTATCACTCCCAAATTAATAAATGAATTAACTCTTTCTATAATAATGTTACTAACTTGGAGAGATGAAAAATCATCTAGTTAGTTTTAAATGTACTTTTTGAAATTAGATTCTAGTTAAAATACTGTTATTGTATAATCTTCAAAATAAAAGTCTTCAAAATTTGAAATACTACCATCTATATAAGCCACTCCGGCACAATGTACAAAAAAAGTATTTAAAAGCGCAATGTCTTATTTGTTGACTACCTGCAGCAATATTTTGGTCCAGATTATTAGATACCCTAAGCATAATTGCGTGTAGTGATGCAATCAAGTTTTGTCTCCATGTCAAAACTAAAATTAATATACTTCAGTGTTTACATTTTCATTATTACGTATATCGTGTGTTCTAGATTTTAATATCTTCGATAACATCCACCGTATATGTACATATTTACACACCCTAGGCCATGTTTCTTTTTTTTATTATTATTAATACACATTACATCAGCATTATTTATTATTGCGTACATATTTTTTCTGTGCTTTTTTAAAGTTGCATAACTCTAAAGGATAATTTATTATAAAATATATGTGCAAACTTTATTTTTGAAACATACTACATATATACAAAACAACATTCATACAAATAATTAGATAAATTTTATAATTTATTTTTTGTCTTACATTGTGTAGATAGTTTGTAAAACAAAAGCAAAAGAAACAACATACAAAATTGCCTGTTTATTTAAAATAATGTACGTAGTCGTTACAACAACAAGAAATATGCATTACGCAGCTTATTTCCTTTTTTTTACATATAATGTTTTTTGATGAATGTGTTATGTTGTTATTTTAAGGAAGTCAAGAAAATGGTATGCCGGATATGAAAATTTATTTCATGAATATATTTGTTATCGTACTACAAAAAAAAAAAAAAAATCTATTTACAATAATAATACAACAAAACTGAAACAGTTCTATATTTATATTGTAGTTTACACATGTACGAGTATATACTAAAAAATGTTTATATCTGTTATATGGATTTATAATTGTGCTTTTTATATAACTTGAAAATATTTTATTTTAGTTTTGTATTGTTGTTTATATATAGAGCAATCTACATTCTATTGTAGTTTACTGGATTAACTTTATAATATTCTGGGTGAAATTTTAAATTAGCATACTTTTATTACATTTCATTTATGGTACAATAATAGAACATCAATCATGGGTGATATTATGATTAGGCGACGAAATTTGGTCGTTTTTTATTAAGTATATTAAATGTGGGTGAAGGATGATGAATGCCATAAAATTAAACCTTTTATTTCAGGTTTACATAACATACAATTGATTATTTTTAAATTATTCACAAATTTTACAAATAAATAATAAACAACAAATTAAAAATACTTTCTTTTTTGTGACAATATTTAGTCGGAATACCGGTTTCGGATGTTCCTCGTTTGTTCAGCTTTAATTCTCGTTTTTTGGTTAACTTCTGAAATAGTTTCCTGTCTTTTTATTATCAAAACTTAAATTTTCTTTGTTTTTGTGTCACGCTCTTCATTTTATAATAGAGAAATACCAGTATAATTAAACATACCTGATGTTCAAACTGTGGAAACAGCAAAAATAAGACAAATTCAATATGCGGCAATCTTCAAATTAATCTCCAATTTGTATGCGAGTTAAACAATAAATATGAAATGAAATAATTTAAGTACGAAGGATCGGAGGTATATGGCGGCTTACGATTCTCCATCAAAAATTAATTAAAATTACACTGAAAGTGAAACAAACATTTCTGGTACTTTCAGCAGAAGCGATAAGAACGATAAAACTATTATTAAAACTTTTTTTTTCCAGAAATTCTATTCTAATTTTAGAAGTAAATCTCCTTTTCCCAGACCGTTGTAAAATTAAAAATATTTCCATTCAAATTTTAAAATTAAATCTCTCTTTTACTGAAATATTTTAAAATTCATTTTTTTTCCAGAAATTTCATTCTAATTTTAAAATTAAACTAATTTTTTTATAGAATATTTTTAAAACGAAATTTCCTTTTTCAAGAATATTTTAAAATTAATCCTTTTGTTCTCAGAAATTAAATTTTAATTTGCAAATTAATTTTTCTTTTCCAGAATTTTATAAAACAAAAATATTTCGTTTCAAATTTTAATATTAAATCTTAATTCTATTTTAGTTTTAAAATTAACTTGTTTTTTCTGGAATATTTAAAATTAAATCTTCCTCAACCAGAATATTTAAAAATTAATTGTCTAAAATCCAGAAATATAATTTTTATTTTGAAAGTAAATCTCCATTTTCAAGAATATTTTAAAATTAAATATTATCTTGACAGAAATTAAATTATAAGTTTAAAATTAAATTTCCCTCATATAAAATATTACAAAATTAAAAATATTTCCATCCTAATTTTAAAAGTAAATCTTCTTTTCTAGAAATTAAATTATAATTTTAAAATTACATCTCTTTTTTACAAATTATTATGGGATTAAAAATATTTCTCTTCTAATTTTAATTAGAAATCTTCTTTTACAGAATATTTTAAAATTATTCTTTCCGTTTTCCAGAATTTTTATTTTACTTTTAAAATTAAACCTGCTTCTCCAGAACATCCAAAAATAAATTCAATTTTTTCCAGAAGTTAAATTTCTAGTTTTAATTAATCCAGCTTTTCAGAATATTATAAAATTAAAAATATTTTCCTACTTTTATAATTATAATTAGATCTCCCTTAACTAGAATATTTTAAAACAAAATGCTGCTTTTTCCATAAATTCTATTTCAATTTTAAAATTTAAAATCGATTTTTTCTGGAACATTTTAAAATTAAATCTTCCTTTTCCAAAATATTGTAAAATTACTTGTTTTCTTTCCAGAAGTTGAATTTTAATTTTAAAATATATTTTCATTTTCAAGAAAATTTTAAAATTAAATTTCTCTTTTCCAGAAATTAATTCTTGCTATTCTAGAATATTTTAGAATTAAACATTCGTTTACCAGAAATTCTAATCAAATTTTAAAATTAAACCGTTATTTTCTAGTACGATATATTGGAAAATTAATTCTTCTTATATCAGAATTTGAACTCTAATTTTAGGGTCTATTGTTCTGACATTGACTTGTCCATTAAATTGTCGCTTTATAAATCACACTTTTTAATTTTAACACTTTCGTTATCAACTTACTAGCTAAAAACTTAAGAATATTATAGAAAACAAAAAAAAACAAAAATCCGAGGTGAGCTGTGTCGTCTACGTGTTTTGCGAAATAACGTTTATAAGGTGTTGAGATTAATTATTTTAATTAAATAAAAATTATCTGCCACAGTGTTCTCAACTATTATAAATCGCTATTTTGCAGAACTTAATTCCTATTAAAATTTATGTGGAGGTTGATTATTTTAATTTGAAATAAATTAGCCGCCACAGTTTCTTTACGCACAAATTGACACCAGAATTTTTCCTATCAGATGAAATGCAACGAATTACTAGAGAATTTTCCAAAATGTTTGTAAACTTAAATGGTGTCATATCACAAATGGTAGACACGAAAATTAATGAAGTGAAAAATACCAGATTGGGAAGCAGTGCTTCTTCAGTACCACATGTAACATTAAATGCCGAGAATGTAGCTAATGTCGTTGCTGAACGTGTTGATTTGAGCGACAATGATAGTGTCTTGCGTTATCAATTTTTTTTTGCATGCTTTAGATTTATTTTTAGATGATAAACATCTATTGTCAAAAATTCGGTTCACAAAACAATGTTATTCTTGCAAGTAATTGATTTTTCAGTTAAGAGGGCACCTAATAAATAAATCGCTTGGTTTCATTTTATGTGATCTAAAATATTGGGGGATTTCAGCCGATCAATATCGGATATTTAGGCTTAAACTATTTACCAAATGTTTGTTTCATAATTGCCTTATTTTCAACATCAATAAATTCCAAAATTACATTTTGGATTATATCTATTCAACACCAACTATACATATTTTAAGGTGTACATTAAAACATAAAACTAAAACATTTAATTATATTTAAAAAAATTAAAAAATGTATCATAATAACCGAGATACATTTAAAAAAATCCAGTTTAACTGATGACTGAACATTACATAGATGATGTATGCAAAAAAAAAATGTTTAACATGTTGTTAAGCGGCTTAGACCATCCTTTCCTTCTATTATTTTATTCAATGATGAAGATAAAGTATTTTAAATTTTCAACATTTAAAGCCAAATATAAAAAAATTACTGGTATTATGATTTAATGGGTTGTTAATTTATCGAAACATGAAACAGCATATTTTTTCGGTTATTTATATATAAATTCATCTTATAACAACCCACAATATACAACAAAGTCATCAAAAATGAAAAAAATTGTGGAAAAGTTGAATATTTGATAATTAATAATCTTATTAGCAAAAAAAAAAAATGTTCGTTGAGATATACTTTACAGTACTTATCGATCTTTACAAAATGTTTAAACACAAGTGACGAGTTTATACACTTTGATTTATGATAACCATAGTCGTTAGCTTATTCGATTAAGGTCAAACTAAATAACCCCCGTATAATGAAAATTAGCTAATTTATGATAAACATTTAAAGTGTTTTACCCCATAAAAATCATAATAAACTATACACTTTGAAAATAAAAGCCAATTACATTTCATACCATTAAATAAAAGCTTTCGGCGATGTATCCACCCATTTAATTTATCAAAATGTGTATATCCATACATAAATTCGCTACTTCTCATACTCATCACATCAATAACATAATTTATGTTAAACATATCAATAAATAAACTTGAAAATAGTAATACTTTGGCTCAAAGCACACCGAGAAGCAAAAAAAAAAAAAAACTTTCCGCTGTTATGTCAAGCAGAAAATTTAATAAGCGTATATATTTCTCTGATGACTTTTATTCAACTTCTTAAAAGAACTTATAACGGTAGAACTTGAGTTTTATGTTATCTTAAGACAAGACTATATGTATATAGTTATATTATGCTGTTCTAATAAAAATATACCCCTTTCTTATAGACTCGTTTAGATACACAAACACACACAAAAAGTTAAAAAGTTTTCGATGTATACACTATATAATGTACAAACACAACTCATGTCTTGTAACCACTTACAAAAATGACAACAAAATAAAAATAAATGCTTCAGCTACTCTTTATATACGTTAGCATTAATACGAATCATAGTAACGATAATGATAACCAATTTATAAGTTTTCTGTCAATACAGATGATAAGTGGACTGAAATGTATAAAAATAAATAAATATTAGATTTTTAGTTTTTTGCTGTTATGTTGCTTTGTTCTTCGCAGCGAGCGGATACATACTTACTACATAAAAAATAACTTAAAAAAAAAAAAAAAAAATCGAAGAAAATTGGAAAAATCTATAAAAACGAATTTGATAAATAAGGACATGCTATTTATTTTCATTGGATATAGATCTATCGCATAGTGTTTTTTGTTGTTGTTGTTGCCTTGTTGTGTGATGTTTCATTTTTTTTTAATCAAACAAATGTGATCTGAATTTTTGTTGCTCTCCCCGTTGTTCGATTAAAGTACAAAAAAAAAATCGTATGACAAATATACGACACAAAATAGACGAAACACAATATAAAGAATATAACAATCTTGATAAGAAAATTGGAAAACATATAGAGTTAAAATGATTAAATGTTACAAGATTGATGTTGTTTAGACTTTTATTGATAAAATTATCAACTTATCTAAACTTTGGTATAATTGAATTAAATGTTGCATGTTACTAGCGGCTTAAGTGATTTTTTAGTGTTAAATTTATGTGATAGTATGTGAATGTTATACATCAAAATGATTATGAATTATTATTAAAGTTATTTGGGTATTAGGTTTTTGTTTTATATTTTATTGATTTGAGAGACTATCATATTTACACTTTATCAGTTTTTTATTATTGATACTTGTCGACGATACATCTTAAAACAAACGCAAAAATAGGATGAATTTGAGCTTTAATTTGACACATTTTTTAACTTTCAGAAGCGCTTCTTATAGCTGAGTGAAGAATATGTACTGGGGTCATTACGCTCTCTTGTTAGAAATACAAATCTCAATTTATTTGTGCAATTCTAGGAGGGAGCATAGTTAGACAAATAACGCAAAGTATAAAGTTATATGCAAATTTTAAACTTTGTATAGGAACATGAATACAGGAACAGATTATTTATGATATACCGCTGCGCTCCTTCATTTCGCTCCCTTTGATTCACAAGTGATTTAATTGTAACATTCAATTCCTAACTAGCCTCATATCGTTATGGTTCATGTTCAGGTCTCTATAACATCGAGACACCATGGCAATGGTCCAACTCTTTGGAAAACCACGGTAATACTATGACATTCATCGTACTCGTGCATCTCACAACATTCTTTTTACTTAAAAGGGAGAGGCTTATCTCAATAAAGGGACATGATTCTTATAAACGACGTATTTTGTAAATTTAATGTAGGCGACATATCCTTATAATGGTTCACAATTGCAAAGTGCATAGTATAGAGACTTTTTAATACTTAACGAAATAACAGATTAAAAACTGTTGTGTACTCCCTCCGGTTAAGTGCCTCTGAAAGAGTAAAGTGGTCTGTCATATCAGCATTATATCTTATATTACTGCAAATCACATAAGTACATCAATGATAAAATTATGGGTATAAAAAAAGTTGTTTTCTTGGAAGTTTCAAATCTTGCGTGATATTTTGATGTGTTCAAAATGCTGAACTAGACTTTGTTGTTGATTTTGAAAGTTGCGCTTCATTTTTGTGTCATATATTTTTATAGAATATTGTACAGAAGCTTTATGTGATTTTAGGCCAAAAAACTGATAAAACTTAACTTGGATTCAAATAACGCTTACAGTATTGTGCAAACTAATAGAATCATACACAGTTAAAAAAATATTGCTTATGTAATGCAATAGTTATTTACGTCACAAGGGCGGTAAATGAGTTGTTACAGTACGAGTTCGACGTTTATTTTTAGTACGAATTTTGAACGAGCACTGTAGCGATCATTTAACGTACGTGTAGCGTACAACGTTTTATTTCATACTATATGGGACATTAATTCATATGGGACAAAAATCAATCCAAATGATTTTCAAATTATCAAGTTACCCTAGTTATTTTTTTTTTGTTTGGTTTTACAGTCTACTCTACTGTAATAGCTCGTTTTTCGGACACTTTTGTTCTCCGACGTAATGATTCATTTCCCGGACTGAAATCAATCTCGTAAACATTGATATTCGGTATAGTATGAAATAAATTACATAACATATAAATCTATGGAAAGCTGTATTACAAAATAACACAAAGCTTGCGTAAAAATGATTTTAATATAATTTGCATTAATTTGTAAGATAGCAATTACAATAAATTTTAGTGCAACATTCCATTGATATATGAAGTCATCAACTGCATCAAAATTGATCAAAAACTGCATTAATAAAATATTTTAGAAGTATTAAATTTGAAAGCAATTTTCTTTAAAAATTCCGTAACTTTAGTCACGATTTTGTTTTTAATATCTGTTAATAAAATCTTGTTAGCATGTTTTTTCTGGAGTTGTTCTTTGTTTAAGGGCCGAGTTTCCAGATTGCCCAACATTTCTGCAGTTTACTTAAAAAAATCAAAAATTCGTCTTTTCGTGGTCGCCCAAGGTAATACATTATAATTTAAGAACTGGAAAGCTTACGTTGATAAACATTTTCGAATTCGGAAAACTAAATTATTAACCATTTATTAAGCAACATATACATATGTCATTTACCCGGTTTGATTTAGTGAATTTTATTTCAATAATGCAAAACTTGAATTTTATATTCTGATAAATTTTTGGTTTTAGCAAGTTGCTGTAAAATGTTGCTTAGAAATCTTCTTAATTGCGTTAAAATTCATTTTATGCAATCGTTACTTCAAAATTTCAAATTTCAATTTCTTCAAAATGAATTGTAAATTGTAATGCAAGGCTTGTATTAAAAATTAAACTTATTTTTTGAACTGTGTAGGCAATTGTTATGATCAAATCCCGAGTAACCAAAAATGGTGATCACAAAATTTTAGACCAATTTGTCACAAAATGTAAGTTCCTTTTTGTCACAAAATAAGTTGACAATTTGGAACTTATTTATGCGGGTATTTTGTGACAAAATGAATGTTGATTTTACCACCCAAAAAAAAAAATTTTAATCACCAATTTGTGACAAAATGTAAGTTCCTTTTTGTCACAAAATAAGTTAACAATTTGGAACATATTTATGCGGGTATTTTGTGACAAAATATATGTTCATTTTACTCCCCAAAAAAAAAAGATTTTGATCATTTTTATTTGGTGAATTTATAATTCGCTAAGTCACTACGTTCTTGCCTCATACTTAATGTATGAAGTTGGAATTTTATTTTTGTAGTTTGTGTTTGGTCGTAGCTACCTGAGTACCTGATGAGTAGACCGAACTTTTTGTTTGTGCGAGCTTATCTATACGAAACCAAACTACCACATAGAAAACTCAAGGAAAGTTTTCATTTTTTAGAGTCGAGACATTTGTATTGACTCTCGGCTCGGGTTAAAATACGGGGGAGGATTTTGATATTTTTAATTTAAAATTATTTTTAAATAAAAGAGAATAAAAGGATTTTGATATTTGTACAATTTTGTTAGATATTTTTTTTAAAATAAATAATAATAAAAATATCAAATAAACCATACAATGGAGTATTTTTTTCAAAATTATTTAAGTAGGGTCAAAAAAAATTTTCTGACGCATAATTGCATCAATAAACCAACAAATATCCACAAATTTGTTGATAATTAAGTGATATTATAAAGAAACTATCAAATTTGTGGTTATAATTTCAACAAATAGTTCATAATTAGTTCCACTGTTAAACCACCAATTATTCAGAAAATATCGAGAAATATTTGACTTTATTACCATAAAACAACTGCCGAATTTGTGACTAAATTTTGAACAAATATTTCAAAAATATTCCACCAAAAATCGACAAATTTGATTTACAAAATGTTCGTTTACGCGTAGTGATGTAAATGGTAATATTCTCATTGGTAATATTACCGGTAAAATAGGTAATTTTGGGTAATATTACCCAAAGTGTTGTTACCGTGGTAATATCGGTAACATAAATTAAAAACATCCTTTCGAAGCAACTCCACTAATCTAATTGCAATAAGAGTTGTGACACCACTGGATTATACTTCTTTATGCACAATATTTTTCCTTTTACATTTATTTCATATTCCTTTTATGAATTCGTAATAAATTTGTGATAAAGTTGTTTTCATCGATGAAAAACTCGAGTATGCTGAACTTCATTGACATCATGAGGCCAAATGAGCAAAAGATCATCGATGAACTACTAGCTCGAGCAATCTTCGTTTCTAGTGCTCCACTAAGCTTAACCAAAAATTCGTCTTGAATCGATTTATTCAAGAAATTGCGACCGTCATATGAAGTTTCTTCACGATACCAACTTTCTAATCCATTGTTAAGCCTTGAGTACCATCGCGTCGAAGAGCGAGTTTTAGTGCAAATTGTCGGCGTCTCCATACTGACGTTGCAGACGGATGCTTGGTCGAACATACGCAGGGGCTCCATAACAAATTATGCTATCAATACACCCAAGCCCGTTTTCTACAAATCTACCCACACTAAGGAGAATCGTAAATTTTTATTTTTTGGAGGATATTGAAGAGGTGTTGAAAGCCATTGGGGTTTATAAATTTATTGAGATTATTACTGACAATAGAGCGATTATAAAAGCGGCCCAAAAAATGATTAACTAAATTTATTCTCATATTACTGAGTATGGGTGCATCTGCCATGGACTCAACCTGCTTATTGTCGATGTCTTCAAGATTCAGTCTATCAACAGATTGAAATCTTCAGTCATACGGATGATTTCGGAAATAAAAAACTAACATATTTTGCATGCTACCTTCGAGCGCATACAACGCGACCGCCATTCACAGTATATTGCACTTAAGCTGCCTGTACAATCACGATGGAACTCTTTTGTAATCTCTCTCTCAAGTTTGATTGAAACAAGATATGTCCTGAAGGCGCTGGCTATCGAAGACGAAGTGCAGTCAGTTATGAAGGCATCTATACGATATCCTCCATCCTAAGCGAAACGTTTTGAAATGAAGTCGAAACTGTTTATTGTTTGCTTTCTCCGATTACTAAATGGACATCTTTTTTTTAAAACGACAAGAAAGCAGTTTTGTCCAAAGTCGTGAACTGTTTTGTTAATATAAAACAATATTTTGAACAAAATAAATGCGCCAATTACGAAGAACTTATAAGCATTCTCGCTTCACGGGCCGGAAAATGCTTGCAACCGCATCATTGTGCGCAAATTTGCTTGAGCCAGGTAGTTGAGGAAATAATCTTTCGGAATCACAGAAACTTGAAGCAACTGAGTTTATTTTTAATATCGCAGAATTCCACCCAAAATATAATGAAGGCACCAAAATAATTGAGTCGTTGGCACATTATAATGTTCGAAGTGAAATTTTTCCCCGCCATTTGTAGTTGCAAGTGAGCAGCTTTCTGATGAGATTTTGTGGGCCGGAGTATGTTCTACATCACCTTTAAGTGCGCTGGCGGTTGATATATTGGACATGCCTGCTTCAGCAGCTGCTACGGAAAGGACGTTTAGTACCTACGGTTTTATTCACAGCCAAAAACGCAAACGATTGACTGTAGAGCGTGCGGGAAAACTAACGCATATTTTGCACAACTTCAACCTATCAAAATCGGACACCGGAACTTTGGATAATGAAGATGAAGCTTTTCCTGCGGAATCAAATACCAATCAGTTAGTAATTGATGAAGCTGTAGTATATTCATTTGAAGAAGAAGAAGAAGAAGGTAACCTAGAGGAAACTATGAATACTTCGATTAATAATAAACGCGTCGGCAGCGATGACTTACATAATGGTTTAATTGCTAAATGTGTTACCTATTTTACCCATGTTACCGGTAATATTACCGGTAACGTTACCAAATTAAAAAATATCGGTAATTTTACATCACTATTTACGCGTGACAATCGGCGTCAACCCCATCAACCATTTTTCATCCATGTTGTGACAATTTTTTGTCACATTTTTTTCCACCAATCACCATTTTATGTGAAATTCTTGTCGCTTTTTTGTGACATGTGGTTACTCGGGATGTTTATTTCTTAAAATAATATTTTTACAAAATGATACAACTACCATTACGCTAATCAATATAGGAAATATGCACCCCTTTGGCTTCAATAACTGCTTTTACTCGTTTTGGCATGGACTTCACTAATTTTTGACAGTTTTCAGAGATCCTCTCATTCCTATACCAAACCTGAATGGCCGCTTCTATCACCTTTATTTTTGTTTTGCACAGTCTATCTTTGCAAATAGCCCATAAAATCTCAATGGGGTTCAGGTCGGGTGTATACCCGGGCCAATCTATAACAATTATCTCCTTATCCTAGAAATATTTCAACATTTCCTTCGACTTGTCGCAGGGAGCAGAGTCTTGTTGAAGAATTGGTTCTCCTTGGGGTTGGCACTTTTCAAGTTCTTTGTTCAAATGGTGTTCCTACATCGATTTATATTTTTTGGTTGTTCATCATGCCTTCGATTGATACCAAAGATCCAACCCCCATATATGGAAAGAGAACTCTGCACACAACAGGACCTTGCTCCCTAAACAAGCCGAAGGAAATGTTGAAATATTGCCAGGATAAAGAAATAACTGTTCTAGATTGGTCTGGGAATTCATCCGATCTGAATTAAATTGAGGATTAATGGGTTATTTGTAACGTTAGACTATGCAAAATCGACTGCACTACAAAAACAAAGATGATAGAAGTGACATTCAGGTTTGGTATCGGGAAAAGAGCATCTTTGAAAACTGTCAAAAACTAGTTTAGTTCATGTCAAAACAAGTAAAAGCAGTTATTGAAGCCAAATGGGACATATTTCCAATTGACTAGCCTAATGGTAGTTGTATCATTTTGTAAAAATATTATTTTACATGGAATAAACGGTTTGATCATAACAATTGCCTATGGTTCCATTAATTTGCGCAATACTGTATGTAAGTAACTTGGTTTGAGATTCTAACATTTTTCCTAAATACCCATATTATATCAAATATTAAATGAAACAAACATAATATTTTTTTTTTTTTTTTTTTTTTTTTTTTCGCTGGCGCTACATCCCATAGAGGGGATTTGGCCGCTTCATATTGAAGTTTCGTAATCATTTTTTTTAACGGATAATGAGTGATTAATTCATTGATCCTACCACCCTTAAACCAGCCGTGATTTTTTCATCACCCGCCGGGAATCGAACCCGGGACCTCCGGGGCTTAAAGCAAGCGTGCTAACAACTGTGCCACCGGGGCAGACGTTGTTGTTGTCAAAATCATTAAAATTATAAAAAAACGTTTGATTTTGGGGTTGAAGTTCACTGTTTATCGTATTTGGCTCTAACAATAATAGCTCTTTAGGTGAAGAATATTGCACAGAGCGTTTTTAGCTTTAAGTTAAAACGAGCTAAAATCAAATAAGGATTGAACTATCTTAAATAGTTTGATTTAGGATTTCGACATGTTTCTAAAATAGCACACCAAATATTTAATCGAATCAGTGCAACATTTAAATTTCGAAAGAACCACTCTGCAATCGAGTGTGTGGAAAAGTTCGTATGGGAGGGCTTATAATAATGTGGTTCTGTGGAAACTACAACAAATTCTATCGAATTTTCGATTTTTACAGACAATACGCATGCGAACAATAAATTTTATGAGTGAAAGAAAAATTATTCTGAATGGAAATGGGCTTAGGTTGGAGAGTGAGGCAAATAGTGGACTTCCGCAATTAAGTAAAATATCGCCAACTCTTTTCAACCTTTATATGCCAGCGAGATGCACCCCATCAATGCAGAAAATAAAATTATTTTGCAATTTGCAGACGATTTTGTAATAATCGGAAAAGGAATAAGTATTGATGCGGCGATAAGATTAAAATGTTAAATTTAAGAGTAAATCCCGTTTAGTGTGCTTTTATGGATTTTAGAACGATTGACGTAAATTTGAACGTTAGGGTACATAATATTATAATTGAACTTGTGAACACGTACATGGTACATGTATATGGATATTTGGATTGGTAGGCGAATGAATTTTCGGAACCACATGAAAATTTTGTCAGATAACTGTAAGGAACGTACAATTGTAATTAAATGTGTGAGTAAATCTAAATGGGGCGCTCGCCTCAGTGTGTCTTATATATGTTAAGAAAGAACTTTATATCCTCAAAAGTTAAATTTACTATATAGGATTTGTCACACATCCACTTTCACCCCAACAACTTTTTTTGATAAAATAAGCGTGATTGTGAAAAATTATGTTTCATAAATTATGTCTTTCACATATCAACCGATAAACACAAATAAACCGAAGCTTATTATATTTCCCTTTAAGTTTACATTTTTTTTATGTATCCTCATGTATTTTTTGACATTAATGCTTTATGCACACAATTAAAAAAAAAACAGCAAAAACAAACATTTTTGTTTAATAGATTTATGTTTATTTTGTTCGAAAATGATTTATGGTAGGTAAACATATATTACATATAGCTATGCTATAAATTTCTATAAAATGCTGTGACGAAAATCATAAATAATTAAAATTCACTGAACTAGAAACGATACATAGTTTATTTCATCGGCTCGTGTGTTTAGGTATAAAATATAAGTCATATAATTTACACGAAATTTTATATCTCAATATTTGGTAAATATCACGTCACTACAATTAAAAGTGACAAATTGTGTATTGTATAGGTGTTAAAGAATTAAATATAACCTAAATAAACCAAAGGTCTGACTCATTTCAAAATAAGAGTTGATATCAAAGAAGGACGAGCCTCGAAGGTGACAAAAAAATGTCAGAAGTGCTTTGTCATAGGCAGTAGACGAGTGCTTATTTACGCGATTTATCCACCTGAGCCAATTCGTTCATACCTCGGCCCATTTGATATTCGAAAGTCCATTAACATCTGATTCCTTAGATGGCAGACCATAAGTTGATTTCGATATTATTAAACAAATTTTATAATGTTTTATTGATATTGAAGCAACAATTTACATACTTATGTACTAAACGGTGTGAAAAATATACCAATATGCGAGAAGTCAAGTTTCGCAGTCTTCTTTCGTCAGCTGCCGTTGCTAGTGGTCACAAATAAATCATTATTAGGGGTGTATTTAGGAACTAGTAGATTTCGTAGACAATGCTAGATTGCTTACTTTATTTATGGTGCCAAATTAAAATCAAGAGCTTTATTTGGTCATTGATTTACTTACAAACCTACGGCATAAAGATTTCCTTTTCATTCGCAGTACAAAATCAATCGAACGTATCACCTTCTTAAGCTAAAATATCTAATCAATCATAAATTGAAGTCTATCTTCTGATGAGTTTAGTTTGGGTAAGACCCACATTGTAAAGCATTTTATTGATGTCGGTGAGGCTATGTCTAGGAAGCAGCGCCATTATGCAGTCATCGAGAATATAGCTGTGATTCATTTAGTTTACCAACCATTTGGTCAAAAGCGCGAACAGTAGAGCCCGATTGTGCTTATTGCCTCTTTGGCCTTGCATCTTATTGATGGATTGCTTGGGTGTCTTCAAAAACTAAATCTACACACTCAAATTTGTGCCTACCTGATACCTAGATGATCTTTTAATCACAATATACATAAATTGGAGCTTTCTTGCGGGTTTATTTTTGATGATCTGTTAACAATGCAGCAACCATCGTGAGGTCTTCTTCACATTGAACTATCTGACCAAATAAAATATTGTGCCCATAAGTTCAGTTGCCCATAGTTTTTTTACTTCAATTAACTGTGTATTACAAACATTAATTTGTCGTTGATGACCTAAAAGGTTTTAGAGTTAAAAATACACAAGTTGTTTTATAATGGTGATTTTTGTTGATAATATTTATATTTTAATCTAAAAATAATTCAAAAACAAAGTCCACATAATTTTAATTGATTTAATCTACTCCACAACGTAAAAATGAAACGAAACTCAAAACACTTGAATCCTATAAAAAAAAATTTGGGGGTGCAAAACTGGAAATATACAATACAGCATAATAAATTTCTATACATGATGTACGGATATGTTTAACCTCGACTTACACATATTTATACGAAATTTATTATTTCAAACAACAATTACATAAAAGGTTTATGCGGGGAAGAAAATGAAACACTACAATGTTTTTTTGTTTATAAGTCTTATGGAGCTCTCCATATTATGAACACACAACACAATAAGATATGATTTTACTTTTTAATAAATTTCATACATTTTCATGTTTTCATTTTTTTTTTTTGTTCCGTAAGTTCAAAGTGACATTTTTTTTTTCAGTTCATTTTTTATCACTAAAAACCACACATATAATAAACTTGAATGTGAAAATTTATCCTTTAGTAAATTTTTCCAGTTTTTTGTTTTCTGTTTTTTTTTGTCTTCACAACTCTTGTGTAAGGGTTTGAAGAGTGTAATTGAAAATTTGGGTTATATTCAAATACAACTAACCAATTTATTATAACGTACGTACGAGTATAATATACATATGTGTTTATTGTTACATATTTGCCTTGGAAATGTGTTCCACTCATATGAATCCGTTTTTTTTGTTTTGTTCTATTTTTCGTGTACATTACAGCAATGTTTGTTGTTCCACATATTATCTATATACATACATATGTGCAGGTTTATTTACTATGTTTCCGCTTATAAAATTGCACTTGGTTGGCGTTATTATTTCAGGTTCATTACACTAAAAGATAAAAACTCGCAAAGGTTTGGCGTTAAATGTAATAAATAAAATTCAACTGGGAAAATTTAGTTAACGGTTGGAAATATGTTCGATGCTCTGTTTTTATATATATTATAGATAATAGAGAAAATGTATGTAAATACTGTTAGAGCTTAAAAGTGTAATATATACAAGCAATTTAATAAAAAATTTCCCTGCAGTAGTAAGGTTTTAACACACAAACAAGAAAGAGCGTATTTATAATGGAAGCAATGGTTTACCAATTCATTCTGTGAACCGATTTGACCCTACCCTCAATAAGCAGCTTAGTTTATATTTATTTTTTTAAGCTCAAATTTAGTTAACAAAAATATTAAAAATATTGAGATAATTTGTTAAATCCAGGAATACGGTTATGTCTGCTCTTCTTTGTGAAACAAATTTAAAGCCAAACAATACATTACTCAGCTGTTTGTGCGGCTGGGAAAGATAGTTTGTTTTTCAATCATGATATTTTCAATTTTAATTTGACGAGAGCTGAGAAGAAAGCAGGAAAAAATCAACATGTGTGGACCAGAAATTCCTTGATTTATATACGTGTCAAGGATAGGGATAAGCCGCTACTAATTAAATCAGTTGTTGATCTGAGAGCGATTATTTTGTATCTTTTAATTAATTTAATTTTTGTTTTCACATTGACGCAAATGAAGAAAAAAGAAACATTATCAATACAGACTTTTCTTTTTTTGATATTAATGTTTTCAGTTTTCTCAGAATTTATCAACAGCTGTTACTAATGATTCAATTTATTCTTCTTCTCTTGTAGATAACACTCAATCGTGGAAAATGTTTCAACCGTCTATGTGAATGAAACATATTCTAACATCACTGCTAGCCAGTGTTGTGCGTCTACACGTAATTTAAGATTGTCTACATGCAAGTGTCGACAATAGCGTAGACAATAGTTTTCGACATAGACAATGTAGACAATGTAGAAAATTCATAGACAACCAAATTTTTCTTGTTGTTTTTCCTATGTATACAATAATTAACTTCTGGGAACTACGCTCATATTTGAAGTTGCTAAATTAACCATAGAGGTAGAATTGATAGCTTAGAGCAAGGAGACCAAAAATAAGACATTCTAGGTTTGCAAAAGAAGTAGCTATAAATTCAGTAACCTCATAAATTCAGAATACAACTTTAAACAATTCAATAAAGCAAATACAATTGCAAATTACTTTGACAAATTGAGTGAAAAAGAAGAGATAGAGTTAAATGAGGAATTCGCCAAATTAGTATTCGGATGAAACCTGCCCTTAAGATTGGTGAAATCGAAACATTTTAAGACATTCATTAAAAATTAAGACCAGCTTTCGCTACTAAGCTTTTAGGAAGAAAAGCACTATCAACGACTTTATTAGATAATGCTAAAGCCAGTATTTCTGATGAGTCAGTGCTATTAATAGATGGTTGGTAAAACAGTTCTAGCAACACAAAACTGGTAGTATCTATGCTGCATCATGCTATTGACGAGCAAGTCTTCTAATAAGCTTAGGTCCTAATAGGTGAAAGCGAAACAGGAGCAAGATTCACCGAAAATTTGTTAGAATCGGTAGACATTGCCAAGCAGCTATACAACGCTAAAATATATGTGGTTGTTCCCGATAATGCAAGTACTATGGGCAACACGGGAAAACTTACCAACCACGTTTTATGGCATAGTAGATGTATGGTGGTGTGAAGTATATGACAAATTGACAAAAAAACCTTACAACAGCCAAAAGTGTAGCAGCATATTATATTTTTTTCGCAAAATTTGATAATAATCATGATTTTGTCGTTTGTTATCTGGATAAACCTTGGTGTTCAGTAGGATTTCATGAATAATTGTGCCAAACGATATTTTTGCGCGACCATTCTAACGTCTTTTTTTATCAACTATGACAGGTTTCAAAACCTATTTTTAGAGGTAAGAATCATTTAAATCGGAGCACTAAACATGCATAAAATGCAGATATTAGATTTGGTAGTACTGATTTCTGTGAAAACCCTGGCAATTTTCTTTGAAAACTGAATTTTCTATGAAATTGGTCAAACTGATCGAGCCATTCTAACGTCTTTTTTTATCAACTATGACAGGTTTCAAAACCTATTTTTAGAGGTAAGAATCATTTAAATCGGAGCACTATAACATGCATAAAATGCAGATATTAGATTTGGTAGTACTGATTTTCGTAAAAACCCTGGCAATTTTCTTTGAAAACTGAATTTTCTATGAAATTGGTTAAACTGATCGAGCCATTCTAACGTCTTTTTTTATCAACTGTGACAGGTTTCAAAACCTATTTTTAGAGGTAAGAATCATTTAAATCGGAGCACTATATGAAGTATGAGAGATTTTCTTTGATTTCGCTCAAACACAAAATCGAAGGTGACCTAGAAATGACTCTCATCCCCATCGTATGGTAATGACGGGTTAGGTGCTTATTAATGAAGGCTCATCTAAGTAAATGTCTTATTCTGATATATCTGTGAACCTCTGTGAACAGAAATATAAAATTTTGAAGTTTGAAAGATTTTCTTTGATTTCGCTCAAACACAAAATCGAAGGTGGCCTAGAAATTACCCTCATCCTCATCGTATGGTAATGACGGGTTAGGTGCTTATTAATGAAGGCTCATCTAAGCAAATGTCTTATTCCGATATATCTGTCAACCTCTGTGAACAAAAATATATCTTTATAAGTTCGTATATTATATTTTTAATTCTCTTAAAATGTATAATACGTGTAAAGTTCTTTAAAATAACCTTTTTTTGTAGTGTGTTTCTGTGCTATAAGAACTTATATTATGTAACATAGTTTTTGATAAATTGCTTGAATAACGTATTGATTGAGATGCACCTAGAAAGAACGAAAAAATGTGTTTTCAGATATAAATTTAATTTTTATCGGGATGGTTTTTATGAGTCGTTTTTTCATTATTTTGTTGTTGATAGGCTTTTATTTGTAACAGATTTTAAAATAAGAATGTCTGAAAAAATCATGACTTAAAATCTTGTTTCAGATAAATATTTTTTTTTTCTCGGGATACAGTGAAATTTTATTACATTTCTATGATTTTTCGTGCTAAAAGGCTTTTTATATTGAATTTAGCGTGGACACATTAATTTTTCGGGATGAAAATGCTTTTTTTCGGGCTAATTTCACATACGTATTTGAAACATGTCGTAGGAAATTTCATTTCATCATTTCGATTTATATTTTATTGTTATTATTTTACAATGTTTTTGAAAAATTTTAATTTTTTTTTCTCCTCATCATGCGCCATTTCCTATTTTATATGTTTATCTCTTTTTTACATTTGTGTACTCTATTTTTAAGCTCTTTTTGACAATAAAATATTTTATTTCATTTTTTACCTACCCAATAATTCAAAAGAAACATTTTAATATACGATTAAATAACAATTATAAATATATTTTGAAAATTTTAATTAAAAAATATTTACTTTCATCTTTTTTGGTTTCTTTTTATTTTTTGGTTTCTTTTTATTTGCTGCATCTAATAATATGCTTCATATTATATGTTTGCTTCATTTTCCGTATGTTAACTGTATTTCCATATTGTTTGTTACATGTTTGTATTCTATTTTAAAGCTTTTTTAAATATAAAATACCTTATTTTGTTATCATTATTACCGTAAATTAGAAAACCTCACGGAAAAATCATCCAAGTCAGGTGGAAATGAAAGTTTGTAGATTCAATTGAAATAAAATAAAATTAATTTCGAGTCAATTTTCATTAATATATTTTGAATAAACTGAGGTCATGTCTCTCCATACAAAAACTATGAAATAAACATTTTTTTTTGGATTTTTTGATACCATAAAAAAAGCTTGTTTTCATCATGGAGGCTTTATTTATTAAGTAGGCTTTGGTTTAACGCACTGAGGATTGATCATGAGCAGAAGAATTGTCGATAATTTCACGATTTGTGTTAAGGTAGAAAATGCCAAATGACGTATATAAGTTAACACAACTAGAATTGCAACTCAGCATAAATTGCAAACACGCGCATCACCTAAAGACGCTAAATCAGCTTAAATGGAAAACACATGTAAGAACACGCGCAAACATGTTCTAGTTATTTGAGAATATTATAATTTACTTATTAAACAATTTTTTATGTATAAAATGTTAACATATTTTGAGTTTTAGTTTAGTTTTAGTTTGAAATGTAAAAGATAAACATAAATTGATAAAATAAATTCATTTTTTTTAATAAATCTTCGAGCAAAACTCTTAACTGGCGCCGAAACAGGGACCTGGCGTTAAAATATTAATAAAATAATAAAAAGTGCAAGTAACAAAAAAGTGAAAAAAATTAGTGAAGATCATTAGATCAGTAAACTTCTGCTGAAAAGTATCTAAAACTAAAGAGCGACAAGTTTTGGTTAAAAATAGAAGTTATACCCACGAGAACATAACCGTTTTTTTATACCAAAATATTTAAAAGCTATACACATAAGAACATAGCTAAAGCCGTTCCACTGAAGTAGTGAAACTAAATAAACCGTGATAAAGTTTGTACCATTAGTAGGCGGGTTACAAATATCAACGCAACATCGCCAAACGGGAGAAATACAGCATATCCGTTATTTAGAAGACACACGTACGGGTTCCGAGTGTACGATAACCGGCTGTGCACTATAAAAATCTTTGTGGCAAAACTAATCCACAAATAAGCCATGAAAAGCTTCTTAATTTTAATGTAAGTAAAAAATTAATAACAAATTAAAAAAATAATAATAAAAAGTGGTTATAATAATAACGAGAATTTTAATAATAAAAAGTGATTATAATAACAATAATAATAGTAACTAAGTATTTTTTCATAACAAGTATTAATTAATAAAAATTACAGAATACTAAAAAGTGAGTATAATAACAAATAATAATAAAAGTAACTAAACATATTGTTTAATTATAAAAAAGTGATCGTAATAACCAACAGTAATAATAAAAACAAAATTTAAAATAATAATAAAATATAATAATAAAAATAATTTAAATATAATAATAAGTGAAACATCATAATGACGACACCAGTTGAACAAAAATTAGATCAAATCCAAGCTGCATTAACAAAAATAACCGGAGCCCTAAATGCTCAAATTGAGTTCACAAAACAAATCGAGCGGAGACTCGAGGTACTGGAGAAACCTATAAATCCAGCTGCAGCAACAATATTCGCAGCCCCACAAAATGAACAAGATCTTAAGGACATAAGTAAGTTACCTGACTGCGTGAAGGGAACTGCAACAGTTCGACGGAAATCCAACTCAATATATCTCTTGGGTACATAATGTCGAGACCATTCTACGAGACTATAATATCGTGCGAACTAAACCAATCTATAGAGCAATATTGCAACACATAAGGCAGAAGATTAGAGGAAACGCCGATGCGGCATTAATATCATATAATATCTTCGATGATGAGTGGGCGTCTATAAAAAAATGCCTTTCGCTCCACTACGCAGATAAAAGGGATCTTCGCACATTAGAACATCAATTAAATAACCTTGTACAAAGAAATATGACAATCGATGAATTCTACGCCAATGTGAATCATCAATTCTCATTGATAGTAAATAAAATAAAAACAGAGGATTACTCGACAGAAACTATCAGCGTTCTAGCCGAAAACTACAGGAATCGAGCTTTGTACGTTTTTATCAGAGGGTTAAACGGAGAATTATCACGAACGTTAATCATCCAAAAACCAACTACACTTCCGGAGGCATACGCATCCTGCCTTGAGATTCAAAACATGAATTTCAGAAATTTAACGATTCAGAAAAAGAACATTACTAACTCAGTAACAGCTCCAATCAACCAGTTTTCATATATCAACCCACAAAATCCACGAATTAATAACTCGGTCAACCAAGCTTCATATACAAATTCACAAACTCCACGAGTAATCCATAATTTAATACCACCGCAACGGAAAAATATGGTATACAATAATCAACATTATAACAACCAAACATCGTACAACAATCAAAATCTAAATCAACAAATACCACCAAGGCCAATTTATCCGAAACCTGCAACACCAATGGAAATTGACCAGTAAATTCAAACCAAACGCGTAAATTACATGAACAGACCAACATATCAAAATAACCATCCACCGAAAGTAGAACAACCAAGCTACGGCGAATCCCAAAGACAACAAAGAATTTATCATTTGGATACACAGGAGGAAGAGGAATATAATCAGTTAGTTAACGAAAATACTGATATCGAGACATTAGAAGACGAACCTGAGGAAATAAACTCAGAGGTAAATTTTATGGAGAAAGCCTCTCTAGCATACCATACCTAGAGTACAAAACAGCAAAGAACAACATCCTCAAATTTTTAATCGACACGGGAGCCAACAAGAACTTCATCAAACCTGAACTAGCCGAAGGATCCATTCCCACTAATGTCCCGTTTAACATAAAATCAGCGGGAGGTGACATCAGGATCAGTAAAAAAATATCCGGACAATTTTTTAAATGCATTGGAATCGACACAGTAATAGAGTTTTTTGTACTACCTGGTTTAAAAACATTCGACGGAATAATCGGGGACAACACTCTAAAAAAACTTGGAGCAATTATCGACCGGAAAAATAACATTTTGACCATAACCCCAAATATTAAAATTCCACTCAAGGAAAAACACTCAGTTCAAGTAAACAACATTGAAATTCGGGATAGTCACTTATCTACAGAAGCCAGAAAAAAACTCCAAGAAATTGTGGCAAAATTCAAAACACTATTTAACCCAGTCAACGATACTGAAACAATTGATACTAACATAAAAGCAGAAATAAAAACAACAACAGATGAACCAATTTACACGAAATCCTATCCTTATCCAGTCAGTATGAGGCAAGAAGTGGAGAAGCAAATAGACCAATTTCTAAAGGATGGAATCATAAGGCCGTCTAAAACCCCATACAATTCACCAATTTGGGTAGTCGAAAAAAAGCTGGATGCATCTGGCATCAAAAAATACAGGGTAGTCATCGATTTCAAAAGAATAAACGCGGTCACAGTATCAGATACATATCCAATACCGGATATATCAAACACGTTGGCAAATCTTGGAAAATCAAAATTTTTTACGACCATCGACCTTACATCAGGATTTCACCAAATCAGGATGAAAGAAAAGGATATTCCGAAAACATCTTTTTCCACTATGAATGGAAAATATGAATTTTTAAGACTACCTTTCGGACTAAAAAATGCGCCAGCTATATTCCAAAGAATGATAGACGACGTATTGAAAGAATTCATCGGAATCATCTGCTATGTTTATATCGACGACATCATCATATTCGGAGGGAAAACCGAAGAAGAACATCTTATCAATGTCAAAAGAATATTCTCGAAACTTGAAAAAGCTAACCTACGTGTCAACCTCGACAAAACGGAATTCATGAAAACAGAAACAGAATTCCTGGGATACATCATAACAAACCAAGGAATCAGGCCAGATTTAAAGAAGGTCGCGGCTATACGGAACCTAAAGAGCCCAGATAATTTAAAAGAGTTAAAATCATTCCTTGGACTCGCATCATATTATCGACGTTTTATTAGAGACTTCGCGAAAATCCACAAGAGGCGAAAACGCGCAAATTAAGGCAACACAATCAAAAAAAGTGAAAATCAGCTTAACAGGAAAGCAACTCCAAGCATTCCGTCAGATCAAAGAAGTGTTAGCATCCACTGAAATACTAATCTTTCCAGACTTCGATAAACCTTTTATACTTACTACCGATGCCTCTGATTATGCAATTGGTGCCGTATTATCACAGGGTGACATTGGAAAGATAGACCAATCACATATATATCCAGATCGTTAAATGAAACTGAGGAAAACTATGCGGTCAACGAGAAAGAGATGCTAGCCATCATTTGGGCATTAGATAACTTACGAAGTTACCTGTATGGAGCGGAAAAAAATTAAAATCCTCACGGACCATCAGCCTCTCACATTTGCCCTAAGTACAAAAAATAATAACACAAAATTAAAAAGATGGAAGGCCCGATTGGAAGAGTACAATTATGAACTCATATACAAACCTGGATGTACTAACAAAGTAGCTGATGCCTTGTCAAGATTAGAACTAGAGGTCAACACCCTATTATCAACCTCCACGATACACAGCGCTGAAGAAGACAGTACAGATCTAATCCAGTACTGCGAAGCACCTATAAACGTCTTCAGAAACCAACTGATAATCAAGACAGGTAAAGATATTGATTGTCATGAAGAACCACATCCTACTTATCATAGGCATTATATCAGCCTATCGGAAATAAATAAAGACACTCTAACAAAAATCCTAAGGGATAATCTCCATCCAACCATCATCAATGGAATAAAAATACCCGAAGAACACATCCAAATGTTACAAGACGTTTTCAAAGAACAGCTCCCGGGATTGAAGTTACGTCTAACACAAAGAGTGGTTCAAGACGTTAGCAATGAGGAAAATAAATTCAAAATTATAACAGAGGAGCATAATCGAGCACACAGAAATCACGCTGAGAACAAGGAACAAATCCTAATAAAAAAATATACCAAAACCTGCAGCATCTGTAATACAAATAAATATGACAGACACCCAAATCGAGTCGAGCTCCAGGAGACACCAATTCCAACATATCTAACAGAAATACTCCATATGGATATAATCGAGATAAAAAATGAAAAATTTATCTCATGCGTGGATAAATTCTCTAAATTTACAAAGTTTTTCCACATCAACAACATCTGTTCTACACATCAGAGACAAAATCATCAAAATATTGCATTACTTCACAATTCCCAGATTATTAGTAATGGATAATGAGGGGAGTTTCGTAAGTCCAATCGTAATGGACTACCTGAAAACCTTGGGGATAGAGATATACTTAACACCACCCCAGCGAAGTGAAGTAAATGGAGCCATCGAAAGAGTGCATTGAACTATCATCGAGATAATAAGATGCCTTCAAATGGAATATAAGGAATTAACCATAAAGGAACTAGTTAATGTCGCAGTAGATCGCTATAACAACTCAATACATTCCGTTATCCAACACAAATCTTGCGACATATTTTTTGGGAGAACGCAGAGAATCAATTACCAAAATCTTGTAAATTTCAAGGATCAAATCAACGAGGATGTGGCAGAAAAAATCAGGAAAAACCAAAAAACAAACATCTCTAGGGAAAACGCAAAGAGAAATAAACCGAAGAAATATAAACCTGGGGAAATAGTATACACTACAATCAAGCAGATACAAGGGAAAGAGAAACCCAAATTTAAAGAAGAAACTGTGGCCAAAGATAATCGAGTCACAATTACAACCACCTCCGGAAAAAGGGTCCACAAGACTCAAATAAAAAATTTAACGCAATAATTTCTTCTTTCCAGTTTCTGGATATTGGGCTTGACAAGCTCACTTACCATCTACAAATATACCACACCAATAGTAACTCTCAAACAAGGCAATGGACGAATCATGAATGGAAATTTCAAATTAATCCATGTCATCAACTTGACCGACTATGAAGAAATAATCAGCAGAATTAGAACTTCACTTGACAATATTGACCCAGAAAGCAGCCTTCGACCTCAACTGATTCACCAAATAAACCAAACCAAGCAGCTAATATCAGAACTCAAAGATCAAAAATCACGATCTCGCCGATCAATCAACTGGATCGGCTCCGCATGGAAGTGGATTGCAGGATCACCAGACGCCACAGACTGGGATCAAATAATCAAAAGTCAAAATCAAATCATCGATAACAATAATCAACAATATAAGATCAACAATGCCTTAATGACCACAGCACAGCAGATTCTCAATGAATACAACAAAATTGTTGATCATTTACACGAAAACGCAGATGAAAAAATCCAACAAATACTATTCAACCGATTAACCATAATCAAAGAGGAGATAAAAGAAATCATCCGAGCTGCGCAATTAGCAAAAGGGAAAATAATCAATACAAATTTATTGGATAAAGAAATTTATTGGATAACGATATAGAAGCAATAGAATACGCAGAACCTATGATGCTGGCTAAAGAATCAACAATACTATATGTTATATCAATACCAAAAACAAGTAAACGGGAATACAATCACGTCATGGTAAGATCAACGATTGAGAACAACAAACAGATATACCTGGAATACAACGAACTTCTAGTAAACCAAGACGAAATGTACGGGATCCATACTTTGCGAGACAAACAGTTTGGAAGAATTAAAAGCAGACCACTGCATCAATCAGCTCATAAGGGGATTAGATGCCCAATGTAACTACCAATTCAACAAGAATCAGATAATCGACACGCTAAACGACAATACGATTTTTCTGAGCAACTTTAAAGGAGACATAATTTACAACAACACGGATAAACACCTAGAAGGAAGCTTTCTAATACAATACGACAATGAAACAATTAAGATCAACAATACAACTTTCACCAGCAGAGATATTAGGAAATCGCAAGTACTACCAACAGTACTACAACCTAATATAACAGATAAAGGAGTAAAAGTCGACCCAGGATACCTTCACAACCTGCACCTAAATAATGTAGATCAACTACAAAAACTATTCACAAAACATAAGGAAGCAGCCTTTGTAGACTTCGGTATAATATCCATAATTTTCATCATAATACTCATCCTATTATTAAGAACAAAACGCAACAAATGGTCAAATCCAAAACCATGTCAAGAAGAAGTCATCATCAACCAATCCGGAGTCCAACCAATTAGCCTAAAGTTTTGACCCACGGGACGCGGATCTTATAGGGGGGAAGAGTTAACACAACTAGAATTGCAACTCAGCATAAATTGCAAACACGCGCATCACCTAAAGACGCTAAATCAGCTTAAAAGGAAAACACATGTAAGAACACGCGCAAACATGTTCTAGTTATTTGAGAATATTATAATTTACTTATTAAGCAATTTTTTATGTATAAAATGTTAACATATTTTGAGTTTTAGTTTAGTTTTAGTTTGAAATGTAAAAGATAAACATAAATTGATAAAATAAATTCATTTTTTTTAATAAATCTTCGAGCAAAACTCTTAACTTATATACCCATCTCCACAATAGATTAAGACGTCATAAAATTGGAAGAAAATACTGCAATTAAAACAAAACATAATACTGCTACTAGTATTTGACTTAAAAATATGAAACAATGGTAAAAATACGATCATATTGGGCCAGATACACGATACTCTAGCAATTCCCAAATCGATAAATATGGCGGATTTGCTAATCGAAAATTTGCTGGCGTAAGCTACTCGATTATTTTAGCAAAGTAAAATATATTTTTGTATTCAGCACAAACGATAAAGTGCGTTAAAGTATCTCATTTTCTGAAATTCAGAAACAAATTGGGTTGCTAAATTATAGTGTATAACATTTCTAGCAAATTCGCAAAAATTAACTGCTTATCTGCTTATCTGAGTATCGAGTATCTGGCCCATTATCATGCTGTTTGTAACGTCTAAATTTAATTATTTTAGACAGTTATGCGACTATTAAAATCGCGTTTAAATAAAACGTCTATAATAATGTTTGGTCGTCACATGACTTTCTTTTGTCAATTTCCTTTTTTTGCCATAACAAACATATTGGTTATATAAAACTAAATTGGAACTATACAGGTCAATTTTCAAGACGTTGTATACGGTTTGCGTAAAGAATAAGCGGCATTTTTTTTGGTAGAAATGTGGTCCGCAAATCACCATAGTATTTTATAAAATTTACTATAACCAAAAAGAAACTTATTGATTTACTTCCATGCATGTATGCTACATGAAATGTTAATTCCATTTTTATTTCACTTTTATTAACAATCTGGATATACCTTCAAACAGGATTTTTATGAATTATACAATAGACATGTAAAAGAAAGTAAAAATTTGCCAAATTTACGCACAAAATGCAATATTAATAATACAAAAACCGAAATGAGAAAATCTCTATCTCGATTATTCATTATATGATGGTGGGAAGAAGATTTTAATTAATTCTGTATAGTTCTGCAAAACAACCAGATTCTATCCGCTCCCTTGTTATTGTGTTGTTCAACTATTGTTTGGTGATTATTTTATGCAATTTGATAAAAAATTAAAATCCATTTATTTTGTGCTAAATGAGAATTTATTCGCTTATCAGGGTTAGATTTATATAAACATTAACATAAAAATATCATTATTTTGTCATTTACATAATTCATGTTATATATTTTGTGTTATATAGATGGTTTTATATTATAAATTCACCCAAATAAATTATATGCGGATGCAATCCTGTATACCTCTAAAAAAATGGTTTACTAATGAAAATATTTCTGCAATTAATTTCGTGAAATGTATAAACATTAATCCATTTTGATTTGTATATTATATGAGTATAAAAATAAACTAAAAGCTATATGTAGGTATGTTGTGAAACGAATATTCTAATTAAAATTTTATAATAATAATGAGACTGCTAAATGAGTTTTTTCTATGAATATTTAAGATATTCATTCTGTTACCCATTCTGGTAATATCAAAAAGTTTAACGACACGATTTTTTATTTTTTTTTCTTGCTGTATTCATTAGCAAAGATAAATAGAAATGTTTATAAAAAAAAAAATTTATTTTTATCCCTAAGCAATGAAACAAAAATATATAAAAGCTCATACTCTTTGTATTTGTATATAGTATGTGTGTGTGTGTGTGTGTGTGTTTGTTTGCCGAGTAAAAGTGTAGAATGAAAGATTCAAAAGATTCAACCTAGACCTGTTGGAGGAAACCAACTTTTTAATTTATTCAGTCTAAAGTATTTTTGTTGTTGTATTTTTTACCTTTTTTATACAAATTTTTATTTTTTTTTTTTGCCCCTCAATTCACATTTTTCATTTTCCACTGCGCCAAAGATAATTTTTCAAAACGATCCGGTTTTTATTTTGTCCCGATACTTTCTTTTCGTTTTATTATTATTATTAATTTAATTTTTGTTATCCCGTTTTTCCTCGTTTCGGCTGAATGTAGTTAGTTGGGTGATTGTGTTATTTTGGTATTCATAAAATATAACAAAATATGTAATGGATTTGATAATTGGTGAAATTGAATTACCAAAAAAAAAAAATGTTTTGTCAAGTTTTCCAATCACTTGGTTCCAATCGAAATAATAAAATTAAATAAAAAATACTTAAAATTAAATAACAATGGAGTATAGCAAATTACAACAACAGAAAAATACGAGATCCATTGAGAATTGTAAAATCATGTAATAAATTTCGAATTTTATTATGTTTTGTCTTATCTTATTTATTTAATTAGAAACATAAAAATAATAAAGACACAAAATACAAGAATACAAGCAAAAAGTTATATTTAACTTTTATTGTTTTATTGTTATTCTTATTTTATATTTTAATTTGTTCAAATTTTAATTTTCTTTTTAGCATTTTTATTATGTGATATTAGATGTCACAAGAGAATAATTACAACAAAAATAATGTAATCAGTTTATTAATTTCTTATCTAATGTTAAATGATTAAAATTTATTACTACTTGATTTAGTATTTCTTCGTTTATCTTTTTTTTTTTAATACAGTGGAACTGTAGTAATATATTACGAAACTTGTTGTCTTTTAACATTCTCTTAGACATAGATTTTGATCTAAAGTGGGCAACAGTACATTAAAATTTTACTGAATAAATTTGATTAAATAAAAATTAATATTGAAATGGATTCGCGTGAAGTTTGTCCTAACTTTGTCCTAAAATTACAACAACAAAATTTAGGACAAATTTAGGACAAACTTCACGTATTTGTCGACAGGCGTGATGTTTGTCCTAAAATTTTCCTATTTTTTTACGTCTGAGAATGTATTGGTTAAATACATTGAATCTCTCGTTATTATGATTTTTTTTTTCAAATTTTGAGATTTTTGATATTACCAGAATAAACAACATTTAAAAAAACAATTTGTAATTTTTCAACGTCAAACAATAAAAAATATTTTATTAGATAAGAGGAAAAACAGAATCTGGTTATCTATATACGAGTATTATCATGTAAATACAAGAACCCACTATCAACAAATTGTTAGTAATATCGATACAAAAGCTCGCTTTATCGAGAAATGGTCATTAGAAGTAGTCCATATAGGCGTTTTATAAGCCCTTGTTTCTCATACTGTTGGCTTCGTTAACGTTCTTTCTACCGTTTGTGAGCGATTCGAAAAAATTGCATGACGCGTTCTGGGGTAAGATATTTGGAAGATATCATTATCGAGGAATGGTGAGCACTTATGGCATAGCGATAGATTTAATAAAGTTTTCTATACCGTAAAATCAGAGTTTCGAAAAAATCCCGTGATGCGTTATCGAGTTATGATCTTTCGATCCTTATAGGTGATTCGCGAGCACTTGTTGCTTAGCGTTGGGTTTGTTGAAGTTTTCTCTACGGTCCGTGAGAATTTCGAAAATTTTCCATGATTCTGTCTCGAGTTATGGTCTTTAGAAGTAATCCTTATGTGAGATTCGCCAGCCCTTGTTGCATAGCGTTGGATTGGTTGAAGATTTCTCTATGGTTCGTGAGAGATTTGAAAATTTTCTATGATGCTGTCTCGAGTTATGGTCTTTAGATGTTATCTGTATGGAAGATTCGCGAGCCCTCGTTGCATAGTGTTGGATTCGTTGAAGTTTTCTCGTCTAAACAGGGTAATTAAATCTGTCGATGCATTGCTGAGATATAAATAATTTTATTTATCATATTTGTTCTGATATAGAATTCTTCTTTTATAACGGAAAAGTGATGTAATTTTTGGGTGACAGTTAATTTTAAACTAATTTATTAATTTCTCACCACCTTAAAAATGCAAATGTTTGAATTAATTAAAATAATATTACAAAAATATAAGGTAGGTTATTCTTTGCGAGGCAGTGGTGAATAAACTTGACAATAATATTAAATTTAAATAAAATATAAACTATCAAAAACCACAAAATATAAAATTTAATTTATTTTATAAACATAAAGCCAATGTATTTATTTTTAAACAACCAACCCTTAATAATTATATTCATAATTTTTCTATTATTTAACTGCGCGCGTAATAGTTGAGGAAAGCGATTAAAAAATGTGGGAGCCGAAACTAAGAATTACTAAGTAGTAGTTGTTTTCAAAATATAATAAACGTTTGTTTATTGGCTTTCACTAATAAATCCGGGAACAGAAAGGAAGTTTCTGAGATTATTACGAATGTTGTAAATAGTACTTAATTTTCGAATTCGACGCCCACTTCGAAATGGCCTGCTCATGTGAAAAATGGACTTAAAACAAGGGACATAGAAAAACTGGATTGGGTATGTAATCTAGCATTACAAAATATTGCATAACAAAATATTGCAAATGCAAAATATTGCAATTATAAAATATTTCAATACAAAATCTTGCATAACAATTTCCCGTACATTTTTTCTCTATTCTAAGGAAAATTAATTGAAGAAAAATGACATCGAATAATTTAACTTAGAATTGTAGAGGCTAACGGCTTCAGTAACTCTCACGGCCACGCGTGAGGTCGCTCCGCTCCCCCCGCTTAGAAAATTATCAAAACTCTCACAAGCCATCTCAACTTCAACGAATCCAACGATATGCGATAAGTGCTCGCGAATCTCACTGGAGACAGCATCATAGAAAGTTTTCAAAACTCGCATGAACCGTAGAGAAATATTCAACGAATCCAACGATATGCAACACGTGCTCGCAAATCTCCCATCAGGATTATTTCTAAAGACCATAACTCGAGACAGCATCATAGAAAATTTTCAAAACTCGCACGAACCGTTGAGAAATCTTCAACGAATCCAACGATATGCAACAAGTGTTCGCGAATCTCACATAAGGATTATTTCTAAAGACCATAACTCGAGACAGCATCATAGGAAATTTTCAAAACTCGCGCGAGCCGTACAGAAATCTCCAACGAATCCAAGGATATGCGATTAGTGCTCGCGAATCTCACTGAAGGATTATTTCTAAAGACCATAACTCGAGACAGCATCATAGAACATTTCCAAAACTCGCACGAACCGTAAAGAAATCTTCAACGAATCCAACGATATGCAACACATGCTCGCGAATCTCCCATCAGGATTATTTCTAAAGACCATAACTCGAGACAGCATTCTAGAAAATTTTCAAAACTCGCACGAACCGTAGAGAAATCTTCAACGAATCCAACGATATGCAACAAGTGCTCGCGAATCTCACATAAGGATTATTTCTAAAGACCATAACTCAAGACAGCATCATAGAAAATTTTCAAAACTCGCGCGAGCCGTAGAGAAATCTTCAACGAATCCAACGATATGCGATTAGTGCTCGCGAATCTCACTGAAGGATTATTTCTAAAGACCATAACTCAAGACAGCATCATAGAAAATTTTCAAAACTCGCACGAACCGTAGAGAAATCTTCAACGAATCCAACGATATGCAACAAGTGCTCGCGAATCTCACTGAAGGATTATTTCTAAAGACCATAACTCAAGACAGCATCATAGAAAATTTTCAAAACCTGCGCGAGCCGTAGAGAAATCTTCAATGAATCCAAGGATATGCGATTAGTGCTCGCGAATCTCACATAAGGATTATTTCTAAAAACCATAACTCGAGACAGCATCATAGAAAATTTTCAATACTCGCACGAGCCGTAGAGAAATCTTCAACGAATCCAACGATATGCAACAAGTGCTCGCGAATCTCACTGAAGGATTATTTCTAAAGACCATAACTCAAGACAGCATCATAGAAAATTTTCAAAACTCGCGCGAGCCGTAGAGAAATCTTCAACGAATCCAACGATATGCGACAAGTGCTCGCGAATCTCACTGAAGGATTATTTCTAAAGACCATAACTCGAGACAGCATCATAGAAAATTTTTTAAACTTGCGTGAGCCGTAGAGAAATCTTCAACGAATCCAAGGATATGCGATTAGTGCTCGCGAATCTCACTGAAGGATTATTTCTAAAAACCATAACTCGAGACAGCATCATAGAACATTTCCAAAACTCGCACGAACCGTAGAGAAATCTTCAACGAATCCAACGATATGCGATTAGTGCTCGCGAATCTCACTGAAGGATTATTTCTAAAGACCATAACTCGAGACAGCATCATAGAAAATTTTCAAAACTTGCGCGAGCCGTAGAGAAATCTTCAACGAATCCAAGGATATGCGATTAGTGCTCGCGAATCTCACATAAGGATTATTTCTAAAAACCATAACTCGAGACAGCATCATAGAAAATTTTCAATACTCGCACGAACCGTAGAGAAATCTTCAACGAATCCAACGATATGCGACAAGTGCTCGCGAATCTCACTGAAGGATTATTTCTAAAGACCATAACTCAAGACAGCATCATAGGAAATTTTCAAAACTCGCGCGAGCCGTAGAGAAATCTTCAACGAATCCAACGATATGCGACAAGTGCTCGCGAATCTCACTGAAGGATTATTTCTAAAGACCATAACTCGAGACAGCATCATAGAAAATTTTTTAAACTTGCGTGAGCCGTAGAGAAATCTTCAACGAATCCAAGGATATGCGATTAGTGCTCGCGAATCTCACATAAGGATTATTTCTAAAAACCATAACTCGAGACAGCATCATAGAAAATTTTCAATACTCGCACGAACCGTAGAGAAATCTTCAACGAATCCAACGATATGCAACAAGTGCTCGCGAATCTCACTGAAGGATTATTTCTAAAGACCATAACTCAAGACAGCATCATAGAAAATTTTCAAAACTCGCGCGAGCCGTAGAGAAATCTTCAACGAATCCAACGATATGCGACAAGTGCTCGCGAATCTCACTGAAGGATTATTTCTAAAGACCATAACTCGAGACAGCATCATAGAAAATTTTTTAAACTTGCGTGAGCCGTAGAGAAATCTTCAACGAATCCAAGGATATGCGATTAGTGCTCGCGAATCTCACATAAGGATTATTTCTAAAAACCATAACTCGAGACAGCATCATAGAAAATTTTCAAAACTCGCGCGAGCCGTAGAGAAATCTTCAACGAATCCAAGGATATGCGATTAGTGCTCGCGAATCTCACATAAGGATTATTTCTAAAGACCATAACTCAAGACAGCATCATAGAAAATTTTCAAAACTCGCGCGAGCCGTAGAGAAATCTTCAACGAATCCAACGATATGCGACAAGTGCTCGCGAATCTCACTGAAGGATTATTTCTAAAGACCATAACTCGAGACAGCATCATAGAAAATTTTTTAAACTTGCGTGAGCCGTAGAGAAATCTTCAACGAATCCAAGGATATGCGATTAGTGCTCGCGAATCTCACATAAGGATTATTTCTAAAAACCATAACTCGAGACAGCATCATAGAAAATTTTCAATACTCGCACGAACCGTAGAGAAATCTTCAACGAATCCAACGATATGCAACAAGTGCTCGCGAATCTCACTGAAGGATTATTTCTAAAGACCATAACTCAAGACAGCATCATAGAAAATTTTCAAAACTCGCGCGAGCCGTAGAGAAATCTTCAACGAATCCAACGATATGCGACAAGTGCTCGCGAATCTCACTGAAGGATTATTTCTAAAGACCATAACTCGAGACAGCATCATAGAAAATTTTTTAAACTTGCGTGAGCCGTAGAGAAATCTTCAACGAATCCAAGGATATGCGATTAGTGCTCGCGAATCTCACATAAGGATTATTTCTAAAAACCATAACTCGAGACAGCATCATAGAAAATTTTCAATACTCGCACGAACCGTAGAGAAATCTTCAACGAATCCAAGGATATGCGATTAGTGCTCGCGAATCTCCACCGCTTTCAACCGACAAAATAATTACTAAATTTGGCGCGAACAAACCATCTACCGATAATCAAAACTCCACGATACGCCACAATACTCCCCCTCCTGGTGTCAGAAGTGAGATTTTTAAGCTCCCATCAACGGGCAACAGCCGCCATTGATTATAGCAACATCAGCCGACTTCTCATTTTTGATACGCGTTCAAAATTTAATTTTTTAATCGACACCGGCGCAGACATTTCGGTACTACCAGCCAAATCCTTTAAGAACATCCTTTCAGCAACGGCATCAAATTTATTCGCAGCAAACGGAACACCAGTCAAAGCTTTTGGCGTTAAAATTATGAAGTTAGATATTGGACTTCGACGAGAATTTTTGTGGGAATTCGTTATTGCAGATGTATCCATTCCGATGATAGGATCGGATTTTCTAAAACATACAGGGTTGTTAGTTGACATCCAGGGACAGAGAAAAATTCAGAACCTACTCTCAAAATTTCTGGAAATTATACGAAGGGCACGCTAGGTAAGAATGTAATCAAATACACTGTTACACACCGGTTAGAGACAAAGGGGCCTCCAACAGCTTGCAAAACGCGGAGACTGTCCCAGTCGTGCAGTAGCAGTCCCAGTAGCAGTGCGTGGTCAAGTCCATTACACCTGGTCATGAAGAAGAATGGTACTTGGAGACCATGCGGCGATTACAGGGCGTTAAACAACATTGCGGTTCCCGACAGATATCCTATGCCACATCTGCAAGACTTTTCTTACCAGCTTGGAGGGTGCACGATATTTACATCACTAGATTTTGTTCAAGCATACCACCAAATACAAATTGAACCGTCAGATATTCCAAAGACTGCCATTACGACACCCTTTGGGTTATTTGAGTTCACCAAAATGACATTTGGTCTTAGGAACGCAGCGCAAACCTTCCAAAGATTGATGCATTCAATATTGGTTGTTTGAATTTTTGTTTCGTCTATTTGGACGATGTTTTAATAGCCTCAAAATCTTTTGAAGAACATCTGGAGCATCTAAATGAGGTTCTACAAAAGTTATCGGAACATGGTTTGGTGATTAACCCAGACAAATGTGTTTTCGCAGCACAGGAGATTACCTTCCTATAGGGCATACGGTTAATGAACACGGCATTTCACCCACTCAGGAGAGAATTGAAATAATTAAGAATTATGAAAGGCCAACGACAGTTAACCATCTCAAAAGATTTTTGGGTATGATTAATTTTTACCGGCGCTTCTACTGAACGACTTCTTGAAGGGATATAAAAAAAACAGTAAAACTCCGATACAATGGTCAGATCCGTCAATACAAGCCTTTGAGAATTGTAAGGATCAACTATGTCAAGCGACTTTACTGGCACATCCTTCAGCCACGGCTAGGTTAGCCATTATGGTTGACGCATCGGACACGGTGATTGGGGCCGTGGTCCAGCAGTATGTTGCAGGAGTTTGGCAACCACTCAGTTTTTTCTCAGTACGGCTCAACGAAACACAACAACGGTACAGTGCTTATGACAGAGAGTTGCTTGCAGCTTACTCTGGCATTAAGCACTTCAGATATTTGTTAAAAGGTCGTGAGTTCACCCTCTCACGTATTAATCAAATTTCAATTCTCGAAAGTAATGATTATACAGCAATAGCGGATGCTCAAACCAATGATGGCGAATTACGAGAACTATTGAATAGCAATTCAAACACTTCACTCATTCTTAAGCCAATACCCCGAAAGTTCGACTCCAACAAAACTATTTGTTGTGATGTTTCAACCGGTATATTAAGACCTTTTATTCCAATAAGTTTTCGGAAAATTGTTTTTGAATCTTTACATAATTTATCACATCCGGGCATACGCGCTTCAGTAAAACTTCTAACTAAAAATGTTGTATGAGGGCCGCAAAAGATTCAAGAATAATGGCTCAAAATTGTATACCATGTCAAAAATCAAAAATTTCAAGGCATACACATTCACCTCTCGGTACATTTGTAGTTGCATCGCAACGCTTTTCTGAAATTCATCTCGACATCATTGGACCACTACCAATTTCTGGAAACAACCGTTATTGTGTGACGTTGATAGATCGTTACATACGTTGGGCTGAGGCGGTTCCAATTCCGGACATTACTGCTGCCTCGGTCGCATTCGCCGTATATTCTGTCTGGATAACCAGGTTTGGCGTTCCAGATTTCATAGTAACTGACCAGGGAGCACAGTTTGAATCGCTTCTGTTTGCTGAATTGTCAAAGCTAGTGGGATTTCTACATAAACGTACCACAAGCTACAACCCTAAGTGTAACGGCATGATAGAACGGTGGCATCGGGTGTTAAAATCCGCATTAATGTGTCATGGTAGAACAGACTGGAGCAGCATACTCCCGCTGATTCTACTGGGATTACGGACTACGTATAGTACGGAACTGAAGACCACACCAGCAGAACTAGTCTACGGAAGCACACTACGAATACCAGGACAGTTTTTTGACCAAGTCACGGATAACAAAATTCCACAAACTGACTTCATACAAAATTTAAAAAAGCACTTCGACGAAATTAAACCGACTCCAGCTACCAGGCATAGCACCGAAAAAATCTTTATTTCAAAACACTTAACGGATACAACTCATGTTTTTCTACGAACGGACGCGATACGGAAACCTTTAGAGTCACCATACACTGGACCATACAGAGTAATTAACAGGGACGAAAAGACATTTACAATCGAAATTAACGGTAAACATAATAAGGTATCAATCGTAAAGTTTCTTTCGACATACCGGACAAAACCGCACCATTGGTAAAAACAACGTACACAAGAACAGGACGACTCATCAAAACACCAGCCAAATTTAAGGACAATTGACGAAACCAGTACTTGTCATATGGATAATTGTTTGGAGCGTGAATTCTCACCGAATTCACTGGAGGGGGAGTATTGTGGCGTATCGTGGAGTTTTGATTATCGGTAGATAGTTTGTTCGCGCCAAATTTAGTAATTATTTTGTCGGTTGAAAGCTCAGGGAATTGTGGAAGAGTGGAGACTTTTTTTCAGACTCGGTGTGCCAGGGAAATACAAGTATTCCCTGGAGGTTTTTGTTTTTTTCAAAAAAACATTAGTATTATATAAATTGTAAATTCAGAGGAAGTTGAGAATTTTTTGATCAACAAATAAAAAATAAAAAGATTGTGAAAATAAAAAAAAACGTTGTAGTTCAACTGAACTAGTATATTTGGAACCAGAATAAAAAATATCCAATTAAATATAATTTTGCAACAGCGTTTGCGTTTCATTAGTGCTTTCCATTTAAAACTGAAAACATAAAATTGATATTTGAATTCAAGATCAATTCGATGTGCTCCCGCTCATCCATTAAGGAGCACCCAACCATAAAGGCGTGCCGCAGCTGAAATCAGCCGCCACAGAAATATTCGGTTTCCTCACAGAGAAGTTACATAAATATTCGGTTTCCTCACAGAGAAGTTTGGGAAGACGTGAATTACCTCAGAAAAAAATAAAAATAAATTTGGGAGTAGGTAAGCCAACCACAGCCCATACCTACCTCCACAGACTTTCGATAGAAAGTAGGTCCTGGAGAGCATGCATAACGCAAGCCGACGTTGTCTTTGACATTTGGAAAACATACGGATATTTCGAAAAGGCATTCACTACAACTAACCGCATTTTTGTCATAAATCGCCCAGCAAAACCGATATGTACTCGTTCCCATGACGCGGTGGGTGTTGGCCATTCGGAGAATTCTTTTCTCGCTGAATTGCCATTAGCCATACAATTGTCGCAGTGTTTCACAATTTTTTCTATATCTACGTCGATCGATGGCCACCAGCAGTATCGTCTAGCAAGCTGCTTCATCCTAGTTATGCCCCAGTGTCCTTCACGCAGCAATTCGAGGGTTTTGTGCTGGAGTAATGGTGGCATGACCACGCGTGTATAATTTGTCTGTAAAAATAATTATCATTAATACTGTTAAAGTTAGCCGAAAATTTCCAGCCGAAATTAAAAAAACGGTAATGCAGATTGCGTTGCCCCAGACTAAAGTAAAAAAATCGGTAATGCAGATTGTGCTATCCCAGCCGAAAATTAAAAATTAAGTCGATATCGATCGGTAGTGTTTAGCCTAAACTGCTAAGGAATGTAAGGATGCATGATTATCATTAAATACCATTGTTAATATTCATATATGGTAAAACCTGGCTGCAGTTCCTCGTGGAAAATTGTAGAAAACTCAAGAAACCCATAAAAATATTTTAATTGGAATAAAAATCGCTTCTAGATTGTTATGTCTAGAAATGGATTACATTGTTGTGCCTTGTCAATAGCTATCGCAGGAAAAAAATTCAATTCAAGTTTCCCCTGAGAAATCTCGGAAAATTTCCTCACGGGAAACTTGAGCTGAATTTTTTTCCTATGATAGCTATTGACAAGTCACATCAATAAAATACATCTCCAGACATAACACTCTAGAGGCTTATTTTAGATAAATTTTCAAATGATTTTTGGAAAATCGAATTTTCCGAAATTTCTAACGGGAAACTTGAACTGTTTTTTTTCCAGCAATAGCTATTGACAAATCCAATTAAAACGATTCAACTTCAGATATACACTCTTAAAGGTTGATTTTATTCCAATTTTGTGATCTCTTCTGATTTTCCAATGTTTTCCGCGATAAGGTTAAACAAAGTTTTCCACGTAAGAATATCTTCAAAATTGTTTATTACAAGCCATATATCCTATTTACTTTCTTCTGATAACCACAAAATTTTTTATTTTCGGCTGGAATGTTAATAACGTAATCTGCATTATCGACTTTTTACTTTCGGCTGGAAACTTTTGGCTAACTTTAACAGGGTTTATCATTAAATGAAGAAATTGTGTCTTGATGCCAAAAACAGAGGACAAGACATTTGATTCAAAGACTGTGATAACTGTTTTGGCCATCCATATTTTATCTATTTTAAAACTTGGCGCATTTCGGTATCATTGCGTATGTGCTGTTGGATCAATGATACATTAATAGGGAATTTTCGATTGCTACCTGATACAAATCATCAATAAAATGGCATGACTCATCGCTAGCATCAAATGCTGGGTAATCTGGATACGCATCTGCATTGCAATGCTGATGTGTTGGCTTGTATTTGTATATAATGTCATACTCATAACTCATCAAAATAATTGCCCATCTCTGCAAACAATTAATACTGTATATAGGTAGCTGTTTATTCGGAGTAGACAACGTGAGAAGCGGTTTTTGATCTGTTACTAGTTGAAACCTCCTACCGTAAAGAAACTGTTAAAATCTGAAAACACCGTAAATGATTGACAATGCTTCTTCGAGGCGAACGCTATACCTACTGGTTCTTCGGTTCCATCCGGAAATCGATGGGAGAGCACCGCACCTACAATGTACGCAGAATTATCTATCGATAATATAAGCGGAAAGTCATCCCGGAAAGGTGTCAAGCGGGCAGCATTCTGGATAGCTGCTTTAAGTTTCCGAAACGCATCGTTTTCCACCGTTGTTATTGAAAACGAGGAGTTTTCGAACAAAGTCGATTTAATGGTGCTGCTAGATTGGAAACATTTTGAATACATTTATTGTAATAATTTACCTTTCCGATAAAACATTCCACTTCCTTCAAGTTCCGTGGACAAGGTAATTTTTTGATCGGTTACAAGCCCGTATTTGAGGGTCGGTTTCCATGTTTGTCGATTATGTGTCCCAAATATTCTATTTCGGTTTTCGCAAACTCACACTTATTGACACGATATCGAAAACCATTTTCTTTCAATCGGCCCAATAACATTTCTAGATTTTTTAGGTGTTCGTCGTTTGACTTCCCAGAAATGATAATGTCATCTAAATAAACTGCACAAAATTCTTAGTCGGCCGTCAGTTGTTCCATCAGCTGTTGAAAAATTCCCGGAGCGCTGACATTTTCAAATGGTAGTCGTTGGAACTGATACAGCCCAAAAGATGTGTTCACTACCATAAACATTTTTGTGTCATCTGCTAGCTCTATTTTAAAATAGGCATCCTTTAAGTCGAGTTTGGTTAAACATTGCCCCCTTTGTTGTCTATAAAATAGGTCGTCGATTCTGGGTATCGAATGTCGATCAGTTTCGATTTGTAGGTTTACCATTATCTTGAAATCGGCACATATGCTAATTTCCCCGTTTGGTTTTTTACAGGTATATTTGTGTAGCCCATTGAGTCGTTTGGATTGATTTTAAGACTCCAATTTCGACCATTCGTTCCAATTCCTTCTTGACCGCGCCTTGGATCGCAAATGGAATGAACCTGGGTTTGAAATATCGAGGCACAGCATCAGGATTTAGATTATGTACATCGTCCCGTTGTGTTTTCCAAGAGTATATGGTGTTTGTGGCATAACTCGGAAATTTTGCATTTTAATTCGCCTGCGGAATTGTCCTGGGTAAATGAAAATATATCTTCTCGATGCCCATAATATTTGAAATACCCTCCTAGTCTACCACAATTAACGGTAAATTCCATTTATAATTTGTATATCTGACTTCCACGTAACAAATACCTTTAACTGTGATCGAATTTCCTCCATATGCTCAGAAGGGGATCGGTACGTAATCCCTCATTTGATAATCTCAGCTACAAAATCTCCTATTTTTTAAAAAATCTTCTGAACACAAAATCTCCTAACTACAAAATCTTCTAATTACAAAATCACCAAATTATAAAATCTCCTAATTACAAAATCTCCTAAAACCAGTGTTTACATAAATTCAAATTTCGTTCCTTTATTTATTCTCTTTTTGCGAAAGAAAAGAAAAAATATTTTGTTTTGTTTCTTTCCTCCGGCACGAAATCCAACAAAATAAAATTTCTCTCCTCTCCTATCTTTTGTGTTTTATATGAGGAGAGATATTTTACTTTTTTCGATTTCGTTACCGGGGGAAGAAAGAAACAAAAATTCACAAAGAGAGAAACAAAGATAAAAGAAGGGAACGAAAAAATTAATTTAAACACTGCCTAAAACCCACCCTTTTGAATAATTGTATTTCGGAATGGCAACGACATATTTGAACACGCACATGCAGTATTTTTCCTGTCACACACATATGCACACACTTACACCCAACACAAGGCTATTGGCCGCATCGGCTAATAATAGTTTTGAAGATGTGGATGGACCGTAGTCACGGGGAGGTCGACTTTTATCTCACCCAGTTCCTTACAAGCCACGGATGCTTTCGAGCGTATTTGTACGGATTTAAAATTGAAAACAGCCCGGAATGCCCGTGTTGGTTTGGCTGAAGACGTTGCGAGCACGTATTTCTTCATTGTCCCAGATTCGACGATCCGAGGCAAGAAATGTTTGAAAATCTGCGAGTGCAAGTAAGCCCGGACAATTGTATTAAGCTCATGCAGGAGTCGGAAGGTAATTGGAGCGCGGTTAGAGACTTCGCCGCCACACTCCGTGGTTGCTCATTCATGGGTTCGTAAATGAATCTTTTCTCCAGATCCTTAAAAAAAAAAAAAAAAAACATACACCCAACACACACACACACGCTTTTCTCCTAATTACAAAATCTCGCATAAAATTGTCCCCGTAAATATATGAAATCGCGCGATTTCATATATTTACGGGGAAAATTGTATGCGAGATTTTGTAATTAGGAGATTTTGAAATAGGGATTTTGTAATTAGGAGATTTTGTAATTAAGAATTTTTGTAGTAGAGATTTTGTAAAAAAAATTTTGTAATGAGAGATTTCGTAGCCAACCCGCTCGGAAGACTTTTGATGTGGGTATGCCAGTCGGACTTCCTAATTGTCGGTAGGCATTTTGACCGAACATAGAACAAGTTGTACCGCTATCCATTTGGAATGAAATTGAGCGACCGTGAGATGAGATATCAATAGATTAGTTTTCTTCAATATTACTTAAGTTATCTACTTGTTACTAGCTGAGGCATCCGTAGTTAAACCAACCGTAGTATAAAAGGAGTCAGTTGAATATATTAAGAAGTAACTTATTAGTAATTCATCAGCCTCCTCGTCGCAATTCGTAGAAGCTGAATTTTTTTAAAATTTTATAGACATAATTTATCGTACAAATCATTAAATTCCTTTACAGTTGGATTTCAGCGATTACCTACACCGTATCTTTGTCAAATAAGGCCAAATAAATTTTCAAAAGGATCTGGATTAAGCCTAACTATCAATAGGAAAAGAATTTGGGGATTATTTATCCTTAAATCATTTAATATCTGCGTAACGCCATTTATTGTTTGGATCAGTCCTAACTGGTCCTAACCATTTGGATTAAATTTGAATAATCATAATTATTTTTCTATAAAGAGCTTTTATTTTTATTTTTATCATTTAGAAGTCTACTATTCAAATAATCGAAACCTTATCCATTTTTATAATAACAGCAGCTGTTGACAAAGTAATATTTTGTACATCATCCGAAAATTGATTAAAACGAAACATAGTTCGTATTACGTAGCTGTCGCGCATTTTCTCAAATTTATTTGGAGAAATGTATTGTGGTGTTAATTTGGGACACAACCTAGTCCAGTTTGAAGACTCACGAGAATACAATTCCGTGATAATTTTCCAACTTACATTACCATCAGCAGTTTAAAATCAAAGTCCATCAAATTAGTACGTATCGATTCGATCAAGCGTGGATCAAGCGAATCAAAATTCTAATTGCAAGCCGATTATTTGCTCCCTGATCACAGACAAAACAAATTTCAAAAAGAATTGAGATAGCTATTTGTATTAATTAAATTTACCAAATCGAAACCCTTTACGCTAGAAGCGGAAGCAAAATATGAAAGCACGTATTTGTAATTATAGAATAGACCTAATGAACAACACCTCCACACCACAAACAAATCTCTCTCGGACATAATCCACTTTGGTCCAAAACTGCTTTCATGTGATTTGTGAGTAGCTGTGCTCCAAGAAACTCCAATTACGGCAAACTTCTCTGCTTCTGTGGAGCTTCTCGTGATTTCCCACCAACAAGATTAACAAAATACTCTCCATTCCTTCTCGATTGTACATATGTATATAACTGAGGGATAAGCTCCTACACTTGCATCACAAAATCCATGAAACACAAGGTCTTCAGTTATTTTCAGCCAACTCGGGATTCTTATTACTGCTGCATTAACTATTTTTGCTCGATATCCAGCCAATTATTTGCTACATTGACTGCAAGCTTGTCATCCCACTCAAGCTTACAGAACCATAAACTTTGTAATAACATCTTCGGCCTTATTAGCAGTGGTGACAACCAACCTTGCGGGTCGGCAATTTGACTAATTTCTGACAAGAAAGTTCTCTCGGTGTGGTTTTCGGTGACCGGCATATTTACAGAGAACATGAAATCATAATATTCTGGGTTCCAACGAATACCCAGAACTTGCACCGCATCCGCATGATCGGTCAGTATCTTAGTTGATGTATCTGGTTCGCTGTTCAGTAGTTTTCGAAGCGTCACATCATTTGTTGTGAACTGCCGCAAGTTGAATCCGCCACTACTAAATATTTCAACGACATCTCTCTTGAGTTTAAATACATCATTAGATCATCTACATAAAAGTTTTGTTTTAAGACCTTTGCTGCTTTTGGGTTGGTGCCCTCAAATCGCTTAACCCAAACAATTTATGGTATATGCAGTTATACGAATTATGCGGATGTATTGCCATACGTGACTATTTTTAATTTGTAGGCAGCAACGTCTTCTTTGGGTGATTTTCTCCATAATATTAACTGGTATTTTTGATTCTGGTCATGTACAAGAACCTGCCGGAACATTTTCTCGATATCATCTTCTCCGGTCAAAACATATTTAAAAATTCTGAATTTAAGAATTATCTCGCATAAACTCGGTTGCACCGTTGGTCCCTTCATCAAAACTTGATTGAGCGATTTTTTCCCGCCACACTTAGCTGATGCATTGTAAACGACTCGCAGCTTTGTGGTTGAACTCGTTTCAGAATGATCAATTGCTCCGGTCACCTTGCTCATCTGACCCAATGACTCATATTATCCCAAAAAATCGATATAAAGACGGCGTAGGTTTGGATCTCGTTCAAATCGTCTTTCCATGCTCTCCAGACAGCGTAAAGCCAAATTGAATGTGCTTTATGACTCGTTAGTACTTTCTTGGAATGGAAGCCTAGTAACGAATCTACCTTCCTGCGTTCGTGTTGTAGTCTCTTCGTAATATCGAACACAACATTGCTCTTCAGGGGTCATATAATTTGTTGATGCACCAGAGATTTCCTCTATCTCCCAAAACTTTTTCAAGGCTGCATTATTATCGATTGTCGCTGTATATGTTGAGACCGTTCCTCTTGACTCTATTAGCGCGCCTCGCTAGAAGGCTAGCCTATAAGGGCTAGACAATAAAAGTTCTCGTTGACTCGAAAGTAGGTATCTGCCTGTTTATCATGAAACTTGAGGAATTCATCGATGGTTGCGATTTCAATATCAGCCGATTTTTTGCCCATAAAGCCTTCGTGCTATTATTTAATCTCTCCAAAAGAAGGTAAATCAGCCACAGATGACTGGATTCACTTACACTACCAAGTGCATGTAATCCACGCACCACTGTATCTGCGATGTCATGAGTCTTCTGAATATTATTAGCGTTTAGCGAAGATAACGCACTAACACTAAACTAACACTGCTAAAGTTAATGATACAATTTATACATCACCAATTTTGCATGTCCGCGCTAATCGCCACACGTGTTGTTGTATTTATCTGCGTCCAGAAGGTACTCACAGTATTTTATTGCGTTGAGAAAAACTCACTATCCGGCTCGAAGGACCAATGTACAAGACAATACCAGTGACAGAAGAAATATACAATTATTGGTGTTTATTGACTTGTTATTTATCCATTTTCAACTTCTCATGTAGTTTTTGTGGAGTCCAAATACCAACCATTCATTTGTGACCAACATTTTTGCTGTGGATTATCAACCGGTTTATGTTCCTTTAACCGTTGCTTGCCTTTGCTTTAACTACCTTAGTAATAATATCTCTACCAGGAATTAGCTCAACAAAGCAATGAAATCACGGATCTTAAATAAACATAATATTCTTAGCAGCCAACAACATGGATTTATCATCGGGGATAGTACTGAATTTTGCTAACTGAATTTTGAAACTGGACACAAATCAGTCATGTAAACATTTAATTTCTGTTTAGTATGAAATAATGTTGTTTTGAAATAACTCAAATTTTCAATCGATCAAATTTCGAAGGCAAACATTTCTTTCGCGATTACCACACTTACCGATTAGGAAAAACAAAAAAAATGTTATTATTTCGCCCAAAATAAACAAAAATTTATTACACAATACACAATTTAGAAATGCTACCCAACCTTTAAATACCAATAGAGTTATTTGCTGTAAGTTGTAATCGAACCCAAAATTAAATTCCTTCGCCAAATATGTACGACTGTTGTATCTTAATTTTTGCACTAACCGAATGCATCAAAAAATAAGAACGAATTAAATTAAAGTTTGATAATACCGATACAGACAAATTGTTTAGTTACTCGGTATTTAATAATAACTTTAGTTTTATAGTTCAGTGGGTTTGACGTTTAAATTACAATTTGATACATGCTATATTTTGCTTTATAAGTATTTACTTAAAAGAAGGGAACAAAATACTCGAAGTTGTGTTTCTTTGTACATATAAAAAATTCAAGTTGTAATTAAAATTTAGTACAATTTAAACATTTGATACAACATAAGTTTTACCCCGTGTTTAATTTTTTATATTTCCCAACGATATACATTACTTTGTGTTAGTGACAAGTAGTTGAAAATTAATTTTTTATCATAAAATTTGATATTGTGATTGTGATGCTTGTCTTTGACGTTTATGCTGTATAATAAATATGTATATAACATAAATTACATTTGCTGGAAGACATTTTTTTACATATAAAAAAATTTAATTTTTCAAGTATGTTTGCTTCAAACGAAATTTAACTTTGATTAATGAGCTTTACGATGGTGAAAAATTTACTTTGTAATTAAATTACGGAAAGTAATTATTGATTTATTTACATCGAGATTATTATAACAAGGTGCAGATATCCAAAAATGGAGCAAAATTCTTGAATACAAATATATCCATGTGTATCTAATTATGTAATACTAATTTAATGGTCGAATAATTCATCCCTGAAATAATTTAAACTAAGTTTTTAAGTTTTTTCCATTCCGTTAAAATCTAACCAGTCATAAAATGTTATGCTCTCGTATTTTGCTGTACACATTTTATTAAGATTTAAAAATCATTTTAAGTAAAAATATAGTTCAGGGTAATGGTTTTTGTGGTAACCCTTTTATTTAAAGTTAAATTAAAGGTATGCAGCTATAAACCTTAAAATAATATCATCTTACCATAATACAATTTTTGTATATTCTAAGTTCATTACACTCATTCAAGTTAATACTGAATTCAGTTTTAATAAGAATGAGATTACCAATACCAGCAAAAATATACATTTACATTTTGTATTTTATCAAAATGGCCAATTTTAAAATATTTTCCCATTTGGTCAATTTATAAAACTGGACAATTGCCAAAACTACAATGGATTTTATTGAATTTAAGTACTTTGTATGTGGTGCTGGCTTCAAAATACATTATTCACAATATTGGGAGGAGAAAATTGGTGTGTGACAATACCAATTTGTTTTGTTTAAATTTTGTTTGTGTTTTTTAATCAAATTTTAATATTATGTATGGTCTGGTATAATTTATATCTGATAAGGTAAATGATAAAATTACAAATGGAAAGTGTGATTTTGCTGAATTTTAAATTAAATTATTTTAATTTAAGTTATCTTAGAGTAAGTGGGATCTGAGGAAGATGAAAGAGTTATTTTAATTTCAATATACCAGGTCATCACGTACATATATCTTCTTGGTAGAGGTCTGAATTAACATTTTGATTGTCTTACAGATATAAACAAATACAAAATTTACTACCTTCGTCGCAATTATAACACTATGGGGTAGACGCTGGATCATTTCAGTCAAATTGCTTGCCTCTGAATTCGTTTCAAATTTGTATCTACATAATTAATGACATTTCTTGTTATTATCTTACGGTGACATATTAAGAATTAACGCAATATTTGTATACGAGATATTCTTAGTTTTCTTTAGGAAGCATTAATGAAAATTGATTAGCGTTTGAATTTAACAAAGTCCAAGACCAGATTAAGAATTTTTTTATTATCAAACTTTATACGATGAATAATGATTTAAAGCTATAAAATAAAATCATTCTCGTTATGTAAAATATTGCGTACATTTTTTGAATTTATTATGCTGTATAACCTGTGTAATCCTAATGTCCGGTGCGTGTGGTAATCCACGTTTTTGATGTTCAATTGTATAAACGTACGAAACAACAGTTCCAAATATCTGCTTTTTAACAATATCATCTAAAAATACGTTTAGCTTTAAATTAAAAACTCGTGTAACTATATCCGGGCGGTCTGGAGGATTTTCAAAAGTTTTAAGTTCTTCTTTAATTTCTGTCCACGATGGATTACACATGAATGTAATAAATAAATCAGGATTACCAAATTTGCGAACCATTGCCATATTATCTTGATATAATTTTGCTATAAACGATGGCCCGCCAGTAAATGAAGAGGGCAGTATATACAAATTACCTACACTAACATTTCTATTTTGAGCTAAGTTATTGACATAATCTAAAAGACCTTGATAGGATTCCACACGCGAAGAGATCGCTGATTAGTTCGTATAAAATTTAATCTATTAGCTTCAACTCTAGCGTAGCAATAAACTAAGTATTGCTGAAATAGTTTCCCATCATAATGCAACGGATTAAAAACGTTGAAACGGACTGCACTTTTATGGGAATAAAATTGTAGTGCTGTAATTTTGTTTCGGATTGTAGTGGCATTTTCCGAATAATGATTCATATTAGTTTCCAGCCATATTGTCCATTAGGAAAAAAAAAGTGGAAATATCATTGAGAGAGTCAGCTGGATGTACAGCAAAGTCGAGTGTAGCTGATATATTACCATCGCGACTTGAAACAAAAATCAATGCAACATCATTAGAATTCGTCGGAGAATTGTAAACACGCTGATCATCGTGTAAATTTCGAGTAAAACTTAGTGATACGTTATTTATAGGACGACCATTTAGTGTAGCATCCTCAACTTCATTTTGATAAACATCTCTAAATTTCTCGTAAGACATAGCATACGGAGAATTTTGAAGAACGGTAGAAATGATTGACATTATTTCACGATTGCAAGATGCATTAGCTGGATTATTCAAACGAATATTAACGGTAGTATCCAAGTCATAGCATAGATAAATAACTCTGCGTAAGCAATTTCTCTACAGCGATCGTAGTAGTTTGCTGAATTTATGGAGAGGTCAATAGGAATATTTTCAACTGATTGATGATACACTTCACCTGATATTTTAAAACAATAAACGCTTTCTGGCATGTCATGTATTTTAGCACCCATTGAAGAAAATGCATTGGCATTATTGTATTGACGAATAAATTGTCGAAAACTCTTATACTTTTATTATCAGTTTTAACAAATAAATGTTCGTCTCCTGTTGGTAAGTGTGATAATTTCGCATTATGACAACAATTGCTTTTAGATTCCTTGCTAAAGAAAAGAGCACTGCAGTGACTACATTGGATAGACAATGATCCTAAGCAAAGGGTTTCTGGTACAGTAAAATTATCACTACCACGAACAGCGCACCTAAATAGTGATTGTCGTCTACGATTACTTTGAACAACTGCATTTCTGTTATCCATTCGACGCTGATTTAGTATTTCGCGATTATTTTTGCGACGTTCCATTACACGCATGTGTAATTGTTCGCGATTATTTTCGCGATAACGTCTTTCATTTATCCTACACCTTTCACGATTTTGTGACATGATAATTAAATTCTTTGAATGTTAAAAACAAAATTATATATAATTCACAAAATATATATTTTTAATATAAATTTTAAAAGAAATATTTTTTAAGCCTGAAATAAAATCACAATCCAAAATAATACGTCTACCCGCAAACAAAGCATAAATTGAAATGAGAATACAACTATCACAAAATGTGCCATGGAAAATTTTACGAACAAGTGATTATTACAGCAATAGTATTTAGATTGCGATGCAAATCCGTACAACAACACGTTATTACAGCGGTAATATTACGAATTTCACCATAGCAACGCGATAATTTTACGAATTTTACCATAGCAACAAGAAAATTCTAAACGATTATCTCTAAATTTGTAATTATATTTCAATTTCCTTTTATTATGATTGAATTTTTTATACACACACCAAAGGAAAAGCCATGCAAACAAAAGCATGTCAAATAATTTGCATACAACATGACACAAATGGATGAATTGTGATTCAATCGCTGATCGGAAAGTTGTATTCTCTTACTAAATACAACATGATTGTGCTGCAATTAATGATCGATAATTTTTTACTCGTTAAAACCGACGCTCGTGCTGTGCACTCGTTGAATTTTCAGCGCGTCTTTAACTCGTAAAAATTTATCGATAACAATTAAGCACAAATTCAAAAAATATATTCTTGCTGTATGAGATTATGTGAATCATCAATCATGAATGTGCATGCATAAATTTTGTTTTGTTTCGTTTATTTTTTCATACCTTTTTGTATTCTCTTCTTTTTGTACTTTTAATTTTTTTTTTGTAGATAGATATTCTCAGTTCTCAGCAGCTCTTTATTTATTTTTATCGGAAATGAAACGACGATAGAGCATTTACAAGTTCTTCTTTCCCATGACACAAGTATCCTCTACAGATAAGCTCAATAGCGTTCGTTCATCATGAAAACTAAAATGGTGAAACCAGATTATTTTTATGTGATCTAGTACCAGAGCCTACTCTATAAATAAGAGCCTCCAGTATCGACTATATTTTTTAGTAAGCTTAAAATAAGATACATAAATTTTTTTCTTTACTATGAAACTATATAGAAAAATGATTGTTTTCATTTCCATTTTTAGTCTATAAGAATTATGAGCTTTTGTATTATTTTTATTCGAAAATGTTCATAAAACGTTTAATTTTATTTGATTGAAAAATCGAATCATGAAAATGTTTATTTCTTAGTGAAAATCCTCTTGGAATATAAAGTATTGCTAAACTTTTATCGAATGTTGTTTTTGTAAAATACGTCATAAATATTTATAAACAATACAATAACCATCTCTTTTTAGTCTCTTTCTAAAAGTATTGCCACATGACACAAATCTACCCAAATACAGATTCATATCATGTGGTAATAACGATATTTTGTTTTAACCAAAGCTTAATGGAATGAACCATAGCTGTCGCCTCCATTCAAATTTGAATTCGAATATCTTTCTGTTATTAATTGTGAATCAAAAGTTGCGAATAAATTTAAATTGTGTTTTTACGATAAATAATTCCTTATTTGAAAACTTAACTGTTTTTAAATATTTTGAGCCTTTTTAGAGGAATATTAAAGGTATGTAAGATTTTATCAATAAGACATTTTTTTTCTTCAATAACCATATGTAATTAAAATTTTAGGTTAAAGTTTTTTGAATAGATAAACATAATGCCTAGTTGCTGTGTACCGTGCTGTAAAGCAAAACCACCAGCAGATCATTTTTTTGGATTTCCAAAAAATCTTGACCAAAGAGCTGCTTGGGTGAAAAATATTCCTCGGAAAAATTTGGTTATCACAAAATGGACAAAAATATGCCATGTTCATTTTGAATCCCGATACATTTTAGTGAAAAATTCAAAATGTTCCAAAAGTGGTTGTAAGTATTTTTTAGATATGTACTTGTAATGTAAATCGTAGCAATACTAGTTTATTTAGCCAATATTTTTAAAAAATTCGTGAAAGTTATTAGACAGTTCAGTGTCTATACTAAAATTTAAGTATCTGTACATCCTTAAAGTTACATAAAAGTAAATATTAATCAAACATTAATTATTGTTAACTACGGTTTGACATCGACCGAATTTGGGTTTGAATTATTTTTTCTGATTTTTGCTCCCCTGTTCAGTTTTTGTTTAGCAATATCCAAATTTAGGAGAGCCTAGGTAGCCTTTTTTATGATAAAACTAAGCCATTTATATTAAATATTTTAGGTGATCACAAACCATGCCAGGAATATTCAAAATCTAGGCAGAGGTTGCGAAATGATGCTATTCCAACCGTTTTCCCAAATTTACCGTTTTACCTCTCGAAACAAGTTTCTTCTAGAGAAAATGTGAGATTGAGGCTAGGTAAAACGGAAGAAGTAAAAAAGTCGAGAGACCAGGCTATATTACTTGATCAAAAAATTCATCAAATTAGTGATGTTATACTATCAGGTAAGTATAGTATTAAACATTTTTATTTGAAAGTTGCACAAGGCAAACTTATTTTCTATAAAGTCTGCTGGAGTGGCGATAGTCCAATTATTGATGTTTCGTTTAATATTTTGGAGTCATTAGATGTAGAAATTTACATCAATAATATTAAACAGAAGACATCGCATTATGGAAATATTTTGGGTGCTAATTTGAAGTGTGACCTGTATTCAAAATTGAATAAACTAATTATTCATTTAAATGACTTTAACTTATTCGATAAGTCTATCGAGGATCACAAAACTTCAATCCATACCAGCCTTAAAGTTTTAAAAGACTGGGAAGGTCTCGATGAAGTAAAATCGCGTCAGTTACATTTTCTGCATGAACAGTTTGAATTAACTTTTTCAAATGTTAATCGCTACACTACTGATCTAATAATTTTTGCTTCTATGCTACTTTATACTTACCCTGCTGCGTACAATTATCTTAGGAATAGCGAATATTTAACCCTACCAAATGCAAAGTATTTGAAAACCTTTTCTAAGGGCAATTTGCAGTCGGGAGCCGCTGAGCAGTATTTAGTCCAAAAATTTTCTAAACTAGATCCTCATGAAAAGTATGTGACTCTTTTAGTAGATGAAGTTCACGTAAAACCGGCAATGACCTTCAAAGGAAATAAAATAGAAGGTTTAGCTAATAACCACCCAGTTTCTCAAACTTCTTTGACAGTGGCTAAATCAATTCAGGCATTTATGATATCGTCATTATTGTCTAAAAATAAGGACATTGTTGGCCTCTATCCAGTTCAAAAAATGGATTCAGATTTTTTGTTTATCAAAATTAACGAGGTTTTGCAAATTTTACATAATGTAGGTTACGAGGTGGTGGCAATTATTTCGGACAATAATCAGGTAAACCGAAAAGTTTTTAGAAAATTTTCCTCTACCGGTGAGCTTCCAGTTTTTATGAATTCCCCTTACTTGGAAGGTAAAAAAATTTTCTTTTTGTTTGACACAGTTCATCTATTGAAATCCATCCGAAATAATTGGCTAAATAATAAACAAAGGTCATTTAGGTTTCCTGATTTTGATAATACCGATGTAATACTTACCTCTAAAATCAGTCATTTAGAGACTATTTATTTAAAAGAAAAATTTTTTGAGGTAAAGTTAGCACCAGCTCTTTCTCCTAAAGTTCTTCACCCTAATAGCTTCGAAAGGCAAAATGTTTCACTAGCCCTTCGAATTTTCGATGATAAAACAATCAAAGCCATTGATTTTTTTAAAGCTTTGCTTGGAGAGGATTCCATTGGCACGGCTGAATTTCTCAAAATTATACGAAACTGGTGGACCGCAGTCAACGTAAAAACACCATCGAAAGGCTTTCATTTAAGGGAACCGCTAGCAGTACCAATTACCAGCAACAATCGCCGTGGTTTACAATTTTTGCAGCAATTTTGTCATTGGTTACAATATTGGGACGATTTACAAAGCTCAAATAGACTAACAAATGAGACCCATTCTGCTTTGCTCCACACTACTGGCACGCTCTGTCATATCGCTGACTACTTGCTTAAAGAGCTTAATTTTAAATATATTTTATTCGGCAAATTCCAAACCGATAAACTAGAAGCTCGTTTCGGCCAATATAGACAAATGAGTGGTTGTTGTTACAACGTAACAGTCCAACAAGTTTTGCAATCGGAAAAGAAATTAAAAATTTTAAGTTTACTAAAATTAATGAAAACTAAAAAAGAAATTTTAAATTTAAAAACCGAATTAAATTTTTCATCTTCAGATGATATCGAAAAGGTAGACTCTCTAGATCTAGAAAAAATTCTCGCCTATGCTGAAAACGTTTCACTTGAAAAAGAAATTTTGTCAGCTATGATGTATATATCCGGTTACGTTGGCAGGAAAGTAACTGGGAAATTGAATTGTAATGAATGCGTAACCAAATTAATTACAGAGAATGATCTATGTTTTGAATTTACAGCGGAAACAAAATATTTAAAAGATCTAGATCGTGGAGGTTTAAAATTTCCAACCGAATTATCAATAGCGTTTGGTATTTCCGTTTATCAAATATTTAAAACATTGACATCTGAAATGTTTTTAAAATTATTTTTAGGCTCATTACGTCATAGAGAATATTTCTTTTCGGTTGTTTTGGAATATTCCGAGCGCTTATTTCTAAATGAAATTTGTCAGGCGTGTGGTCTTACGGACTTCGAACTCATAAAAAAAAGTGCCATTATCTGGTGCAACATTTTTCTGAATAATTATTGTAAAAATCAGAACAATTCACTTCAATCAACCAGCCTTTCTAGAAGAAGGAAGCTTAATATTCTAGATTGTTAAAACAATATTATTTTATTTATTTATGTTACTATTTATTAAAGTAGTATTACTTCATATCACTATTTTAGTAACGTAGTACCTAATCATAGTTTCTGAGCTATATATTACGTAATATTATATAAGCCAGTAAACATTTAATTAAGATGATCTTTTGATGCGGCAACCATTTAATTTTGACTGGGATGCCATAGATATAATATTAAAATTTTATTTTAGTATTGTATAAAATGTACTTATGTAGCTGTTTTGTAAGCCAAACTTTTGTTTGCAATTACACTCATGATTTAAGTTGATCTCTATTGAGATGCGGGTATCGGTAATTTATATATACACTGAAGTATTATACCTTTACACCATAGCGGGATCAAGGAACAAATTAGCTTGTACATTTCAACGGCTAATGTCCAGCTATCGGTTTTGCGTTCATAAGTGATTTTTAAAACATCGCTACTAGCTTCAGCCGATGGAAGACCATCATACGTGGATATAAATTCACATCCTACCAGAGGTGATCCTGTTTTTACAAAATATGATGGATCTATGGGAGTAAACCAAGAAAAAAAAATCAAATGTGGTTTATAACAGATGGCTCAAGTATTCGCCATGCTTACCAATCTGCAATAAATCCAATCAATAAAAATGTTAGCTCCTTTATACTTCAATAATGACCGCGTATATTTCTAATTCTAGGTAATAACAATTAACATTCCGTGCCAGGCAGAAGGATGAGTGATGAAGTCTCCAAATTTTTCGGAAATAACAAAAATGATTGTAATGATTAACTTTGTGATGTTTTAATATCGTTTTTTGTTTATCCAAATAAAATAAAGATGGTTAAATAGTGCTGATGTTAGATCATGGCATTGGAAACGCTCTACCAATAACACGTTTTATTGTAAAATAACATATTCATTTACATTTTAATAAACTTTATTTTGAAATTTGTTTAAGTCAGGCACATATAGATGTTTAATCTAAATTGCCCGAACTAAACAATTCAGTTAAATTTTTCATTTTTGTCTGATTTATTAATACTAGAACAACCCGCCAAAATGACGAGTTATACATAAGTGGGAGCGCATCGAAATTCTGGTTTTCGAAATCTCGGTTTTACAAAATCTTTAATTCCCACTTTTTCAGACTTTATTATTTTAATTTTTGGCTATTTCAATCTTAATCACCTAATTCGTGTTTAATTTTGGTAAAATCAAATTCTTCACCAGTACCATGTGTGAATATGTCCACAACATCTAAGCATGTGGTTTCAAAATGAGTTGTCGCATCATAAGACTCTGATATGAAAATTTGTGATTCTAGCCCTTTATCAGTTGCTTCGTGATAATCAGTAATTGAGATGAATTTCTGTGCAATAGGACCAATTAAATCTAATCCAGGTTTGATTTCATTTTCTGGATTATCAATTTTGACCATAGCTGATACCATTCCAATAAACCAACCCTTAGCTGCTATTGGTGAGTATAATTTGTTAACGATAAATAAATATCAGAATGTCTGTCAACTTGCATTTGTGGAATAATAATTTGACAGAGCATTCACAATGCAAAAACATTTTACCTTTTGCTTACAGGTTTGTATGAATTTCCAACATAACGAGCAACAATTTTTGTTCGTTGTTGGAAATTCATACAAACCTGTAAGTCAAAAGTAAAAAGTTGGATATACTGTGAGTTGATAGTGCATCCTTTGTATTCGCAATTGAATGATCAAGAAGACAAATGCATCTAATAACTTCCCCTTCTGATACACTCTATCAGGAAAGTAGCTTGGATCACAATAAATCTACTTACACTTAGCAATCTCATTACCAGATCTAACACCAATAGCTCGGCCTTCCTCTTCACTAACAATTTTGTCAATTGGCTTATTAAGCATATATGCTCCACCATATATAGCTGATAGCCGTGCAAATCCTTGGGTCAACTCACCTAATCCGTATATTGGATACAAAGGTGATTTTCCATAATGTGCCAACGATAATCAGACACCAAATCAATTAAATTGAATCTTTTCTTTCCAAATACATAAACAAAAAACAAAGCACAACATTAATTTTTGAAGTTTCACATGAATTTTATTTTTTTATTGATTTGTCAGGGGTGCATTTCAAATTTCAAGGGAGAAATGTAATTAAATTTATCAAATTATTGAAAGAAAATAGATAAAACCAAATTTTAATGATCTACATTTGATATAATTAATTAATTACATTGATTTTAGTGATATATTATAAAATATTTTGTAATTCAATTACAAAATTTAATTTTTTGAAATTAAATATGTGCGAGTACAGCACTTTTTCTGAAATAGGTTTTAGAGCAAGAAGACCAGATACAAAAAGACCAGTAAAACTATATAAAAAATTTCCTCCATTTCTTGTTGTTGTTTTCGGACAATACTGTATCCATGTTTATAAATATCCATGAGGGGATCGAACCGATATTTTAATCGTTTGGTCTAATTTTTGCTTCGGTTAAACATATTTTTGATGGCTGTTCTCGATAGTAATTAAATATCTAAATTGTAATAATAATTAATTAATATAATTTTTTTTATAAGTTTACTAAAAATGAACCATTGCATTGAAAGAAATTATGTTATTTTTACGTAAAATAATTTCTTTCATATCGATACTCAGCCCGAAGCTCTGTTTTTGTATTTGGTGTATTAAGTGACATCTAGGAATGGGAATTATTAGTAAGAGTTATTTTATTTTATATACTGCTCTCAATTCAAATGTACCTAATGACAATTCAAAAATTTATTTTGAATGTACATAAATCATTATGTTTTGGGAATAAAAATAGATGTCAAATATTTTTAAGTAGTATGTATTTATTTTCAGCTAGGACTTAATTGAAAAATAATATTTCTAATATTTAAGAAATAAATAAGGCATTAATATTTCAGTTAATGTTTATTGGTTATGTCGTTTATTTGTGATGCATTAAAAGCTGGGTTGTTGATTTTTTTTCTTCTCGCTCAATGCATTTGCATTGTTTTAATTTTTTTTCTGTTTGGCTCTTTTTGGTTTATTTTAATTTCGGCTGTTGCGCGACGACGTGTTGTCTTTTTTTCACCCTTGATTTTAAATGTGGATAAATGATGACGTCATTATATTGAATTTTCTCTTTTTAATACATATTGTTATTGTTGTAGAACGTTTTTTAATTTAATTTCCCTTATTTTCTTTTGATTAAATCTGGGAAATGGGGAGACTTGAGAATCTGTGTTTTAAATGAGTTGGTCATTGAGTTATTTAAAAGTGATTTCAGAAAAAATTATTTACCTAGGATTAATTTTTAATTCAATTTTTTTCGTCAATCGAAATCGCGTTTTTTCATACAAACTATATGAAAATAAATTATTTTTTAGTGTTTCTATGTCCTTTATTTTAAGTTCAATTTTTACATGCCGGCTCTATTCATATCAAGATGGTTCTGCTAGTACTCACACACTGTAGAAGAGAGTGAAATAAAAGATAGAATAAAAAATAAAAAATAAAATAAAAACCAAATAATAAGCATTTGTTGGAACAGTTGGAATAAGACTAAACAAAATTAAAATACTTGGTTATAGTAGCGACAACGTATTCATATTGAGTTTATCTGTAAAAGGTTGTGGACGTGGTGTCATGTTCTTTCCATTATACTTTTAGTATTTTTCTACTGTTTGTTAATAGATTATTTTATTGTATAGAATTATGATGAGAGTCTTTATACTGAGAGGAGAGTAGAAATGCCCTATGGCTACGCTTTTTCTTGGCTTGTGTATTATGATAGGCTATTGCTCAAAATAGAATGTGTATGCATGGGGTGGAAATTATTTGAAAATTTTAAGTGGTTTTTCTGCCTAATGGAAGCAGCTTCATTATTTTTTTTGTGTTTTCTTGTTTCGTTTACTCTGTTTCCATGTGTGCTTTTCCTTTTAGTACTAAATTATTTTTATATAATAAATAAATAAATAAACCAATTTACTGGCTTTGGTTGATTTATCCGATATCTGATTTGTATAGAAATGTAGCTCGACAAATTCTTCCAATAATTGCGTTATTTGAACATCATTTTTCTATTTACATGTACAAATGCTTGAATGTATCATCAGGTTTATCCAACATGAAATTTGAATATGTAACTCATAGATATGCTACTAGATCTTCAAATTACTTAACATGCCATAATATTAGGATATAAATGGGAGAAAACCTACATCATATTTAGGACCGTATATGTTTATAATAAAATAACAGAACTGATTAAGAGCTTGGGAAATATATTTAAGTTTAAGAAAATATTAAAATCACATTTGAAATCTAAAGTCGAGAGTTATCTGTGAAATATTTATAAGCTAATAATCACATTTTATTTTTATTAAATGTACTCAAGGGGAACGTTTGGCTTTAACAGGACATTAAATCTCTTAGCCGGTCTGTTCCTCTTTTTAGAATTTTCTTTTTTTTTTTAATTTTTATATAATAATTTTGTTTTTAAATTTGTATATAGTTTTAAGCCTTTATATTGTAAAATTTTTTGTTATTATACTGTTTGAAAAGATTTGATTTGAAATTTATTTTATGTAAGTAAAATAATTTTTTTACGTAAAAATTCGTAATAAAATTTATTGTTTTGTGGAAAACTATTTTTTAGGACAAATGTTTAATTTTAATTTTTATTATGAAAACAAATTGTGTTGTACAATAACCGCCACTAGATTATATTTTATCGATTATATAATATTCCAGGCCCGACAAACAATCTCTATATTTAGTACTGAAAAATAACTGATGAGGGACTGAAGGACCGAACTGATTTTTGGCAGACTTGACTTTCCTCAAGTACTGTAAAAAAAATTGTGTTTTGGAACACTTTGGGCGGGCTCTAATGTCTGAATGAGGACCGTAGGTTGTTTTACGGTAAAATTGCCGACAATTTATTAGTGACATTCTCCGTAAATAAACCGTTATTTTGTGGGTATTAGATACCGTTATACAGTCCCCTCTTCCTTAATATGTAAGCGAAATTGTTGGATATAAAACCGTGCAATAATCGAACATTTACATGCGAAATTTGCCATAAATTAGCCATCCCTTTGTGGGTATCAGGATACAGTCTTCTTGTCGCTATAATATGCAAATGAAATAGTCGGATATAACACCGCCCAATTGACGAACATTTGCAAGTAAAATATCTCAATATGATTTTTTCGGCTTTGCTTATAGACAATAGACAAATATAATATTTTTAATAGCATTCCAATATTTACGACTTGGTGAGCCAGTGAAATAAAGGAGCCATCTACTCATAACATATCTACTCTAACAAAAAAGTACAAATATCATCTCCTACACCCTTAAAAAAAATAAGAAATTCACTTCAGTTTTTTTTTTTTGGTAGTTTGGTTTCATACTGAAAATACGTAGCTACGACCAAAATGCAAATCGAACTTTATATACGTTTATATAAATAAGTTAGACCGTACTGATTTAGCGAATTATTATATTCGCTTAAAATAATAAACTCAAGGAAAATCTCTTTGTGCGTATTAAACACGGGTTGGGTACGAAATTCTTCTTGTTATAATTCTGCTTTTCAAAATTCTGTTTTACAAAATTCTGTTTTACGTAATTCTGTTTTTACATAATTCTGTTTCATAAAATTCTTGTTCACAAAATTCTGTTTCATAAAATTCTGCTAAAAATTAATTCTGCAATTAATTTTTTTGCCGCAAAAAAATTAATTGCAGAATTAATTTTTAGCAGAATTTTATGAAACATGTGTTATAATTTTTATTTACTCTGTGTGGCTGTGTGTGTGTGTATGTGTGTGTGTGTGTGTGTGTGTGTGTGTGTGTGTGTGTGTGTGTGTGTGTTTGTGTGTGTGCGTGCGTGTGTCTGCGTATGCGTGTGCCTGTGTGTACGTGTGTGTATGGGTGTGTGTGAATGTGGGTATGGGTGTATGTGTGTGTGGGTGGCTGTGTGTAAGTATAATGCTGTGGGCAAGTATAATGCTGTGCCTGTGGGAATGTGTATGTTGATTTTATAAAACAGAATTTTTTCAAAACAGAATTTTGTAAAAACAGAATTTTGTAAAAACAGAATTTTGTAAAACAGAATTTTTGAAAAAAATAAAATTTCGAAAAAACAGAATTTTGTCAAAACAGAATTTTGTAAAACAGAATTATATACCGATCCCAACCTACACTGATGGTTTAGAAAAACCGAAAAAATCATATTGTTAAAAAACAGATAAATTTTCAAAATTTGTAAAATATCTCGTAAATAAACCGTCTTTTATGTATATACCAGAAACAATTCTGCAGTCCCCTCGCGATTTATATATAGGTAAAATTTTCGGAAAAAAGACCATCTAATTCATGGGAATTTGTACGTACAATTTTCCGTACATAAACCGTACTTGTGTCTGTATTAAATAAGTGGTTCGATTCAACGTAAGTATATTTTGCTTTTCTTCTAGTATTCATTGAATCCTATAAGAAAACTTCATTGATTCACAAATAATTCAGAAAGTCTAGTTCGGAGTCTACTTCTTTAACTGGCTTTTTACGGTCTCATATTTATGAAGTTTAAATGGACTAAAAGTGTCTACTGCCTACGGTACGAATTAATTAAACACATCAGTATTGATTTATAACCGACGTATAACTCTTCTTGCTTCAAACCATATAAATTAACCGTAGTTGGGAACATCTTAGGGATTGATAGCCATTTAAACGGAATTTGAGTGCCAATCCAATTTTCATTTTCAAATCAACTTCTTCAGTTCTTTTTTAAATCAGATAGCCTTCGTCTAGATATTCTGTTTTGCTTTAATTTTTCAACCGGTATTTTACCAAATGAGGTGTCAATACTACGGATCAACTGTGTGCTACATAATACAACGTGGCTCAGAATTTACGCCGATTGCCGTTGGTTATATTTTATTCATTGATGAATTTAGCTACTATCAATGCCCGCATAGTTTTATTGCTTACTGATGAACCACCAGTAGTTTATAAAAAACGGTCGATATTCATAAAGCATCTGGCTTTTAGTCTTATGCAAACTCAAATAGACAGACGGCAACAAACGATAAAAACTTGGCAAAAGTTTGCTTCCAAAAATACAACAGATGATCAGCCTCAACAATATAGCATATTGCAAAATCAGCCCGAAAATAGTAAGCCTGTAGAAAAAAAAAAAGAAAAGTGAGTCCATTAGTACTCTCAAGAAGATGTGTCAACATGGCTTGTGTATATAGTACGTGTGTACAGTAAACTTTGAAGAAATTAAATTTTACTAACCATTAGGGTCAAATTGGTCTATTACTCTTTCGGTATAATGCTACTTGAGGAGCAGCAAAATTGATATTGAAATTCCCGCTCATAATCATCGGTAAAAGATGGTCTCCATGGGGAATCATCGTTCTCCATGTGGAATTTTATAATATGGAGCAAGGGCAACACGTACGAACTTTAATATGTCTTCGACATCTTTATTCGGCGAGATGTATACAACCACTGAAAGCATCTTATCTCTATTGGGAAACTGAAGTACAGCCGTGCATATATCGCAAATGGGTTGTGTTGTTACGCTCATGAAAGTTGTTTGTCTAACGGTGATGTCCTTATGGGGAGCTACTGTATGTTTTCTACTTGCATTTTTATATATTGCTACTTCGGCAGCCCGCAGACCATCTCTCTTGAACTGAACGCAGCATTCGAAATTGGGAATATTAACTTGCCCGTCATACGTAGCCAGGTCTTGGAAAGCAAGAGAATTGAGCATCCCTGCGTGACCGTGTCAGTTAGGTCAATGTGATGTGACATGAGACTCTGGCAGTTCAAGTTTTAAAAACGAAACGTCATTGTTGTCTCGTACAAATTTCTCCATTACATCCTGAGGTGTACTTAGGGTATTTGTAGTTAGGCGTGTTAGCTCGTTTTGAAGAAAACCCATTGAGGTTGCATTTTTACGTCCAGGGTAAAAGACATGATCTTTGATAGCCGACGTGATGAACATCTCTTCGAGACTCGTTACTCGTGATACAGCAACATACACAAGTTGCTGACAATGTTTTTTATCGTAAGAGTATACAGTCTCGTTAGGTACCACCCTGTGATGCATGAATCGTAGTGGCACATACAGGTACGACTGGAAAATGATTACGCTTAACATTAATTGTCCGATTGTTGCTTTGATAAACAGTTAAGCTTTTTCGAGAAATGGGCACCAAACATCGGTCGATATTCTTTTTCTATGCGCCCATCTAGATTTAAGTCGCCTCACCTTCTTGCCAACTTGTGAATTTGAACCGAAATCAATCCAGAGTCGTTTGACATTTTGACTGTTGACATTTTCATCGTTCTCGTTGGCCTGTTGGTTAGGATCGCTCATTTCGATATACCTCAAACAACCAATAGTTCCATTCACCAGTTCATCTGTCACGTCGATATTGGTTTTGATCAAGTACGCCCGACCTATGACAATTGAAAGTTCATACGGTAAACCATGTGTGTCCACTATGCTCGTTTTATGGATCTTTTGACGGACGAATGCTAACTGCTCAGCAGTATTGCAGCCGATAAATACATCTGTCGCAATGGATGTGATTTTGTCCTGAGTATTGAGCGCATCTAGATTATAAATATTGACTTCGTTGTTGCTCCAAAATAGTCTCAAGCCTTGTGGGCAGAGCTCACTCCCACGTTCTTGAGTAAAAAAAACGTGACTCGATAAGATGCTGTTCAGACTGATCGAGCTTCTGATTAGAGCCGATTTTTGTAAGCACCCGAGAGAATGCTGAATTTGATTGCCACATGACTTATATCTTACTAATGAATTACAAAAACAATCATTTTCCGTAAAGCGGTTGTAAATGTCCATTAGCAACCGTATTACGTTTTGCCGCAACTTGCGGGGCCGGTTAAAAAGTTTTGCAATGGTTCGGCATTCGTCCCTTGCAAAAGATTTCTTATAGTATGCATTAAAAGACCCTTTTGTCTTTCATTGGTTGATCGCATGAGTTTAATGAATTCTTCATTCGGCATAACGTTCTCTCGCTTTTTTGCAACTGGACCTAGACGATTCAGCTTGGCCAACCTCAGTTCATCGTTTATTTCCGCATTTGGATTAGCATAAAAATCGGCGAATGGTTGTCGTTCAGGCACTTGTGAAGTCATTGACTAATTGGCTGTCTCAGCGAGAATCTCTACTTCTTCATCACGAAAGAGCAGATGCAATGTAACCATCATGCAGGTCGACACCAATATCGTAGTCCCGATACCGAATAATTCTAGGACTGTCTCGTTTATTCCATGTTTTGTTTTTGACTATTGTGTAGTATAAAGCAGCCCGTGCCAGAGTCAGATTTTTCAGATCGGCTGGTCTCTTTTGATATTTATCAAACCAATTATATTGCCACACCTCGGTTGATTCCTCGTCTCTGTCTTCGATTTCCATTTGTATTCTTGTTTTTCTCGCGCGATGACGTTCTACTGGCCAATAAGTTGGAATATAGAGTACGGTTGAAGAGCACATAGACATTGGTAGGCGCAGCAAGTACCACGCCGCCTCCTGACTTGTAATCTCGACACTTAGTTTTGGAGTAATCTCCACGATATCAAATTCGGGATGTTCATTCATGGTTTGTATAATTTTTCGGTGAAAATTGCTAATTCCCCGATTTGTCTGATTAACATACTCTACGACGTATGCAGCGCACAAATATTCTTCATTGATAAATGGCATATCTGTATTTGAGCCAAGTACGTTGAGAATGAATGGATTGAAAGGCTAATTTCATTTATTAGCTTGCGGTCTCGTTTGCAAGAAACTTTCGGTCTTGAGATACCAGCCCGCAGTACGTTAAAATTCGTCTGAATGTATAGTGTTCTCCGAAAAAGTGATCAATATCGATTATCGATGTATTCGTTCTCTTCAAGTGCTTTCCATAAGTGCATAGGTATATACGTTACCATATGGTTTTCGTCGCGCATCAGTTTTGTCCATAGGCACGAGAATGACTGTCGAGCTTCGTAGTGGCACTTTTTACTTGCTGTGTTGTTAATTTTCTTGTGACAAGTAAAAATATGCTTATTACGCTGTAACTTTATGTGTCCTGAAGCATTGTTTTCAGATACGGACTCTAAGCGATTAATTTATGCTATAGCCACAGCCAGATCTGCACTGAAAACGTTCTCGAGGCGTCATTGAGCCAGAGTAATTATTACAGTATGGACTATCGGTTTTTGATTATAAAATTTTAATGATTACGTCCACAAGCTTATTAAAATACACTGCACATGTTACCGGATCTTGATTAATAACTGACGCTTTAATATTGTAATTAAGATCACGGAAAGCGTTATCATCAATATCTACTCCATTATTTTTAAATTTGTAGAGCTTTGGCCATCCGATCTCCTTGGCGCTCATGGTGAGGAAAAATGTTGGCTTACCAAGTTGTCGAATAATGGCAAGTAGGTCCCGCTTTCTTGTTGCCCAGTAGTACGTCGAATTGGGAATTGATTGTAGGAATGCTAAATTATTTTCGATGCATCCATTAATGAAGTCTACATAGACTCGATTTGTGCTCGGGTTACCTTCGTATCCTTACTGATAAATTTTAACGCTACCGTAAGTTCATCTCGTGTAAGCAGGCGCATAATCTTCATTGCCATGTTTAATCAATGATATATTGACACTCCTCGCCGATCAGATCTGCGCAGTTCGCTCGTTACCATCATGAATGGGGTCACTCGGATACCTCCTTTAAATGTTTGAAATTGGCCGAGATAGATGGACGGAAAAGAAAGTTCTTCGGCAATACATCTTCATTCCAAAGTAGAGTCTGTTGTTGCGTTGTTAAGCTTTCTTCGATGTCAGTTGCTTCACTAAAATCTTCTTGGGGGGCCGAAACAACTGATACATCTGAGAAAAACGGTTCGTTCACTTGGATTTTATATTGCTTATATAGCGGTGTTTGAATCAAAAAAGTTAACCAATTTTTGACAGTGCGTTTATTCCACCCCACCAATCCACTTGATTTGTGAATCTTTTTCCGCTTTATACGCACGTTTATGCAATAATCCTCATCAAGGTCACGTGGCAATCGATGTGCCATCGTATTAACGGATACCGGTATATTAATGACTTGGCCAAGAATTCCGTACTACCCGTTACCATGTCGAAGTCTTCTTATCGTCATGAACGGAAGTCGTGGCGAGATTAACCGCTCGGTCACTAAATCGAGCTCGGGTAGATGGCACGTCGTTTCAGATAAACAAAACCATTCGATGTTGAAAGTAATGGAATTCTTAATTTTTCAGCGATACGTAACAATTATTACAAACCAGAACTTCGGAACAGTTGAGTTTTGGGAAATTCAGCTGAAAGAATGGATATCGAACAATGTGGAGGATTTTTAAGATCATGTTCGAACCATAGCCGATCACAAATGTTACATATTGCACCAAACTGGTTTAATCGTTTGTACCATTTTGCGTCTTTTGATAATAAGCATTTGCCGATCTTGAGGCCGTTTATTTCGGATCTGTTCCACAGTAGATCATTGCCGACACTCGAGTTCTCCACTCCCGAGTTCGTTGAGCATTGCTTTCTGCAGCAAGATTTTGCTCACGTAACCGTGCGCTAAACAATTTTCCACGCTCAGAGTTTGTCTTATTTGTTGTTTTAGCCATTACTAAAATACTAAAAAAGAAAACAATATACGAATAAGATCATTCACATACATATCTGTAGTGTATTCCGTGTTGTTTTGACTATGAATACGTGCCGTAAATATACTCATTTATGATTAACGGTATTTTATTTATCACAGTATGTAATCAAATTTAAAACAACGCCATTGCTGAACATCATTGTTGACTTCAAAAATCGCACAACACAAAATTACAGAACACCATTATACGGCTATAAGTTAATCAATATTTATATTTTGATAACACTTACGATATTGGTATAATTTCAATGTCGGAAAATTTTATTCTTTTACAAATTTTCAATTATTTATGTAGTTAAATTCGGTCGGTATGCTGCTCGCGCTAAGATAAATTTTCCATACAAATTTGACGTAAAATTTAGCTAGCGAAATAACAAAAAAATATTTAGCTCACGATTTCGCAGATGCGGTACGCAGCTGACGTGAAAAATCGTTATCTCATTCAAATACAGACTGCGCTAGTGGAAAGTCTACAAACGTTTTCGCAGCAATTTATCTGCCTAGCACAATAAAATTGAGGTAAATTTTGACAGCGACCAAAAAATAAACATTTATTTTTTTAAATCGCAAAATGGAGGACAGTGAAGAAGATCTAGACAATAGCTGCGGCACCAATAATAATATTGTCTTCGTCAGTTGAATCCATTTGATAAAAATCACTCAATACTTTATTTAACTTTTAATTTAAATTTTTATTAAAATACTTATTTACATAGGACTACAAATACTTATTTGTAGGACAAATAAAACAAATGTCAAAATTTATCTCTACATAATCTTTTTATCTTGTGAATTTATCTGTAATTTAGTGGAGACTTGTGGAGACCGCGTTAAAATTTATCTTAGCGCGAGCTGCATACTGAGCTTTTCCGTCAAATCGTGTTTCACTGTAGTTAATACTCAATAATGCAGCTACTACGTTCGGTTAAATTTAAAAATTAATATTTTGAGAATCAAGTATTCATAGACAGAAATTATTAAAAATTCATCAAAAGTACGTATTTATTTATACGTTTCCAAAGTTTCTATGACAACCGTACGCTAGCAATGTAGAATCGCACGGTAATATATTATTGTTTATTTAAAGAGAATACGTCATTTCCGTTCGTCTCATTTATAAGTTTATTCCAATACAAAATTTTTTGGTAGGCGCGAGTAAAGATGTTTATGGGCTAACCAGCGAATCAATAAGAATCCTTACAGAATTTGACGAAATTATTTCCTTACAGAATATTTGACATATCGGTCATAGAATCCGTAACAACCTGACAAATACAGTATTAAAATTGTAATGTGAATATCAAAATTTATTATTTTTAAGAAAAGTATGCTTTGGAAATTTTGATGTATTCTGACATTTCTTTCAGTTTGCGCGTTGTTATCGCTCTGTTAAGTGACAGCTGAACTGAACAAAAGTTTTTAAAGATTCGTTGGCCAGTAACATGTAGTTTCTGTATATCGCATTATTACGTTAAATTGCTACTGATTCGCTGGTTGGGCCATTACACATAAAAAAAACAAAATTAAGAATCCGAGGCCGTTGTCAATTTTGCAATTATAAAACCGATCGCAAAACTAAACCTATTTGCAATAAATCTCATAAGAATTTTTGTGGGGATCACTTAATTATTCTTTGTAAGAATTGTGATGAAACCAATAATTTAACGGTTCAAGATAAACCGTCAATTGATGATTATATCTCATCTTAGCGAATAATATCATGGTAAAATACTTTATTTTAATCAAATTTACTTTAACAAATTGTCTCTATTCTAAAAAAAGTACTTGCCATAATCTTTTTATTGTCATTTCATTTTTCGAAAATCATTCATCTTAAAAGTGTGACTCAAAAAATGAATTACGTATAAAACATTTTCCACAACCTTAGGTTTTTAATTTTTGTTACGTTGACAAATGAAGTGTTTATTTATAATTTTACTAAACAAAACTCTGTGATTGAAATAAATTGAATTTTTAATTTTTTGAATCGTAGTTTTAATGAATTTATTTTAAGTAGGTAAAATTTTGAGTTTGAAAGGTAAGGTGCTTCATTTAAGTGAATTTTAAGATATGGGTCTACTTGAGAGAGAGGTCTTTCACAAATTTGAATTTATGAATACAAATTATGTTGTACAATAACCGGCGCAAATGTAGGGCAAATTTTCATAAATACCCACTTTTGATATTTTTTTTTAATAATTTCCTTTTGTTTTTATTTCGTTTCAGGTAAGCCAGAGCTTCTTAAATCAATCACAAAATATTTTCCGCTAAATAAATTAAATGTTAATTTTTATTTAGCACGTAAGTAATTTTTTTGTATTTTTTTCATTTAGAGTGTATTTCAATAATTTTTCAATCAATTTATAGATATAATAAATATAATTTTTTTTGTTTCTATATAAATCCATTTAATTATTTTTATTAAATATTTTTGATATATCTATATAAATACAATAATATTATATTTCTTTAATAAAGCTTTTTCAAATTATTTAAAACTTTTATTCCAAATTTTTTTGTATTTTTTTTTTCAATCTCTAATTAAAATTTTATTTATTTTGAAAATACTAAAAATTATAATATTTTATATAAATATTTCTACATTTTTAATTTTTTCCTACTAAATATTTTATTTCATAAATATTAATATATTTTAATGTGTTCTTTTTTTTTGTTTTGGAAATACCAAAAATTTTTAATTTTTTGTATAAACTATCTTAACAAAACAAAAAAAAAAAAATTTTTTTAATAGAAGAATTTCCTTTTAGTATTGTTTAGTAAAATGTTGATAAATAAAATTTTGTGATAAAACTGAATATTAAATACGTAATAATAATAATAATAATAAAAACTTTAAGTTATATTTAAAACAAATAGTAAGTACAGTTTTAAAAACCAAGATATTTTTATTATTTTTTGATTTTTTTTTTTACTATTTCGATGAAATTATCAATTAAAACAAAACAGATAAAATCAATAAAATCAATTTTGTTTCGCAATTGAAACGCTATAACTCCAATTTATTTGAACGCATTAAATGATTCTCTCTTATGTGGTGATAATCGGATTTTATTAGCTTTATTGATGTTTCTAAATGATATGGAGGGTGTTCTGTGCAGGAGGTATAGGAAAAAAAAAGCAAAAAATTGGGAATACAACAAAAGGGTGGATGAGAAATTAATTGAATGGGATTGAATTCATGTAATTTATATATCGATAATAAATTTATTGATTTTTACTGCGAGCTTTTAATATAATTTCATCAAATAACTTTGTTTTTTGTTTTATATTTTAATTTATTCCTCATATGTAAATGACATGGATGGTTATAATAATATTATTGTTATATATGTATAATGTACATGAACGTTGTATTGATTTTTTTTTTGTTGTTTCAAAACGGTTTACCCAATAGTCATATTTTGTTTAATTATTAAGTGCTAAAGTTTCGAAACATTTGGTTGAAAAATTAAAATATTTTAGTCCGGGCACTAGGGATCCGTAAATTCCACGTTTCCACATCGTTCGACTAGTCTATATACCATACATATACTGAAACTCAAAACAATAGATTACATAAAATTATACCACTTTTGGGATGGATCTAACTGTTAGGGTATCAAACTCATAGATCGATATTTAAAATAGAAAAAATCTTGAACGACATTAGAATGTATATTGTATTAGTTTTAACAATATACACTTTACATGCACAACGGAAAACTCAAACAGCTTTTCAGACCAAAACCAAAACCAAAAAAAAATAAAAAATTTTGCGAATAGATTCCCTGTTGGGTAATGAAATATTTTTTTTTACCATCTACTTGCTGTGCCATTTCTAGTTTTCTGTATAATTCCTGTTTATATTCCAAAACAGCATTCTGTAGCAAACAATATATAAAATAGAATAAAAGGATTTGATTAGAAATAAAGAAGCATTTTGTGTTATACTCCAACTTAGTTTAAAAATTACAGTCGATAACTAAATCTCACTTTAATTTTTTTTTTACCCTGTTTTCTATATTTATAACAACAAAATAAAATCAATTGTGGTTAAATATAGAAATATACAAATAAAAATATTTTTCATCGAAACAAAAACGATAAAAGGATAAAAGGTCAACTCATCTTTAACATTGTTATGAAGGGAGAAACATTTTTTTTTTTCATTTCATAATTATTAAAAATAAAAAATTTAATTTTGAATAAAAATTTTGCGCTTATAATAATGAAAGACAAGGCTGAAGGCGAAATTAGATTTCTTTGTCTGTACATTAAGATATTCTTCTTGTTTTGGTACTATAGTTATTTTACGATATTACACTGTTGTAAAATTAACAAAAGACTGCTTTTAACAAAAATTATTTTTTAAGAAAGTTTAACACAAAACGAAAAACACGATAAAGTTAAAAAAAAGTTTATTTCTGTTTGGTTAATAAGCCATCAAAAATTCAAAGCGTTTGTCCCCAAAATGAATATAAAAAATAAAAAAAAAAAAATAAAAATCAACGAACAATTCTAGCAGCATGAAAACATAAAAATGTTCAAAAAATAATATATTCGTAAAAGTGTGAATAAATTTCATAAAAATTATGATAGATGAATTTTTTGTATTTTGGGAAATTTTTTTTATTTTTGGTTATATGTTCGAATGTCTTGGGGGGAAAATAATTTTCGTGTTGTGAAAATATAAAATTTACTCGTCTATATGATGGTGTTTATACAAAAATTTGTTTCGGTTTTATGGATATATTTTAGTTTATATATTTTTATGAAGTTTTAATCATGTCTTGTTTTATGATAGTATAATGAGGTAAGGTCGTTCGGTATAGTAGTAAAATGACACAGAGTGCGGTGTGTTCGCGTGCGCCACATTTTATATAGAAAAAATTATTTAAGTATATATGGGATCAACATTCGGGTGCGATAAAATTTTACTGACTGAGATATTATAATTATTTTAAATAAGCCAATTACCAGACATTAAAATACTGCATTGTAATTTAGGTATTCACGACATAATTTTTCTTCAAAATATTTATAGTAGGGTATAGTATAATTGGTTGTGCTTAAAATGTTAAAACTCACATTTGATGTTTCTTTACCATGAAACCAGAAACATCAACCTTAACAGTCGACAATAGCATAGACAACCTTAAATCCAGAATACATTATGTAAAGCACGCAGACCCAAAATCGAATTTATCTTATCTGGGTATCTGATACCGATTTTTTTTTGTTTTGATGAAATTGCCGACCACAGTGACTAGTTTTGCTATTTACTGGCTCTATTCTGGTTTTCCCAGGGAATTGGGAATGAATTTATTGTTGGTTGGTATTATGTTCAAATTTTAGGGAAACTTGTTCTATATCATAGCAATTTTGTTGTTTATTTTTCCCTAAAAATTTGGTTGGGAATTATTTTTGCCCAAAACTCGAAAAATACCAATCGCCACAGTGTGCGTTGGAAATAATAATACCAAAAATATAAAAGCTGAAACCTTATTATGTGATGAGAACTTTGGTTTTCAAAATTAAGTCTACTCCCAAATTAATCCCAAACTGAATCTCTTAAGTCCGTTTTCAGCTCACCCTCCAAAAATAATATTTGTGTAAAGTTTGGTTCAAATTAGTCAAGGCATATACAGGTTTTACAATGGCCAATTAGGATAAAATTTATCTATTTCATAACAGGTTTTTGGTAAAATTTGATATCCGCGATAAAAATGGATGGAACTTGTCTATTTCTCAACCGATTATTATGAAATTTGGCATGTGCGTTTGAAATGGAATTCTAAAATGTTTTTGGGATGAAGTTCTGGAATATGGCCAAGTATAATTGAACTTGCATATTTCTCATCTGATTATGATGAAATTCGACATGTGTATTGGAAATAGGGTTCTAAAATGAATTTGGGATGAAGTTCTGGAATATGACCAGTTATGATATAACTTGGCTATTCCTTAATCGATTATCTGCTAATTCAAAAACTCTACACTACCGTATTAATTGTTCAGCGCGTGTCCCCTACACACTTCATTTTTTTAAGCATGGCCAAACTTACAGTTCTGACAGTAAACACTCAGGAAACATACTCCAACGTTTATATCGAAGGATTGGTTAGAAAAATTATTAAGCGAATTTGAATATTATTTCAAAGATAATCTTGATCGCTAAGCAATTGAAATAGACGTGTACGCTGCCTCAAAAACTTTAATAGCTGCATGATTTACAGAAACCTCATCAGACAACAATTTAAAAGCCATATTCCTCATAACATCATCCAAAAATAATTTTTGTGTCAAATTTGCTTCTATTAGTTGGAAACGTCAAAATTCAACATAATCGGTTCAAAATATTTGTTAAAAAACATTTGTCGAATTTCCTTCAAATCGGTAAAAAAAATAGAGAAGCTCCATCATGCAGGGCCATATTCCGGAATATAATCTAAAAATCATTTTAGAATGCAATTTCCAAGGCATATATCAAATTTCATAATAATCGGTTCAGGAATAGCCAACTTTTATCATACTTGGCTATATACCAGAACTTTATCCGAAAATTATTTTAGAATCCCATTTTCATCGCGGATGTCACATTTTACTAAAATCGGATAAGAAGTAGCCAAATTCTACCTATATTAGCTGCTTCCAAAAATAATTTTAGAATCCCAATTGCAACGCACATGTCAAATTTCATATTAATTGATTGAGAAATAGGAGTTCAGAAGGATTGACTTCTAACATGGGTCAATATATATATAACTACAAGCTGAAAAATCTAGCATTAGCAAGCTATACATTTGTTTTTTCTTCTACTCTGGAGTTAACCCGACAAGCTTGGTTAAAAATAGCCAAGTTCAACCTACTTGGCCATATTCCAGAACTCCATCTAATTTGAGAATCCCATTACGATTGGAAATACTGAATTATTAAATTCGGATAAGATCAATTCGGATAATTCAACCACAACTCAACTCCAATTGAACTTCAACTCAACCCGCAAATTAGCCCCTAACTTAACCGCAAAATCAACTCCAAATTCATTTCCCAAAATCGTAAATATTTATATTTATATAACCAGGTATTTTGGGTCAATTCGTATGGCTCCAGAAGCGAAAAAAAATCCAAATCAGACAAGCCGTTCTCGAGATATCATGGGTACAAATATCCAGACATCCAGAAATCCACACATCCAGATGTCCAGACATTCAGACATCCAGAAAAAAGTGGTTTTGAACCAACCCAATTTTTCGTCATTTTTGACAGGATTTCAATAATTTGGTCTTTTTAGACCGAAGTAATCCACTAAAAATTCATAATAAATCAATTCCCAATTCCTAGTTCTCTGGGAAAACCTGAATACTGCCACAGATTTTATCATTAATCAATTGGTGATCAACCGTGCCAAAATCTTTCTTTAGATCAAGAAAGATAGCTCCAACTTATTCAATCTTTCGATCAAAGGCATTATAGATAATGTTAGCCATTCCGACAATTGCCAACTCAGTACCCGCACCTTCCCTAAAACCATACTGATGTGCATAAATAAGTTTGAACTATTAAGGAAACTCCTAAACCGTGAGTTCAGTATTTTCTCAATTTCTCAAGTCGAAATAGGTTCGTAGTTAGAAGCAAGATCCTTATCACCAGAAGACAACAAAATTACAAATTTCCGCAGGGTTAGTGGGGGTTAGAAATATTGAATCTGGATTAAGGCATAATGTTCCAAATTTATAAATATGCCTATCACTTCCAATTGATTCACCCATAATGATTATCTGTGTGAAGAAAATGGTCATTAAATTTATTGAGATTATCAGAGGTATTATTATATTTTAGATCATTAACTACAGGGTGGGCCAAATAAGACCTACCTATGTAAAACCCGAATAACTTTTTTGTTTTTTAATATAATTGTGTTTTTTTCTTTGCAAGTTATAATTGAGTTCTTGGAAATTTATAATGGATAGATACAGTACAGAACAACGTGTTAAAATTATCGAATTTTTTTGATTCTTGTCGAAGATCTTGTAAATTTCCATTTAAGCGGTTATGCCAATAAGCAAAACTGTAGATTGTGGGGCTCTGAAAATCCAAGGGAAACACACCAGCATCAGTTACATCCATCCAGATGCATTGTTTGGTGTGGTGCTATAGCCGATAAAGTTATCGGTCCATATTTGTTCGAGAATGAGGATGTAACGCCAGAAACGATTTTCGGGGCTTCTTACAGAACAACAAAAGACAAAGTGTATGTCAATAAGCCACAGACAATTAGACAGCTAAAGAAGAATATTCGAGACGAAATACTGAGCCTGCAACCAGAAACATTACGTGGTGTTATGGAAAACGCGCTTAAAAGAGCCTATGTTTGTATCGAGCAAAATGGTGGACATTTGTCTGATGTCATATTTCATAGATAGTCCCCCTAAATTTCCATGAAATGTAAAAAAAATTAATAAAAAAACTAGTATTACAAGAGTTATACGTGTTTTACATTGGTAGGCCTTTTTTGGCCCACCCTGTACAATAGTATGGATCTCAGATTTATAATTATTTCTATTTAGAAATAGATTTATATTTTGCCATACATTTTTCTGGCTGGCATTACTAAATAAATTTTCACAACACTGTTTCTTTGCATAGTACTTCTCAGACTCGATTTTCATATTGAGAGCACTAAGTAGATCATGAATATCCACGTTACTTGGATCTAATTTGTCCATCAGTTTCCACAAGTTTTATGTCGTCCATGGAACGTAATCTGACCTTAAGAAAGACCAATTGGTACTTATATGCGGAGTATATATAAACCTCACTTCGTTTATGTTAATCTCATCCTTTGGAACGGAACGAATTAACTTCTTCACATAATTGATGACGTTTAGAGAATTTTTGTTGTAAACATTACTGCCGCTCGACTTTCTCAATAAGATTCGATTGTTCTTTACCCATAAATATTGGAACCGGAGCAAATTTTTAAAATCTTTCGCTTTTTCATATAATTTAGCCTGAAGTTTGGTAAAATTGTTCTTAACCAGGAATTGAATCAATTGTTGATAATTCCAGATCACTTAACATCAACGTCTTATTTGCGTAATATGCTTTCAGTACTTCAGCATTACTAACATTTGTTAAAAGAGTAACAACTATCACATCATTTGATAATTTTTTTTTCTTTATTGTAATACACTTTATACGCTTGATGGAAATTACATCATTGAAACATGCACGACACAAATTTATTGTCGGCAATATTTTCCGGTAATCCTGTAATAACTATGCTGTTAGCTTTTGCATGCTGCTCAGCTTTATACGATAAAAATTTATTTATACGATATTCCAGCTTTTCATTCACACTTTAAACATTATAGAAAGTTTAGTTTTAAGTGTGATGTTTTCCTCCAATAATGCTTATTTTTGTATTCATGTCATCCACAGAATCAGACATGTAGCTTTGAAAATTTTCAATTACATCAATTGTGGTTTTTAGGCCCTGTATCATTTTCATAACATCAGAAAGACTTTTTAGTCTCAGAATCAGGAGCAGGATATATACCCAACGATTTTCTACCACGATTTTTACAAATAAGAATTGTCTGTTTCAAGACAGTTTGACTTGATTATAAGAAAAATAGTGTAGTTTAGAATCTAGAATTACAGGCATAGCACATTTTAATGATACTAGTGTCACCTTTGAATGACTGGCTTGAACCAAACATCAATTGAGTTTCGTCGGCGATTTAGTAAAAAAAGAAAATCGGGATCAGGCACACATTATTAGGTTTGCAGTTAACATAAGAAATAAATTAAATTGACATCAAGTGTCATTTCTCAAGATACGAAGAAACTCTAGAAATAATATTCACAATTTATTTGTTGGTTTTAATACAGGAAATCTGTGCAAAAGTACTAAACGAAATAATATAGGTTTGTAGAACAAGTTGATATTAGTATTTTATGAAATATCTCAGTACTCAGATTTGAGCCAATCTTTCAATTAGGGTTGGAAATATTTTTTTATATGTTAAACGGTATACACAGCCTAAACTTGCGAAATAGCTCAAATAATGCAGAGTTAAATTATGCATAAAATTGTAGAAGATATATATTTTTATAATTTAGTTCCGTTAAGCCTCGTTCTCATAAGTCAAGCTACTTGATTTCAATTACTTGAATTTAAGTAACTTGAACCTATTTGACCAATATTAACGTGTTATTTATAGCTTGAATTCAAGTTAATTTTACTTGACCTCAATTTTCAAGTAAAGTAGACGATCTTTGAACTTTTATATTCAAGTCGAGTCGTCTGAGATGAAAAATATTATAAAATTTAGTAGTGTGGAAAGTACTTTATAAAAATAGTGAAGGTAGAATTTTTAACATCTACAAAAATGAATTGGAGTAGTACAGTAATCATAATTTTATTGAAAATTTATCAATCATTTGAAATTTTGTTAAACATTCGGCGACATTATGAACGTAAACTTGAATTCAAGTTACTTAAATTCAAGTACTTGAAATCAAGTAACTTGACTAATGAGAACGAGGCTTCACCTACCATAGTAGCGCATATCATATTATTTTCTAATTCGATATTTGATGGAATTATGCAATTATTGCTATTCTCTTTTGTCCATTACCTTTTGCGGTGGTGTAGTCTGGAAAACCATCAAATACTACATGTCTGGAATTTGTTGAAAATTTATCTCTGGTGATATTTGTAGTTTTAAATATGGCATTGATGCTAGACTTTTCTTTTCAATTGAGTATCATCGTTAAATAAAAGTCAAATGATTGAAGTCAATTCGTATTTAAAAGATGATCGCCACTCTTGCAGAATTCTGGCGACGCAAACAATTCAGTAGAATAACTACAAGCAGTTCATAACAAAAGTTTCGTTATTTACCTCAATTCCGTGAACCTGAGCTTTAATAGGAGTAACAATTGCTTTCTTAACATCCTCTCGCGTACGCGGCGAGAGCAGCATACATACACATATCACTACCAAAGAGAAAATAAACAAATAGAAACGGATTCTTAAATGGAGATTTCAGTCATCGCGTACCTCTAAATTCGTGGTATTTTTGATCAACATCTAATGAAATTTATATGTTTGGATTTCTAATTCGAATAGGCTTGCGTAGTGACGATTTTTTTCCTCTAGAAAACCTGTACAAAAAGATTCAATGCATGTTCCTGAGTATGTAAAAAATGTACCCTCAGAATTCTCACAAGCGGAAGAAGATTTACTGAACAAGGCCTTGCATTTTTGTGTGCGTAGGTTCCGACGATTAAGGCCACAGTAGCAAATTTAGATGTAGCAGTCGAAAAAGTAAGCAGAGATGAAAAGTGCGTAGCCAGATCAGTGTCAAAAGAAATCATCAAAAATTCAAACATCACGAGAGAGACGTCAAAAAACCGAGTCTATCATTCAATTGAAAGATATCTTAGAGAAAAAGATGTCTACTACATGAAAGCTGACCAAGGAAATGCTGTATTCATTTTAAACAAAACTGAATATGACGACAGGGTACAATTGATGATTGACGAAGGTTCATATCAAATAGTAAATCCAAACCCTTTAAAAATGGTCAAGCAAGCTAGGAAGGCCAGATCACGAATCGCAAAAAATTTGACGCAGGGTTGCAATGAAGATTATTGTTATCGATTCCCTAGTTATACGCACTACCAAAGATACACAAGCCAGGTAACCAAAAGTCAGTGCTATTTATCCGATTATCTCGATCGACGATACCATGTTTATTCAATCGGATTGGCTGGAAAATCAACATATAGACCAAGATGCCAGATTCTATAGATTTATATTGCAATCTAACACGAATATGCATGAAAGAGAGCTATTTTTGAACGTTTGGAACATCAATGGGAAATCCCCTGTCCCCTTTTATGACGAATTTGTTCATGGGTAACCTAGAAGAGAAAATCAATAGATGCATCGAATTTTTCAAGAATCTAGTACATATATGTGGATGATATGCTTGGTGTTATTGTAAAGAGCCAAACACGTTCCCTCCTAAAATTCCTCAACGGTCAATCCCCATCGATAAAGTTCACTATGGAAAGTGAAGATAACAACCAGTTGACATTCTTGGATATTATGGTAAAAAAAGGAGAAAATAAATTCCGCTTCAGCGCATATACCGCAAAAAACCCATAATGGGCAGGTATATCACCAATGAGTCGTATCATCCGGTTCAACATAACGGAGCAGCTTTCAACAGCATGATACACCGGTTGGTCCAGATGACGAGGTTGAACTGCAAAAAATAAAACAAATCGCGATGGTAAACGGCTACACAACTGAAATGGTGGACCAAATAACTCGGTCTTATTAAATGAAAAAAGCATTAACGGATGCAACAACTTGTCTTACATGCCTGACCCAATAGTGAGATGTATGTAAATTGAATTACATATTACAAAGTACTGTCATTAAAATTTAAGAAACAATCGAAAAATTTTAAAGTGGAAAGTAACGAATCAAAATTAGGGCTACAAAATTCATGTGGAATTTACATGATTGTTGAACACAATTAACACCAACAATAGGATCACCAGAATGATTTTACATCATTTGATTGCGATCGGAGATGAAGACGATCACCTGTTGAGAGTGCAGAATCCATGGGCTGACCCAACTTTCAGGTGGTTTAAACAAAAACAGGTCTATAGCCAGCATAAAACACTTAATATATTTATCCGGTTATCAGGCTGTCAGCAATATTTTTACACATAATGATAAATTAATTGCAATATGCGAAAATACTTACAATTGAACATTTATCGCGAAAAATCACTTCAATATAACCCTCCGAGACTCGTTACTCGTCATAAATCAACATACAAAAGTTGTGGGCTGTTCCCTTTATCGTAAAAATATCAAATCTCGTTAGAAGTACCGCTCTGTAATGTATAAATTGTGGTGAAAAATACTGGTATGAGCGGAAAATTATTAAGCTTAACATTAGTTTCTACAGTAAGAAATAATCAAAACATAATTAAATAGTAAATAAGAAACTGCGAGTAGATGTTAAAATGCAAAATTCTGAAAATCAAGTATTCACAGACTAAAGCTCTGTCTCTTACTTAAAAGGAGTTTTTTTTAACATAAATATGGCTTCATAAGGCTTGCACCTTATCTAGGGAATTAAAAAACCAATAAAGTTGAACCTATATGCTCACTAAATGAACATAATTAATGACTAATTTCTAGTACTAAAAATTTCAAGGTCTTACCAGAAAGTTAGTACCCCAAATAACGAAGACTAAAAGAGAGTGCAATCGATCAAGCTCGAAACACTGCTAAAACACAAATATTTGGTCAGACGTATTAATTAAACAAACTTTTATAAAAGATTGATTTGCAACATACTTTTTTTAACGTTGTGCATGCAACAAAGTTAAGTTTGTCACGTGAGTTTATTTAATCTAAAGTTCCTTTAATAAATTAGATAATGTTTTATAATAAAATACAAAATTTATTTGGTAATAAAAGCTAATAATTGGTCAGCTAAAATGAGCTATTGGTCAGGTTTAATAATTTATATAGTTTAAAATGAGCAAGAGCAAATTTTGCCATATGACCATACAACATGCTTTTTAAAATGTTGCTCATGCGTCAGAAATGAATTGCTACGCGAGTCTTTTTATTTTTATTTTTATTAATAAATTAGGTTATTTAATTATAAAAAATAGGCATACAAGGCATACAAATTATTATAAAATCATTTAAAAAACATGTTTGTTTCCGATATAACAAAAATAAATGTATTAAGATGTCTTGCGAATTTATTTATTGTAATCTTTTCAACTAAAGATTTAATTATAATAAAGTGCATAGTTGGTTCGGCATCATAAATAGTGCGAAAAAATTGATTGTAAAATAATATCTGTTTGTACTTGACAAATTTATTTTAGCTGGTTAATTATCAAGGTTTTAATATTAATGAGAATCAACAATTATTACGTGATAAAGCAAAGAAGAAAGCATACAACATTTTCATTGATAATTTACTAGACAAGCCTGACCAATTCAACTCTTGTTGACTGACCAATTTACCAAATAACCAATTATGTACTTATGTACTTTACCATATTTAAATAATCTAGATCGAGTTATTAGAAAATAATAGATTTTTTTGCGCTTTGTTACAGTTAAATAACCTAATTAATTACAAACTACATAATTTTTGTCGCATGCGCAATATTTTAAAAAAGTCTGTTGTGTACATACAGCACAATTTGTATTTAAATCAAGTGATTTATATCAGTATCGCACGATAAGAAAATGTCTAAGGTCCTAGTGTGGGACTTGTATATATAGTTGAAGAATGAGTTTATAGTACCTCGGAATTTTTGATAAGCTCATTTTAATTTTCGGTTAGAAAATTATTACTGTCTGTTGAATCTAATATACAACTAATGCTGTTTCAAGGCGCTAAATTCAAAAACGGTATTTCTTGTAAAATAATTCAACCAAAAAATGATAAATAAATATAAAACCATCACCGACTTAACACTGTAGAAATGATTTTGTTCTTTTCTTCTTTTGAACAATTCGTCGTCCCCTATAGTACACAGATCATGAATAATTTTCTTATTATTCAAAATAATAACGTCGCGACAATAAGCTAAATTCAATTCGACGACGAAGCGAACAGAATTTAACGTTATATTGAAGTAATGTGTACATTTAGACACAAAAAAAAAAATTAAATCGGCTAATTTGCTTCCATTTTTGTTTTTGTTGTTTATTCTTCTGGGGATAAATTTTGGTTCTATTTCTATACGAAACCATTCTTTGTCGTATCCCAACATTTTATGTGTAACCGGACAAAATTAATTTTTTTTTGTGGTATACGAGGATTAAAAAATAATAGAAAAACCAAAAAAAAAACGTTTCGGAATTTTACTGTTATGTATCTGTGTGTATGTGTATGTTATCATAACGCAAAAAATAAATAATATTATGGAAATCCATTTCATTTGCATACAAATAGTCTTTTAGTCATTTGCTCTTGATTATTATTTGTCGTTCCGTTGGTTTAATTTTATTTTTTATACATATTTGGTTTTTAATTTTTGGTCTGATTTAATTTTTCTTTTATTTTCATACATTTATTTTCTAATTTAACTTAAAAATGGTTTCTTCAATCTTTTTAATTTAATGTGTGGTATTTTTTAAGTTTATTATAATAAACCAAGAGGAGGCAAAAGAAATCAATTATAAGATATGTATAACGAAGCTCTGTTATTACGAAGCAAGATGGAGATGATTAACAAGCATACGGATAATTTAGTTACGGAGGAAAATTTTGAATGATGTAGAGGGGAATTAACCAAACAAATAAAGAATCGATGATGACCAGACCAAATATAGGTGAACAACTAAAGGTGGGTACATTTTTATTGTATTTACTTTCTTTTTATCATCCTAATTTTTAATTTTATTTTATTCGATTATTTTGCTTAATTTTCTATTTAAATTTTTTAATTTGATTGTACAGTAGAACAAGAGGTGTAACGTGTTTTTTGGCAAGTTAAATATTTATAAAAATAACTTCAAATGCAAATTGGCGCCATTCGAAAATTAATTAACTGAAGAATTGGAAGCCCAGATCTTTTCCTGGACCCTGTTAAAGTTAGCCGAAAGTTTCCAGCCGAAAGTAAACAGTCGGTAATGCAGATTACGTTATTAACATTCCAGCCGAAAATAAAAAATTTTGTGGTTATCAACCAGAAGTAAATAGGATACATGAATTGTAATAAAAACTTTTGAAAATAGTCTTACGTGAAAAACTTTGTTTAACCTAATCGCGGAAAATATCGGAAAATCAGAAGAATTCACAAAATTGGAATAAAATCGACCTCTAGAGTATATATCTGAAGTTGAATCGTTTTTATTGGATTTATCAATAGCTATCACAAGAAAAAAAATTTAGTTCAAGTTTCCTGTGTGGGAAATCTCGGAAAATTCGAAAAAGTTTCTAGCCGAAAGTAAGAAATTAATGCATAAAATCAGTACTGATGTTTTTTCCTGCAATAGCTATTAACAAGTCACGTCAATAAAATCCATCTCCAGACATAACACTCTAGATTTTGATTTTATTCCGATTAAAATATTTTTTGGGTTTTGCGAGGTTTCCACAATTTTCCAGGAGAAACTGGAGCCAGGTTTTGCCATATAAGAATATTAACAAAAGTCTTTAATGCCATTCATGCGTCCTTATTCATTTTCAGGCTCAAAAACACAATCTGTGTTACAGATTTTTTTACTTTAGAGTAATGCAGTCCGCATTATCGACTTCGCACTTTCAGCTTGCAACTCTCGGCTAACTTTAACAGAACTACAAGATGCCAGCTGGGAACAAGCAAGAAACACACAGGTTCTAGCCTTTGGAAATTGGAATCCCTCTTTATTCTTATAAATTACACAAGTCAAGTCATACTGATTATAGTTTCGATGCCGTATTTAACCGTTGTCGGATGTTCAATTCATTAGTTTCGTAAATGGCTCTAGCGTCTTCCGTTTGTTTTGAACTTTGTTTTGCTACTGTTAAGTTTTGTAGTGTTCAGAAGTATCAAGTATTTAAAGCAAGCAAGAAAATCAATTTAAATTTATTTACAAAAGTTACAAATAGTTTTGAAATTTTAAGATTTTCGAGAAAGTAATAAATTTAAAGAATTTCAGAATTTTTAAGAATTAAAAATTAAATATATGTAATTTATTTAATTAAATTATCAGTGATTTGAGGGATCAGTAATTTACCTATTTAAAGATAATTAGGATTTTACAAATTTTCAGAAATTGGAGAATTTTCAAATACATAGAAATTTAAGAATTTATACCTATTTAGCGCTTTATTAATTTTAAGATCTAGATATTGAAAAGTAAACGAATATCTTTAAAAATTTGATAAATTTCATTTGTGTCTGCTTCGTGAATTATTTAAAATAGTCTGTAATTTAAAAACGTTAAAAATTTCAAAAAAATTTAAGAAAATGGAGAATCTAAATTATTTATGATTTAAATTTTTGTAAAACTTTTAAGAATTGTGATGATTAAATTTTAAGAATTAATTGAATAGTAAAATTTTTTAGAAATTTTAATAATTTTAAGTATTCCATAAATTATAAGAAATTTTACAATTTAAATAATATTTTGAAATGTTATTTCAAAAAAAAGTAAAATCAAAAATTTTAAAGAATTTTTAGAAGTACCGCAATTTTCAAAAAAATATTAAGTTTTAAAAATATTTCAAAGATCTTAAATAATTTACATAAAATTAAGAATTGTAAAATTTTTGAGAAATTAAAATTGTAAAAGTTATAAGCTGAAAATGGTTATCTACAATACAATTTCAATTTTAACAATTGTCATCAATTTCATAGAATCAAAAGTTGAATTTGCTTATTTTATGTGCGCTCACTCTCAATTTTTTAATTAAGCGAATGATTGTAAATCATTAAATTTTTCCTGTGGATAAGCCTTTCAACTTCAATTTCGTTTAAGCCCCTTAAATTTCTGAACTTATCTGGCGCAATAAGTTTAGGCATAGCTTTTGAAATTATAGACTTGGTGGAAAATGAATACTATGCATTCTTAGAATTTAGACTTTAATAAGAAAAATGTTATATAAACTATAGACAAAAGAGTGATTCTTATTTGATCAACAGCATATAGTTAAAATTTTAATGATTAAATTTTTGTATAAAATATGTTTTATAGTATAGTCTTTGTACAGTGGCGGACGGAGAATTCGAAACGATACTATTAAAAAAAAAATCATCAGATATAGATCCTGCGCATGCAAATTTGAAAAACCACTTAGTTTATGTTCCTGAGTTTTCTGTCTCAATAAATCAATTCAAAAATAGAAATTGATAACGTTATTAAATGGAAACTGCAAAAACATTCGATGCGATTCTTTAATCTGTTAGACAAAAAATGAAATAACCAAATAAAATAATTTTTATTATCTAAATTCATGTAATATAACAATTCAAAATGAGTAATATTAATAATATACATACATTTTATACTTTATTGGATACCCTTTATTTTTGATAATTGCCTTACAACGTCTCGGAAGACTAGCTACTAGATTCTGGCAAAGTGCTACTGGTATATTTTTCCAAATTTTTTCTATGTTTCGGAATAGCTTGTCTGAATTTGGAACTCTGCAAACCAAAGCGTCACAAGGTGTGATTTGTGTTTTGGATCGTTAACCTGCTGGAAAATACATGTAATTGGCATGTGTTCAAAGCAATAAGGCTCCATCATATTTTCCATGATGTCTACATATGTTGGTCCATTCGGTCGTTTATTCTTTAAATTGGGCCAACGCAACGCCAAGAAAGTGATCCCCAAACCATAAAATTCCCACCTCCATGTTTAATAGTCTTAATAGTGTATCTAGGATTATTTTCTGAATTTTTTCAGAAAGCGCATTGCAACCCAGATTCTAGTAGCATACGTCTAACCATTCTAGCACTTTCTGTCTGTATCATTCCCGATGAGATTGCTTCATTTATTTTCCTAGCAGTCCAGAAAGGATTACGCTTACTTTCAAAACAAATTATTCTATCTTCCCTTTGAGTAGTTTTCCGGGCTGGAAAATTTCTTGGCCTATTTTCGAAGGTACCAGTCTCATTATAGCTATAAATAGCACCACGAACCATTTTTTTGGACACCCCAACTCTGCTGCGATGGCTGACATTGACGTATTTCGCCTACAATACTTCCATATAATAAGTTTCCGCATTTCCGGCGTGCAGCTGTTATTTCTACCCATTTTATGACTAAATTTATACCGTGTAACCCAAATAAGAATTAATAATATAGTTATATATTTTTTAATTGCTTACCATTAAATTAATATTCACACTATTTTTATTCGAGGTTTCTAATTCAATGTCCACACTGTTTAAAAATTTATTTGGAATGAAACAATAGTTCTGTAAATTTTATCATCCCGCACAATATACATAACTGGGAAAAATTATCTAAGTTAACTGTAGATGAACAACCATCAAATTTATAAAATAATACGATACTATTTAGTTACAATTGCAGGTAAAATTAATCATACAAAATATTATTAGTTCTAGTATATTACCGTTTCTAATTCTCTGTCCGTTACTCTATTTAACATTTTAAATTTTGGCAGTATTCTTTCTCGATTATTTGGTATCACGTCAAAATTACCTCACTTTAGTTCTAAATGTGAAACATTTAAAATTTATTGAGGTTAAAGACACCTATGTGAAGTTATCCCAATCCCAGTAAATGAAAAATAAATCAATCAGGCAACCCTAGAAAACTTAAAGCCATATTTAATACTGTGTGAAGTTAACGCAGCCCAGGATTTTATTAAAATTATATTAAATACCGAAATTACATAATATCCAATAAAATAAAATCCACATACAAAATTAATAAAATTTATATCATCACTGCTATTTTTTATTTATTTGCACGATTTTACGGAGCACCTAAAAATATATGGATGTTATAACTAACCATTGGTTTATTTTGCAGGCAATAAAAATATCTCGTTTTGGTTTCAGGGATACCTGACCATTAGCTTTAATGAAAATCGTATTGTTCCAAGTGCGCGAAATATAGCCATGGGTTGAGAAGTTCATTGATTTTTAGTTTTGGCATATCAGGCGATTAATTGATCGAAAGATAAAAATGTATGAAACTTCTCAGCCCAAAAATACGATTTTGATGGATTGTTTTCTAAATTAAGCTAATGGTATCCCCATCTCAAAAATGCTAATCACTTAAACTAGATATTTTTATTTGCTGCAAAATAAACCAATGGTTAGTTATAACATCCATACATTTTTAGGTGCTCAGTAAAATCTTGCCAATAAATAAAAAATATCAGTGATAATATAAATTTTATTAATTTTGTATGTGGATTTTATTTTATTGGATATTATGTAATTTCGGTATTTAATATAATTTTAATAAAATCCTATGGGCTGGGTTAACTTCACATAATATTAAACATGGCTTTACATTTTCTAGGGTTACTTGTTAGATTTTTTTTTATTTACTGGGATGAAATCCTTGGATAACTTCACATACGTGTTAAAGACAGAAAATTGTGAGATTAGAAAATCTCTAAAATTAAATAGTTCTGATATAAAATACAATTTTATTCATTTGGCTATTAAAAATATTAAACATGAAGATGGTTAGAAATATTATAAATAAGAAAATGAAGTTTTTAGAAATAATAAAATTTAAAAATTTAAAAAATTCGTTACTGCCTTTCTTAGGAATTTAAAAAATAGTCGAAAAAATAGACATTTATGGTTTTACAAAGAGATTTGATACAACTTTAGTTAAAAAAAAAATTAAACTATTTCAAAATTCTATTTAGCAACAAACTCTAAATTACACAATTCACTAAAAATTAAATCCACAAATAATTTTTTAATAATCAAATTTTGAATTACATAATTCTCAAATTCTTTATTTATTCCAAAGTTTTGCGATTTTAACACCTTTTATTTGAAAACTATAGGCTTTTCTATGAAATTAAAGGTTTACTGATATTATCTGCCATCTTCTAAGCTAACAAATTCCAAAAATATCCATTTACGAAATTCTAATATTATAATTCTAATTTATATCTGTAAAATGCGTCAATGAATTAATAACAATAATTAATTAATACAACTACATAAATATTTAAAAATATTTTATCTTTTGGAAATACTTTATCTTGAAGTTCTTTCTTTGGTATTGAATCCCGATATACTAAATCAGAAATTTCGACATTAATCCAAATTTAAAAATTTCATAATACAGGTTTTGTGAAATTTGATTATTGAAAATTTGCAATTATGAAAATTAGGTATTATTTAGCAATTTCTTTAATAATTCGGATTGAAATGTGGAAGTAAATTGGTAATATTTTGAAAATTTAAAAATTTGAGCAGATTTGTGAATCAAGAAAATTAAAAAAATAAATATTATTTAGAAAACGTAGGAAATGAGGTGACAAATAATTTTTTAAAGTTTGCCATTGTGGTTATGATGAATGTGAAGTTGGCGAAAAAAGAGTTTTAAAAATGTTTTTTGGCTAAACATTAAAAGTGTCTTAACTGCCAGAAACTGTATTCCAAATTTTCGTTAGGATATTAATATTAGTAAAATGACACTATATCAACGCGTTGTAATGAAAGGTTGTTTTGCAGAGTTCAATCCCTATACGGCTTGATATATCAAAAACCTTCAATTCTGCACCACTGGATCTCAGCTCACAGGTATTGATAGATATAGTGGTGTCTGGCAGATGTTAGATAAGGTACTTTCCTTATTAAACCTATATATCTGTGCGGTGGATTTAAAGATATTTTCAATTGTGCAATTGGATCTGACCTCACAGGAATTGATAAATTTATAGTTGTATATGGTAGATGTCAGATAGTATTCCCTCCTTATTGAACTGATGACCTATACCAACCCTAGTAAAGTGTTATTTTCGAACAACGAAAACCAGGTTGGTGGACAAAAATGTCCACTTTATCTTAACTCACAGAAACTAGTTAATATATAAATGTTTATTTTTAATTCAAACATTTCAATTTTATATACATTTTATATCATTATAACAGGTCAGCTAAAAATTTGGAGGTCCAATTAGTTATTCGTTGATTATTTTTTAATTACTAGTGACATATTCGGCACACATATATTTTATGTGATACTTGCAAACATATTTCCCATATTTGCTGCAAGTCCACGTCGTTTTTGATTTCTCACGGGACATTTTGAACAAAGTTCTCTCTTTTTCGATATATCTGTTCTGCTTGTGGTGGATGGTTTATTCATGTCTAGGATATTATAAAACAATAGCCTTTCAAAAACTTGCTCTTGGTGAATATTTTCTATTTTGTATATGGGATTCAATCAATCCCAATGCCTCTAGAAAACGTCGTCTGTTACAAAACAAATGCATTATATGCAGTAATATCTAGAATATTACAAAAACCCGCAAATGGACATCTTCTGGTTTGTCGTTTTGTTGAATATGTTATTATAATTTTATCCAATACATCTAACCCACCTTTAGTTGTATGATAGTAATTAATAATTTCTGGTTTTCGTTGGTCGTTGGTAGTGTCAATTTTATTAGTGAAATGTTTGGTGCTCTGTAAAATCACAAGTCGATACTTCATTGGTACATAAGAAACCAATATGGTACTTTCTGAAAATGCATATTTTGAAGTATACTAAGACCATGATCTTGAATTTAGGATTTCAGGTGATAAAGGCTATTTATTTTTTTTTCACTGTCTCGACCATTGTAATAAATTTTCTTTTAATAACTCCTGATCAGAGTTCAAATTTAAAAAAAATTATCGGCCGTAACTGTATGTACTTTTAATCCATCCACTAAATCCAAAACAATTTTAGCACCAATATTACTTTGACGAGGATCATTTGGTTGCTTGCTGCTATCCAGAATTTTATCACGCATTTTGCTGGTTTACTTTTTAGGTATTGCCTAAACTTACATCTACCGCGAAACCGTAACAGCTATTCATCAACTGTGATTCTTGCTGATGGATTATAATATTTTGAAAGAAGATTGCACCACATATCCCACAATTTATGAATGGGCTCAAACTTATGATTTGTTCGGCGTCACTCTACAATTATTTTGAAATATTTGCTGTGACATTGCTGCTCGTAACAGCGGCCTTCCTTTATTCTCATGATATAAACTTCCAATCGTTTTATGGATCGATTTCTAAACACCAATTAGAACTAAACAGCCGAAAAAAGCGTATAATTTGCCCAACGCTAAATTCTTCCATTTCTCTCCGAAATTCTTCTTTCTTTGCATGTTGGTGTTTCTCAAAATTAACTTTTCAATTGGGCTTGTAAAACATAATTTGAAACTTGACGTGATATCGGTAATTCTGGTTGCGGCGTATATTTTAATCCCAGGCGTCAAATTTAGTATAAAACTGTTAGTTAATCTCCCCTTATTTGATGCGAGTGGAACAACCTGTTACAAAATATCTCTATCTTTTGATATAAATCGATTAACTTCTTCAGCATAATTAACATTACATAAATTCATCGAGAGATTGTTCATCTGAATATAAAATTTTGTGCAGAATTTGAATTAGAACGTGTTTTTACTTTTGTAATTTTTTACAAATGTTATAAATTCACTCTTGGTATAATCACTTTACTATTATAATATTTTAGCACTGAAAAATTTTGTGGTTTTGCTAAGTAGTTTTTAGTCCATTTCTTAATGGATATTTTTGTTCTCGAACACTGTTTACGTTTATATTTTTTTTGAGAGAGACTCGCTGATAGTTCAAAGGAGGAAAGAGTATAATATTTAAGTATCATACATAAATATTTTTGGAAACAACAAATTTCACATAACTAGTTTTGAATATTGAGTTATCGTGGTTTAAAAATTGGTTTTGGACAAAAAAGTCCATAATCTGTTTAGAGGGGTAAAGGTGTTTAATAGAGGTAAATCCGTATACAGCTAAAGATATCAAAAACATTCATTGGCGGATGTTAGATAGGACCCTTACCTTATTAAAATTACAACCCTTGTACCAGCGCAATAGACACAGGGAAAGATATAGTGATGTATGGCAGATGTTAGATATGGCTTTTCCCTTATTAAATTGGCAACCTCTTTACCAACACGATAGATTGACCTAACGGTAAAGGTACTTTATAGAGTTAAATCTATTTATAGCTTATAATATCAAAAACCTTCAATTGTGCACCACTGGATCTCAGCTCACAGGTATTGATAGATGAAGTTGTGTATGGTGCATGTTAGGTAGGATCCTGACTTTATTAAATTGATAACCCCTATATCAACGCGATTGATGGAAAGGTCAACCCATGTGAGCTGAGATCCCGTGTTGGACAATTAAAGGTTTTTGTTTTTTCAAGCTATCTCTAACTTAACCTTATTTTGTTATTAATATTTGTTAAAAATTATATAATTTATGATGAATAATTATTAATTATATCAACATTAAATACATAATATTTCCGGAATGATTTTTAATTTTTTAAATTTTCGGGCTATTGATTATATTCAATGTTAAGCGACTACACATTCTAAAAAGGCTTTTTCGGGACGAAATGTTTTTTTTCGGGCTAATCTCAACGGATGTGAAGTTGGCCCAAAAATCCATCCCGAAAAAAGTCTTTTTTAAAATATTTCTCGGCCAAAAATTAAAAAACGTCTTAACTGCCAGCATTTAAATATTTAGTAAAAAGTAAAACGAAATTTCTTTCCGAATTTTCAAGAGGATTTTTTACTTTGTAAAAACTGTATCAACGCGATGAATTGAAGGGTGTTTTATAGAGGTGAATCCTTATATTGCTTATGATATAAAAAATCTCAAAATGTCCACCACTGTTATGTTAGTTAGTACCCTTACCTTATTTAAATGACAATCGCTTTATCAATGCGATGAATTTAAAGATTTTTTATAGAGCTACATCCATATATCCATACATATATAGCTTGGAATATCAAACATATACAAATATCCACCACTTGATCTCATCTCACAGGAATTGATCGATATTGTGGTGTATGGTAGCTGTTGGATTCGACCCTTACGTTAGAATTTAAAATTAGAATGGAAATCTTCCTTTTCCAAAATATTTCAACACAAAATTTTGGAGAACGGAATTAAATTTTCATTTTCCAAAATTTAAATTTTCGTTTCCGGTTAATGGAGATTTAATATTAAAATTAGAGTGGAAATCTCCATTTTCGAGAATATTTCAACAAACTATTCTGGATAAGGATGATTAAATCTTGGAAGTTTGAAGATTTTTCATATCTCAAGCCATATATGGATGTAGCTCTATGAAACACCTTTAAATCGACCGCGTTGATATAATGGTTGTCATTTTGATAAGGCAAGGGTTCCATCTGATGTTAAAAATTAAATATTTAACACATTTAATGCATAAGTTTTTTAATTTAATTCAGTTTCGTATGGAACTCAGACAAAGATTCCTATTACAGGATGTTTTCGGCATGGCACGTTTAAAAAGAGTTGATATAAATCTGTAACTGTACACCATATTTAAACAATAATCCGTCTTATTAAAATGAACTGATGCCAAAACACAGCTTGGCTTCAAGAAACCCTTTTAAATATTAGTGTTGAATTTCGTAAAATATCGTCAAATATTATCGTCAAAAAAAAATTCCATGCATATATATGGCTCATACATCAGGTACTTTCTGATTTGCTAACCACTTCGCATGAAAGAAATAGTCTATCAGGTTGAAACGGTAATATTTAACTTTAACAAAATTATTTTTTAATCAACTCATTCTAATTATTTACGAAGGCGCCAATATTTTAATGTAGAATCACAATAATTTTCTCTCACCTCTTGGTCTACCCACCTACCTCTATAATTTATTTTATTAATTAATTTTAAAATGATTTTGGTAATGTTTTCACAAATTAAAATAATTTGCATGTTTTAAGTATTTTAAATATATTATATATACATTTTGGTTTTGCTTTTGATTATGCAATTTGAATAATAAATTATTTCATTATAGAATAAATTATTATAATTTTTTTATTTTTGTTTATAATTGATTTTAATATTTTGTTAGATGGGATATAAAGAAAATTGTACAGTACTTACACAGTATATAAAAATGTATACTGAAATTTATGTATAAACAGGTTTATCATTCAATCGTATGGTGAGACAGCGGTATGTGGTTTGCGTGATAAACCATAAAATAATTGTTTCACCAGTGTATTTGACATTTATTAAATCTCATGTCGATTCATATCATAATTTTGAATTTTATTTTTATTTTTTATTTTTAATACCGCACTTTATCAAATTTGAAATATCTCCAATGGGTTTCATGTACAGACATATGATATTTTAATACATATTTTATTATTGTACAAATCAAATTATAATTAACCTATACAATATTTGTGAAGTAGATATTTATACCTGACAATATTATACCTACCTACCAAGGTTTATATAATAAAATATTTTTCAAAATTATCTAATCGATGAAAATGTTTTGTATCTATTATAATAAATATTTTACGTTATAGCACTAATAATATTTCACATGATATGTATGAATATAATATAACTATGGATTTAGGTACGTGTATAATACACACTACTTCAAACACCTAAATCAATTGAAATATTTTTATTTTTTATTTTTTTATATTTCTATTGAAGCAATAATAGTTGTAATATCGTGCTATCAAATCACAAATCGATCACAATATTTTTAATACTTATTTGCCTGTGTATTGATTTCACCATTATCGTTTTGTTTAAGTTGGAATAATATTTTTTACAACAATGTAATAATATGTATAGTATAACTATTATTTGAGTACAGGCGGCGACATTTGAATAAATGTATTATCAAATTTATTTTCCTTGTCATCGTATGTTTAGAAAGGGTTGACATATGGAATAATTATTTGCTTCGAACATGTTGATGTATGAATAAGAATTTGTCTTGGTTAACCACAATAATATCAAATAAAACTCATAAGTTCAACGGCAATAAAACACGGAAGGGAGAAGAAAATCGGATTTTTCTCGGGATTTTTGGCATTTTTAGTTATTATGAAGGAATGCCAGAAGTGAAAAATTCATCAAATTCATATAGTTCACGTACTTAAATGTCCACTTATATACTGAATTATTGGGGTTTATAATGAGTTTTACGACGCTAATAACTCCTAAAGTTAACGTAACGTCTAACTTTCATTACATAGAGCGTGGTCGCTTTGCAGCCGCAAAATCGAGCTCCGGAACCCTACAAAATTTGTAGCTTTATAAAAATTAAATGTATGCCTATATATCATACAATCTAAATTTTTTGCCCTATACTAGAGTTGGCACAGTACAGATTTCTTGTACAATAAAATTTAGAAAAAGTAGGTTTGTATTTTTTAAAATTGCTCCTTTTGTCCAAAAAGTACAGCAGAAATTTCAGAACATTAAAATGAAGGTCAGGAGGAGGAAAATTATAAATTCTTCTTCAATAAAATTATTCGAGAGCGGAGAAATGATAAAAAAGTGCTTTCCAAAATGGATGTTAAACACTTTGTGGAGTTAGTGAAGATTTCTAGTTGAATTTTGAATGACCAATTTCCGATGGAAGTAAACCTCGTGCTCAATTAAACTTTTAAAAGTCCTTTACTTCATTATTCTTGCTTTATAATCTACATTTTTGTAGTCCTTCGATAAAAAGCCTTTTGTTAAAATCCAGTACATCCTCTGCGTTTATTGGGAGTTTAAGGCAAAAAATATTTATTTGGACTAATTTGCTATGCCAATACCGTATCCAGCATTTAAAGGATTCAAATTATTTATTAAACACGATTTTTAGTTAATTAACTAGAATTTTCTTAATTTTATAGTATAATTCGAATGAAATTTTGTAAAATCTGTATTCAGAATTGCATGCAGATATTACATGGAATTTGTGGGAATCAATAAAATTAAAAGTTTAAATCTATTTAGATTGTTTATGCAGGGAACCGATGTAATATAAAACATACTAAAGAACGTTAGTATGTTTTTAGTTGGAAGAATTTTCAAAATTTCTTAATAATTAAGAACTACATAAGTCAAGTTAAATTCTTTGTACAGGCCAATCAAATTAAAACTTTAAAAATCTTAAAATTAATAAAATTTGTAAAGGTATGCAACTAAAAAATTCATTGAATTTATGGAATTTAAAGAGTTTGAAAACTTAATAAATTTATAAAGTTTGTCGTATTTACAGAATTTAATTTAAACTTTATCAAATTCATAGAAATAATAGAATTTATAGATTTCATAGGATTTATTGAATTTATAAAATTTATACAAATTATAGAATTTATAGAAATATTAAAATCTATCGAACTTATTAAATTTATTGAATTTTTTAGTTTTGTTGAAGTAAAAGAATTTCAGAAAATTACCGAAATTTTAAAATTATTCAAACTTGTGTTTTTAGAATTTATGTTATTTATAATTGTGTTTATGGAACTGACATACTCGAAACAATTTAAAGAATAGATACGCTCATCACTGACTGACTCCCTGAATAACTTGGGAACGCTTTACTTATATTTCCAAATTATATGCAAATTTTAAAACTGAGCAGCCTGAGTGGTGTAGGTATTGACCTGTTAACAACAAACTTCGAATAGGAAATGTTTTATACTCGATGCTCACCAATGTACTTAGTAATTTATTTATTTATTCCATAATGTTGAATTATATTAATACGAATTGATAAACAAAAAATTTTGTATTATAAAACAAGGAATATTTATTTATTTATATACATCAAATACATCTTTAAGATCATTAATTTTATCAACTGGCATTATGTTAGTGCGCCAGAAGCAATTTGGCGTTTGCGAGAATCGCCGATGCATGGTAAATCACATATTGTCATGAGACTTCCTGTTCACCTACCGAATCAGCAAAGGGTCACCTTTCAAGAAGGAAATGAGGAAGAAGCATAAACAGGATCAACTAAACTACAATCATGGTTCAAGCTCAACGAAAGTGACACGAATGCAAGACAATTTCTGTATACAGAAATTCCTCATCGCTACGTATTTTCAAAGGGAAATTGGCAAGTAAGAAAGCGATGCAGTGAGAAAGTTGTCGCTAGAATGTATATACAATTGGAGTGAAGGATGAAAAATGATTTTATTTGAGAATTTTACTTCTACCTGTACGTGGTACAACAAGTTCTGAATCGTTACGAATGGTAGAGAACATCGTTCACCTTTCTTTCAAAAGTGCAACTTTTTAATTGATGGTGCCATAGATCTAATGCCTAAACAGTTACGGGAAATGTTTGTATACATTTGTTGTTTTTGTTATCCTTCTCGACCACTCATGTTATGGGAAAATCACGTCGCTTCATAAATGCATTTACCAACATGACACACTCGTGTCAAACCATTGACATTTTGGTAGAGTGCCGCGATGCTAATGATAGAATAGAAAAATTCAATGTTAAACAATTTGACGCATTTAATTGAATCATCAGATCAATTCACGATTCAAATTTAAGAACTCGAAGTTTTTATCTAGACGATTCTGGTGGCTCTGGAAAAACGTGTCTCTACGATACAATTTTAGCATTCATTCGAGGTTGAGGAGAAATTGCATTATCATTTGCCACAACGGGAATTGAAGCACATTAATCAATAGTGGAAAGAAACAGCGGTTTTAAAATGCCAGTTCCACTGCTTGATACTTCAATCTCATCTATACGACTTAATTCACCTAAAGCAGATAGTTTATGAGATACTTCTCTCATTTTGATTGTTGAAACCACAATGTTGCGAAAAACTGGATAACCTTTTAAAAAAAATTATGAACAGCGATGCAAGTTTTGTAGGCAAAACAATGGTTGTTGGTGGCGATTTTTGTCAGACGCCTCCAGTCGTTTCCATGGGCACACTCACATCATTGAATGCTGCATTAAATCAAGTCCAATTTGGAATTATTTTAATTAGCTAACTCGTTCAACAAACATACGGAGTAAGGGTCAAAATGAGCACAATAATTAGTTTCTCAAAGTATGATCAGCAGAATTGCCTCACGTAGTAGGAATATATGAAGAAAAATGATTTCAACTCGAAACTTGATTGAAGTAATTTTTGGCGATTTGCAGCAAATGCCAATGCAAGAACTTTCAAATCGAATCATTGTCACGCTAACAAATGCGCTTGGATATGAATAGAAAAATAATTAATTTGATCGATGGTGACTCTCAAATCTATTATAGAAGATTCAAATGACTCTCTCAATTTTCTTGTTGAATTTCTCAATGAGCAAATTCCATCCGGCATGCCACCTCATGTGTTGCTGATTAAGAAAGTTGCCATCATCATGTTACTGAGGAACTTAAACCCTAAAAAAGGACTTTGTAACGGTACCCCATTGAATGTGGAGGAGCCTGGACGAAATTTGATAAAAGCAAGAGTTACTTCAACATGTAATCACAATGATGTAGTCTCATTCCCAGAGCTTTTTTTTATATCTCCAAATTAGATGCTCAAATTTTAACTGAGTACCCTGAGTAGATAAAAAGATGCGAATTTTTGAAAAAGTTCATCAACTTACAAATCTGCCCTTTACGTAAAAAAATGTTAATCCACTTTTGGCGGTCCTTAACAGGTAATTATATATACAAATTATATCCGTCCTAGGGCGGTCTGTACCCCCTAGTAAATAAAGAATTTATAAATTTTATAGAATTCTACAAATATGAATTTTATAAATTTTTTAAATTATTTCTATTTTATAGAATCTAATTTATAGAATTGATTTAATTTATAAAATTAATAAAATCTTTAGGGTTTATAAACATATTAGAATTTATAATATAGACTTTGTAGAATTTATATAATTTAATTGATTTGTGGAATTTACCGAATTTACTGAATTTATGAAACTACAGAATTTATGGGATTTGTAGATTACTGAATTTATATAATTTTTAAATTTTAGAAAATTTATCGATTTTTTGAAATTTATAAAATTTTTGAAATTCAAAGAATTTATAAAATGCATATAAATTGTGAAATTTTTAGAATAAGTAAAATTTGAGTTTGTAGAATTTATTAAACAGACAGACTTGGAACATTTGATAGAACTCTGACAATCTACAAAACTTAAAGTAATTATGTATATTATTTATAAGATTTCTAGATTTTATAGAATTGATAACTTTAAAAATTTGGAATAATGTATAGGGTTTATAAGCATATTACCATTTATAAAATTTGTAGGGATTTTAGGATTTACAGAATTTATAAAATTTAAGAAATTTATTAAATTTTTAGACTTTAGAGAATTTGTAGAATTTACAGAATTTATATGATTTATAGAATTTATCGGGTTTAACGCATTTATAAATTTGTAGAGTTTAGTTAATATCTATGAAATCTATAAAATCTATAATTTTTCTTAAATTCTATAAATTGAGTAAATTCTACAAATTCTATTATTAAATAATATACTATATATTCTGTAAATTCTATAAATTCTATTTTTTTTTAATTAATTAGAATTTATCAAATTTACAGTTTCTAGAATCTAAAGAATTTATATAATTTATAAAATTAGTAGAATTATAAGAGTATAGAAAATTTGCACGATTTATAAAAATTATGAAAGTTGTAGTATAAGTAAAATTTGTAAAATTATTCCCGAAATTGCAAAATTTAAAAAAGTATTCAATTATGAGAATTAAGTAATAAAATTATAGAATTTTCGAATTTTAATTAATAGAAATTATGAATAAGTAGTTTTATAGAAATTGAAGAATATAAAAAATTAAAAAATTTATAGAACTTACCAAATTGAATAAATTTAAAGAATTTTGTAAAATTCATTGAGTTTATTGAATTTATAAAATTTATAGAATTTGTCAAGTTTATACCACTGACAGAATATAATTTTAAAAATTATGAAATTTTTAAAAACAGTAAAATTGTCGAATTTGTGTAATTTATTATAAAATTTAGAGACCTGTTTATATTACCATTTTCAATTAACATTACAAAGAAACTTTCGGGTCTTACTCATGAGTTATTACACTCTATTTGACCGGCGTTGTTCCCTTCGTTATCCGTTTGTCATTTGTCATATACTTGTTATGAGTAAATACTTATTTGAAGCAACTATGAATAATATTTATATTAATACTAATCTTTTTATTGCAAAATACATGTTCTGGTTCACGGAAGCTGGAAGCTTGAACTTCAAAATTTATTAAAAAATTTTAAACATAAACTTGCAGCTTGATTGGTTTAACATCTGGGCTACAAACTGACAAACATATAGGCGAAAATATTAAAATTCACTTGGACCTCCCAATTTATTAAAAAATCTTAAATGTAAAGAGGATACAGACTGACATACTGACAGACGGACAGACTGACAGACAGACACCATTTCGAAACCCACTACTCTGGCCTCAGGATACATCGAAACAGATAAATCTTCATAAATCTAGGTCCAACATTTTCATGATTATACTTTATACATAGTAAAATTGACCAGCTACATAGTAAAATTGACCACCGATAAAATCACTTTAGTAGAAAAACGCACTAATTTCAGTACAACCGTCTGCAATTATTTTATTGAAAAACAAAACTGATGACCGTGATTGAAGCGATGACTGTTCTTCTGTTTCTCAGGCCTGATCATCCATAAATCTTTTTTTAGAAACTCCAAACCCTACATTAAATTTAGGAATGATTCTTCATTAATATTGGTAATTTTGGCAGCTTAAGCAATGTCTTTACCTTCTACATACTGCTTATTACATAATTATTTCTTTTGCTGCAGATTTATTTTGGCGTATATCCCTCTATGACGAACGACATATAGGAAGACATCAGGCAAACTAAAAATTTAATACGCTACTAATGGTTCCCTAAATTTTGTACCATATTTATCAACAATTGGCTATTCAAAAAATACCAACCAGCTGTAAATTTCGTAGTACTCTAATGATTCAGTTCTGAAAATCCATTAAAATTCCAAATAGATTTTTTTAACTATTAATAGAACAATAACACGCCAATTTGAAGTTTTAAAATGTCTGTTAAAAGTTCGAATTTTTGCAGAACACATTGTTGCTAAATATAACAGTTCTCTACATGTACCGACATGCTTTCCCTTTCGCAAGATACAATTTTTCTTTATTTCTATTTAATTCAAAAATATTAACTGAAATTATTTAATCTAAATACTAACAATTTATTTTTGTCTGCAAATTAAATCAACAACAAAAAACGAAAAATGCACCACAAACTTAAGTTATACCAGCAACAGTTAACAAATCACAATATTTAGACATTTTATACAGCAATACTTAAGAGGCGTAACTACCAACAAACCAAACAAAAAATTTAATAATTTGATACAATATACATGTATAATATGTTTGTTTTTATTTTTTAGCACTTGGTGAATTAGTTTATATATGTACTCACCGAGTAGCCCAGCTTAAAATTGTTCCTTGTTTCTCCAATAGAGAAGAATCAATGCAGCTAAGGAAAAGCATAGACCCACTGATCATCGGTATACCACACTAAATAATATAACAAACGACCAGGGGCCCACGGTGTACTACGCAGAAAAATACAGTCACCGGCCAGTGGATCAACAATATACCGGTGGTATACTGGTGCTATAAATAATATTAAGCGTGGTATACCGGTGGTTACTGTCCGCTTTTAGTATTATTTAGTGTGGTATACCGGAGGTGCACTGGCAACTCAGGATGCTTTTCATCGTGGCATACCTGTGGTACACCGGCAGGGAACCTGTTAAAGAAATAAAACAAAAAAATTAACAAAACATCGAGAGACTCGTGACAATGCAAACAAAAGCAAAACGAAATAAAAAAAGAAAATGTATTTTTTGTATTGACGATTGGAGCATCACGGATTCCATCTAGTTGACATTTTTTAAACTGCTAGCTGATAATTTGATGTTCGAAATTGTTATAAACAATTCCAATTTTGAACAGTAAATGCAATTTTTAATTACCGGATTGCCAAATTTTCTTTCGTCGCATTTGTGACAAGTGTTTATTTTGTCAGTAGCATCATTTTAACTTTTTTCCTCCAGAGGCGCTTTCTCTACTTTTATAATCGGCAATAGCAAACAAATTGTAATACCTATAAAGGACGTGGCTGTCATAAAATGGCGATAAATGGATTATTTCTAAAGATGGCAGTAGTAGCTTTTAAACTTTGTTTTTGTTTTGTATCGAAACAAAAATGTAAACAAAAGCAATCAACACGAATAAAATTGACAACTAGACATGCATTATAGAAACAAATTAATTTTATTTTTTATTTACGTGCCAAAAATTAAAAATTGTTAAACCTGACATCTTTAGAAATAATACCGTACTCAGTTTTCACCCATGAAATAATACTGCATTATCGATACATCTGAAAAGTATAGCTATGTCCCTTATAGGTACTACAATTTATTTATTGTTAGTGATAGGAATATTGTGTTAGTTGTATTATGCTATAGCCTTCTCTGGTCTTCGTATTATCATTAATATACAATACAGCTTTTATAATTTTTTGTAATTTTTATGTTTGTGAAGTATTTAAATTATTTTAAAATTTATTTGTGTTATTTATAAGACATAACTTAATTATATAACGTTTAAAACTAAAAATTATCCAACATTTTTCGTTCAAGTAAGAAGAATCAGGTTGGGCTAGGTTTAGTATTCAGCCAGGAAAAGTTTTAAATGGATTTAACGGTTTTGGCAAAGTTTTTAATTTTTATTAAATTTGGAATTTCACAACCACCAAAGTTGTATTCTCCTTAGACCATAGAATAGACTGGACTAGGAAATGCTAAGCCGGTAACCGAGTAACCGATAAACCTGTAATTCGTCTTAAAAATGTATTCCGAATTACCGGTAATTGCATTTTATTTACCGGTAAATTCCTACTTTTACTCTTTACCCAGTAAGGACTGGCCATAATTTCACTTTCATTCAGACCCAAAGTTTTTTAAGATATGATGGAGACCACAATATAATTGAACGCGTACTATGGCTACATCATTAAATCTACATTTAATATTAAAGCACATTTTAATTAGTGTTTGAAGTTAATATCGTCTGATAACATCAGTGTTATGAATTTAGTTTTTAAATCGTTGTTTGGCATACAATCGCAAAGTTTTTCGAATTGAATTTTGCCTTGAACCGAGTGAATCATTTTCGTAAACGCCTATAATGTGCTTCCTCGTATTATTTGCAAAAATGTTAAAATGGTCTTAGAACCGCATGCTCATAAATGTTATACGAAATATTAATTCTAATTAATGGTATTTTTTTACTAATGGTCTACAGTTTGCTCTGTAATTAAAAAAAAAAATATTATATTTAATCAGCCCGATTTTCACAATTTAATTAATTAACATTAAGTTAAAAGTTTGATAAAATTAAAACAATAAATTAATTAAACGAGTTCGTTTGCTCCAAGAATTTAAACGACCGGTCGAGGAAGGAAAATAGGTAAACATTCGAATTTGTGAATGTGCGATAGAAAGGATTTTTTCCGATGCTGGTCAAACTTGTACACAAGCGCGGTAACGCGGGAGCGCCAGTATTCGGATTCTCTATGCTCTCCTCTTAACAAGCTTATTTTAATAATGAAAATTATTCCTATGCGATATAAAATTCGAATAGTTTTCTGGCGACTTCAAATAAGAATTCAAATTCAATATTGATATAATTTTTTAATTAAATTTATTTATATTATTATTTTTAATTAGCCAGACAAGGAGATGAATGTAATAAATTTATTTATGAACAAAGTGCATTTGAATTTTATTTTATTTAAATAATTCAGTAAATTACCGGTAAAACAAGTATTTCCCAAAATATTTACCAAAAAACCGGTAAACTGATTTAGTCCAAATAATGCATTCCCTAGATTGGACCGCTAGCGAAGTGGCGTTTCCATAATAAATTATGAAATAGCTTGTCTTTAACATTTGTAGCGCAAATTAGCCATATAACCGGTTCGGGATTTATACTAACTGATGTTTGCTGTAGTAACCGGTTCGTCCATGAGGCTACTTTGCGCTGCAGATGATGGATACAGTTAAAAGCCATTGCTGGCGGTCCATTCTATTCTATGGTCCAAGGCATTCTTAATAAGTGCTGCATTCCCAGACTTAAAATTTACCACCTCTGAGGGTGTGAATCCACCACAAACCATAAGTCCACAATGATAATGGCATCGTCATCAAATCACACTGCAACTGCCCCCAGGTTTGGTGGCGTCTTGTTTGCTCTAAGATTTTATTAACTATCCTCATTAATACACATGTTTACTTTTATGGATCGATCACTTATGTTAAGGCACATTGGATCGTAAATTTTGTGAGACAATAAATTAAAAATCTGATTTAATATAATTTGATTATTATGTGTTAGCTATAGTTAGATATTAATTTAATAATTTATTGATGATGATCAGATAGACTAACGTAACATATACATAATATATCGAAGTAAAAAGTAAAGACTTAACGCAATATAAAGAAATGAAAACAAGTAAGCGCTTTAATTAAAGTTTTTTGAAGTACCATTTGTGATTGTAAGTAGGTGAATACAATTTAGGCATATTCTTGATGGAGTAGTGGATAGTTGAAGTATCTGTAAGCAAAGAAGGGTACAAGGAGAGATGAGTTTAGTTTAGAAATTTATGTTGATCAGAATGGCCCGAATTAGTTATTAATATTTGGTAAATGAAAAATGATCGTGTACACCCTGAATGTAAGGATCCAATGAAAAGTACACAAATTTTGACATTTGATCGTTGAAAATGAAAAGATTATAGCGGAGGTTCCTTTTTTTAATTTAAGGGTATTTTATGGTTCAAAATTCGCTTTGCGACTTAGGGTTCTTAGGGTCTATTTTCTTGTGTTTTCAAATCCCGATGGATCCCGGGGGTGGTAAGAAAAAATGTATCACGCTGATTGTGGTGTTGTAAATAAAGTGTTACTATCTTTTCCTTCAAATAAAATTAAATTCACTGGAAGAGTAATAAAAGGTGGTCTTGCTAAGGATATGGGAATATATAGAACTGCTGTTTATAAGACATTTCATTTAATGATTTTATAGCGTGGGATCATTCCAACGAGAAAATATTTATAATTTTGTTAATAGAGAAGGGTACCCAAACCTAAACATACAAGTAAAATTAGCGCAATTTACAAGTCTTCTTTTGTTTCTTGGGAACAGTGGATATGTTTGTAGCTTCATAAAGAAGCCTACAAGACATTGCCGTGTGGTTACCGCAATAGCTTCTAGTCTGTTATTTGTTGCGCAGTTCTACATATTTAGGGTAAGTATTTAAAAATCTTTATGTAATCGAGGAGGATACAGACAATCACATTTAGGCCTTCGATGGAGAAGACGAGAATAGAGATGACCAGCTACGTATTATAGGCCAACAAAAAAGTGCTGAGGATGAAATACAAAAAATATTTACTGATTTTGCGCAAATTAAGCAAAAAATTATTTAGATAAATAAATAGAATTAAATTATCAGAAGTACTACCTTAAAATTAAGTAAATACTTAGTAGTAGTATAAGTAATACTTAAAAGTAGCACCTTTTACGGAAAAGGTAACTTTTATCAGTACTTACTATTTTATTCGCCCCATCCATTCCTTCTTTTAGGAATTGGCCGTAATTAATTGACGATTCGTCATTATTAAACCTTTCGCCTCGGAGACCTAGATTAGGTGCAAAATTATTTTCGATGGAGATTGGTTTCAGTTGAGATTTTCTATTTTTAAATGACGTCGGTACCAATATGGCTTTTTTAAAAGCTCCTTCAATTTTGCCCTTAATTTCGACCTGTAATATCGATAGTGATTTGGATGTTGGTCGAGTACCGTTTTTAAAAAACCCATTTAAGTGACAAAACCCAATCGGGATTTAAAAAATCTTTAATACTACCTAGTATATTTCAAGAGGAAATACCTTGACATGTCATATTATACTTCAGTGATGAAACTTTGAATGTTTTCTATTGACTGAGGAATGGCTGAAAGTTGTATTGTATTGCCCACTCTTGTATAACAATTGATTGGGCATCATTTAGAACCATTTTAAAATAATAACAAGAGAAATACTGAATCAAACATTTAATTAAATGTTATTTACAATCACTCTGATTTATTTTAGTTTTAATAATCACTTTTATTTTGTTTATTGAAATCCTTCCCGAAAATGTAATATTACATTGGCCTACAGATATTTTTGACTAATATAACCTTAATTTTTTTGATAAGTAAGAAAAAAGGTATATTGGGTTTCTGTTCAAAAAACAAAATGTAGTTTTAAATAAAGAATTTTAATTAGGAACCGTCAATAATTTGGTAGGTTATAGCATAGACATTCATACTAGATTTCTCATTTCATAGTAACTAACGGAAAAAACAAAAACTTCTGATAATTCCAATGTATCGTTGTGTTGTGTATTTTATAAGGCAATAATTTTAGAATGCGTTGCAAATATAATACGTATATGCAATACACCGATAATATTTAAATGGAAAATTTTTGTTTTTATTTTTTGTTTTTAGTCAAATGAGAGATCTATTATGATTGTCTATGGTTATAGGCTTAGTGGGCATGGTTACGTGTTATACGTTTGGCAGTGAATGCGGTTACTAATATGTATGCGAAAGATTGTATCAGTAAAAATTAGTTGTCATTTTAGGCATCTCAACTCAAGCGAAGCGCTAGAGCGAGAAAGATGCCTTATATCCCCGCTATTTTGTCTGTTAACCAGTATTAAGTCGAAAAGTATTTATCCGATTTTCATAAAACAAAAACAGACTTATAGATCTTGATCAGATAAGAAAAAAGTTGTACGGCTAAGATCTTTAGGTTTTCAGATTCCAAAGTTATAGACGCGTAAAGATTTCCTTTGCGATACATTCACGTAAAAAACAAAAACATTAAAAGTACATAATAGAATACACACTATGTTCAAAAATTTTTTTTGCCTATGAATGAATGAAAATGATTTTGTTTGAATGTATGTACATAAAGTAGTAAGTAAAGCATGCAAGTCCAATTATTATTGTTGGCTTTATTGTAGAATTAGTGCCTATGCCTAATGGTATATGTAGATATTATATGGACGGCATTGTTGAGATGCCGGTAATGCGATTACATCCTGTAATGGGCTTCCTACTTTTTTTATATAATGTTCAATACACTATTTTTCGGTGGAGTGACTAGCGCCGCACAGTGGGAACCCTCCATACAACGCCGTCTCGAAAATAGTTTTTACGAAAGTTGGTTTTCCTGAACTTTTTTCACAAGAATCGATAGTTTAATTATTAACGTGTATTAACGTGTATATTGATTTACATTATTTTTTGCGTTTATTTGTATTAGCAAAATTAGTCGCCAAAGTGCAGAGTTAGAATATTGGTTCGATCGATTTACTCATACAGATATTTCCAAACAAGTTTTTTGGAAATCTTTCCTTTCGAGCTATATATGTATTATACATTTTTAGAAAGCGCCAAACTTGAAATATTTATAGAAAATAAAAAAACAATCATCTATCTTATATGTTCGAAGCTATTCTCATTTGAATGCGGCTCTTTTTTACGTGGTTTTCATGGTATTCAAATAGACATTTGAAGGTTGGCGCTATTTACCGCAGCGTTGTTACTTATCTTATAAAAACGTTTGATTATCCCTAATTCCAGGATTTGCCAATTTTTGCCATTTTTTTTTTCCATACGCAATAATTGTGATGAAGTAATGTTTTTGATTTTTAGCGCTATTTTATTTTTTCTGTTTTATGCCCAACATGAGCACATTTTTTCCAATGACTACTCCACATTTTGTTATACAGTATATAATAAAAATGGGTTATTTTAAATAAAAAGTGGATAAATACTTTTTATCAATTACCGCAAAACAAGTTAAAACCACATACAGTTCTTATTAAACATTTTGCACACTGCACATTAAAGTAAATCGTATAAATAAGAGTTGAAAGTGATTTTCTAGCAGTATCTGAACTGATTTTTTGATAATTCGTTGCCGTGAAGTTTATCATAATGAGTGACTTTGTTTGTACTCGTAGGGTTTTGTGTGACTTTTTCATAAACTCGGGAACAAACAATACCGAGTTAGAAAAATATTTGATCGAAACTTTTGGATTATCATTAGAAAGAGCTGATATAGTTATAGCAAGTATTCGGAAAAACTTACTAGGTATCTAAATTTAACGATCGATGGCAAAAATGGAGAAGAACAAAAGATCTTTTTGAAAACGCTAACAGTGTTTGGTTGGATGGTGAATTCAGTACAAGAATATGTATTTGAATTTATACATAACGCGTATGCCCAACATTTACGGTCTATTGGTGAATTAGATGAAGCTTCAATTATGAGTATTGCACGAACTTCGCCTAAGAAAGACAAAAAAGAAGTCCTTAAGAAGATGACTTATGATACGAATACTTATTCAAAAGACGAAGCTCTGTGTATATATATTGATTTGGACTTCTCGTTTACCTAAAAAAAATATTTTTGTCTTTCCGTCATATAATATGATATTGGATGCGAAAAAGATGTGCTATCCCCCAAGATCTAGTATCGAAATTAATGATATTGAAGCTTCTATTAAACTGAAAGATCTATTCGATCATACTGTAGCTCGGATTCTTCAAATAAATTCGGTACATAAATCAGGACATAGAAATATGAAATTATACGTTAAATGGAGCTGTGACGGATCATCTGGTCAAAGTGAATATAAACAGGCACTGCCAGACGAGCCTCAGTTAATATCAGATGCTAATTTATTTATTGATTCTCTTGTGCCTATGAAACTAATTGACTTATCAACAAATCTTGTAGTCTGGCAAAACACTATATGCTCTTCTGTTCGTTATTGCCGACCCATTTACATAAAATTTGTCAAGGAAACTCCACAGCAGACTAGAGAGACTGTTGACGATATCAAAAGACAAATTGATGAACTTACTCCATCACTGGTAAACAAAGATGACGAGGTAGTGGAAGTCAAACATGAACTGTTTTAACCATGATTGATGGAAAAGTTGCGCAAGTATTAACGAATACATCATCTATGATTCTTCTTCGAAAACGAAGATGCATTTCAATATGGACTTTCCACTCTTCATGCTTGGATTAGGTTTATGGAAACTATTTTGCATATTTCTTATAATATTTCGATTATGAAATGGTCAGCAACAACAGAAGAAAATAAAAAAAGTAAAGAAGAAAAGAAAAAATCTGTTCAAAGTAAGTTCCGAAATGAACTTGGCCTACATATAGACAAACCTCGACAAGGAGCTGGTAATAGTAAAGACGGCAATTCTGCGCGAACATTCTTTTCTAACTATCAATGTTCAGCAAATATTACTGGAGTTGACGAAGAATTGATAAATGCGTTATACATCATATTACAAACATTATCATCTGGAATCGCAGTAAATGCTTTCAAATTTGGCCAATACGCAATCGATACCGCTCGAATATTTGTCAATAAATATAATTTGTACTATATGCCTTCCTCTCTCGATAAAATCCTTCTTCATGGAGAAAGTGTTATAAGACATTTTGCAATTCTACCAATAGGCCAAATGTCTAAAGATGCACAAGAAGCGCGCAACGAAGATTATAGGCGATACTGATTACACCATTCCAGGAAGTGTTCTCGTTCAGCAACCAATGAAGATGTTTTTCATTCATTATTATTTACATCGGAGCAATATATTTCAAGTTTAAGGGGTAAAACCGACATTGCTTCCTGGGATTTATTATTTGAAGCTAAAGTTCTTTTGGATCTGCCTGAAAGTGAATAATTCATAATAAATTATAATTATGTGTTCTAAATAATAAATAAGATAATTAATAGTCGACTTTATTAAATTTATTTGATATTTTTTGTTATTTTTGTATAATATTTTTGACATTACCATTTTCCTATATTTTTATACAATACAGTTAATCGTTTATTTCATTAAAATGTATTTATTTATAAGGCTAATGTATTCAACAATTCATGTAGAAAAAATTAAGTGTTTATCACTTGAGACTAAATAGATACACATTTTAGAGACGGTGAGCCCGATTCGGTCCCACTGTGGCCGGTAGAATTAACGCCTACTGGCCTTATTTCCATTTTTTTTACAAATTAAATTCAATGGGCGTCATTTCTTTTTCCGTTTGATTTTAAGGACCATATATGTATTGTGATAATTTACTTAATTTATTAACTTGTTGGTATTTATTAATGTTTAGTTTTTTCTGTGGGTATAAATTGTCTCTTTGATTTCTCTGGTCTTTCCGATAAATAAATAAAAAACGGACCCGATGTAATAAGGAATACCTTGAAATTCAGTAATTTAAGACAAATCCAGACAAAAATATTTCATAGGAACCAACGTGATACCCAGGTATTATGATTTTGGAACTAATTTTGAAACCGCATTCAATAACATCAAACCTCAATGTATCATATATAGGTTTATAATCATCGATTATGTCCGCAAAAAGCATACAAACAAATAATAATAACAATTATTTTAATTAATTTTTTATGTTTTATAATTCAGTGATATAATACCTTTCCAATTTGTAATATGCATAATTTGCAAGCATTTTACGATTTTTTTGTTTAATTTATAATATATAAAATACAGATTAATGAATACCAATTTTAATTATTTTCATTTTTTCAAGTTATTTTTGTTTTCATATTATAATTATTTGTATAATCCGCATTGTATGTAACTAATTAATATGCATTAAAATCCACATTTAACTAATTTATGGCATTAAAATTTGCAAATATATGGGAAAAACAACAAAAAATATTAATTATAATTCTGACACAAACATTTATATTTCAATTTTATTTTTTTTTATAATTATTATTATGGTTTTGTTATTAATTAAATTATAAACGGTTTTTTCATGAATAAAAAATAATAATAATAAAAGTAGTAGGAGTAAGTAATAAGCATCGTAAATAATTTATTTAATATTTAGAAATATTAACCCCGTCATCATATGTTATGGCTTTTGGTGCTGTAAAATTTATTAATCCTAAATTATAACAACAGTTTTTGATTTATTTACATGACATAAAATAACATAATTAGTTTAGTTAATTCGAGTTTAACAAAACTGGGAGACAGTGTCAATATTTTGATTTGCGTAAGCCGTTTGAAAGTTGCACGGAGCCTTCTTTTAATATATAGATATAAAATCATACCTGCGGAGCATACGCATATTTTTAAACAATTTATTACCCTTCCATCCTATTTCCACGCTTAAATATATGACAGCAACTTTTTGATTTGTAATAATACGTATTTTACAAAGATTTTTAATGTCGTATACTTTTCAATAGCAGCAGTCAAATACACAAGTAGATATACGAGTAAGTGCTGTTTATATACAACCAAAGAAAAAGAAAGTAAATTCCATGTTGCCTTCATTCATATATGGTAAGCATATGTATGTAGCTATATTATGTTTTCAAAGAACAAGTAGACGAGGAAATAAGAGTAAAACATACTTTCTTCATCTCCTTATAATACTGTACATTTGAAATACGGAAAATAAAAATAAAAAGATTTTCATTCAAAGTACTTTAACTTGGATATAAATTGTATTCAGTTTTAGAAAACATCTTTTGAATATACATTCGTTTTTTATGCTTAAATTTATTTTATGGATATACGAATACTCGTATACATACATACTCGTATATCTAAATAAAAAAAAAATTGTAGTCGCATTTCTATTCCAATTTGAAGACTTTTGTTATTTGAGCAAGAGAATGTGTGTATCACTTGCTAGACACAATTTTATTTTTATTTAGAAGGCAAATTTCGTATTCATAGTTTTCATATACATACATATTTACATACATATATGATCCACACTTAAATTTTATTTCAAATGTGAATATGGCGACAATCACAAAGATGGGGAAATAATATTATGTACATATGTATGAGTAAAAAGATTTAAGAACGTTAAAGAAGATTTTTTTAAATAAGAGTATAGATATGGTTTATATATAAGTACATGGTTTTAATTTCAAACAGATTTTATTAGTTCTTAATTTAATGGAGCTGGCTAAACAAATATTCAAATTACAGTATCTGAGCTAATGTTAAATTGAAGACTATACTCAATTTGTTTGCTTCAAATGTAAATATAAATCGCTAAACGTTAATGACTCTCTACATAGATGTGATTTATACATAAGCAAGCACCAGAAATTAGAGCTTTAAATGAATATGTATGGTTTACATTTTACATGTTTCAAATTTTTAGGCAGTACTGAAAAAACATTAATATACGCACATATTTTCGTTAAATGGAAAGTATTAGTTTCGCAAATAATGAGTGTGTCCGAAATACTAATTAAATGCACACTTCTTAAGCAAATATTTCCGACAATTATTTAAATATTGAGCAAATGCTTTCAAGAAGTCTATAGTTTATGAATATGTAAAAATTAATGCAGAAGTGAAAGTGAAACTTTTTTAAAATAGTTAGCCTATTTTACAGAGGGCTTCTTAATTAATATTTTATAAAAAGGTAGGTCCTATGTGGCCAACCTTCGCACCACTACTTCAAATCTTATGACAAAAAAATAATAGATAATGTAATGTCACGATAGATTTCAATAATAAACAATTTATTTTCCCTACTATTAATTTGGTAATATTAAACAGCAATATTTAATATTGAAAGACGAAGACTTCGAATAGTTAAAATTGTTTTACAGAAAGCTCCGTATTCTAGCACATTAAAATAAATGTTAAGTTATTGTGTTTCCCCGCTTCCTATTTACATAGCATTAAATAATACTATTTATAATGCCAGCCCAAAAAAAACTATCATGATAGCAAAATTTATCATGACGGACTCTCAGCCAAAAAATAAAACTATCGCGGGGAAGGAAACATACTGATATAAAAAGAATTTTTTAAATGTGCACAACTAAACTGAGTATTTTCTCAAGTCCTATATTGTTGGCAATAATCTGATGATGATTTTCTGTTAGGCGTATCAATTGCCAGTAGTTTGAAATTTTTTCAGAATTTTGTTATGGGGAACACATAATATAGTTAAATATCACCGCAGAACCTAGTGAATCATATTTAATTAGAGTTTCATAATTCAATTGAGTATGACCATGGGATCTCCATGATAAAATTCTAAAATAAAGGACTTTCATCCCAAGTCAAAATTCTTAAAAAAAATCGCCATTGATACGTCTACCAGAGATCATCATGAGGTTGGTGCCAACAACACAGGACTTGACAAAATGCTCAGTTGAGTTGCGAAAACCAGATTAAATACGAATCAAGATCTTTACGGCCATATTTGGCCATACCATCTCCATGACAATATTCTGAAACAATTCCAGAGTACTGGCAATCGATAAGTCTAACAGAAAATGATCAAAAATTGGTGCCTACAATGCTACAATATCGGATTTGAAAAAATATTCTCTTGAATTGCGGAAGGAAACGACGCAAATACTCAAATTGCCTGTATTTTCAAAGTTTTCAGAAAATTGAATTCAAACTTTTTAATTTTATTTTTATCGCTATCATTCAAATTTAATTAAAAGTTTGTAAATCTCATTAATTAACGGAAATTGGCCAAAGAAAACCTGAGGGTCCGGCCATTTCAAAGTTTTTATATCAAGTGCATACTACCAAAATTCGAACAAATTTCATCGGCAGAAATTCGTACAACATTTGACGCAAATACTGCTTTTTATTTATATGGCCGACCCCAAGAACCGGCCATTTGGTTATTTTTATATCAAATACATACTACCGACATTCGAGAAAAATCATTTGACATTGGGACTTTTGATTTTTGTTGAGCAAATTTACTCACTTCCATCGTTTGTTCGACTATACAAAAATCGCATAAATTTATACAATTTATTCTATTGACACTACTACGTTTTTTGCTATTTGCTAAGAACTTTACTTCGATATATTATTTTGGTCCATCTCAATGCCGAAAGAAGCAAGATGCAATTTCGTTTTCCGCCTTTTTCCAATTCCTTCATGTCATATGTAGTAAAATGCTTCATTTGGTAAACAATTGTGTATTGTTAGATTGTAAGTTCACAATTGTCGTTTATAGAAAATTACATTTGATCGAAGTACTGGTGCAGGGAGGTACTGAAGTAATGGTTCTGGAAGGCTGTAAGTCTAATGAGTAAACTTTAACATTTAAATTTGATTTCGAAAATTTTTTGTTATCCTTCTTTAAAGTAAAACCAAAATCTGTCACTGCCACTTCATGATGATGCATGATTGTCGGATTAAGCCAGGCTTATTTAAATTTTTAAATTATCGCACTTGGAACAAGTATCCGACTTTAGCTTTTTGAATTTTAATCCCGTTTTTAAAATAAACAATTATAATCAATATAATTAATAATTAATTATTTAATTTAATTTAACCTCTAGAACCCTCTGCATATTTGGTTATTGAAACTGCGGTTTGGCGTATGTAGAACTGCGTATAATTTAATACATTAAAGAAATATTCAAGTCCCATTGCAAATATTTTTTGCTCATACGTCGGCGAGTGTATAAGTTGGCAATACTTAAAGGTAGGCATAATCTTCAGTAAATGTGTACTTCATTTAATTAGTAGAATTTCCTAATTCGATCGTTTTCCTAAAATATTTATGTTGATCGAGAATTTATATGATGATTTATTTATTGATGCTAGATGCTACTTCTGTACAGGATTTTCTTTTTTTGTAAAACTTATTTTGTCTGCCCTTTATAAGTAGCATCATCGCAACTTTATGATAGACTTGAAATTGTAATTTAAAATAAGGAATATCCAACTAATTTTTTAAGACATTGGTTAATTGACATTTTTTAATTGATGGGAAACAAATTTTTGTGATCCTAATCACAGGAAGTTTTACCATTTGGTTCTTTGTTTTGCTGAAAAAAATTTGAAATTTTGTTTCCTAATATAAATTTTTTTCTGTTGACAATTTTGTTCGGTTCTTAGAATTTTTCTTGATATTTCTCCAATTTTAACCGATAATATTTTTAACAATTTGTATATAATTTGTTTTCCTACACTAGATAGGTTTAAGAATATTGCCTAAAAATGATTATAATGATAATATGTGAGACCATTTATTGAATTAATAATTGGTATTTAAGGTAAATTTGGTTTGTGGATTTTTGGTAAGAGATTAAAGAGATATAATTTCGGAATCACTGAGGAATAATTCGTTAGTTTTTCTTTTTTTTTTTTGGATTAATCGATTGTTTTTAGTAATTCTAAGAATTTTTGACGCCGGACCCACCGTACACCCTTTTTTACATTTACTTCGATAGATTGGATAGGATTGTTAGTATAGGATTGAGATCAACCCGGTTACGGTTGGCGGTCAATTGTTAGTAGTTACATATGTATGTTTTCGAATAATTACTTTACTAAATTTTTTCTAAACACTGCTTTCCTTCCTTGGCATCCTAACGTTAATATTAATAAGTTATCAATTATTTCTTATATATTTGCCACCACCTTACTTTCTTCGGCCGTTTTTAATTGATTGATACTCTCCACCAATTAAGTTTAAATTTAAGTTTAATTTAATTTCTATAAACCTGTTATGAAATAATCTTGAAGTGCTACAAACAACCTTAATTTTAATGTTCGTGTCTTTTTCCCTTCTCCACCGGATATTTGTTGATATATAATTAAGAGCTGTCTAAATCTAATTATTAACTAACTATCCATTTTATTTTTTTTTGTAACAACTGCATTCTGAAATAAAAATAACATTTATTAGTTTGCTTAGTCCGATTCCTGGTCACTTCTGAAAATCGTAATTATTATTCATTTAAATTCCATTTAAGAGTTATAAACCAGAAGCTCAGAGGCGACCTAACATAATAAATATAATTAGCCTCACCTGCTTATTCAAATGATTTCCGCCATACTGGTCGCTGTTGCAACTTGTAAAAACAGTTTAGCCCAATTTACTCTTATAAATAAAGTAAACCAAAAACCTGTCATAAGAGATAATAGAAGTTTGTATGGACGCTGTTCTGTAATAAATTACAATTAATGCCACCAGTGACCAAAATCAAACTGATAAGACGTTAATTAGTTTCTGAAATATGAAGTCCAAACTGGAGTTACTGGAAATCAACAGAAAGCAAAAATCTAAACAACCCAATTTCTAATCTACCTACATCCGTTGGATAATTAACGTTTCCTGAAATCGTGTTTCTAAACTAAAACAAATTAATCGGGTATTTTATGACGGCATCATTTTTAATAATCAACTGGTTCGTTTCCTATTCTATGAGGCTTCAATCCTAATTTACTTCAAAATTAATGATTAATTAAAAATCAGCCCGTTAACTCCCTAAAAATTAGGCATCTAAATTATCAGGACAGCAAATAAATTAATAAATTTGACAAGCCTTAAAATAAAAACCTGCACGGATTAAAAAATTGTATCATAGGTATTCGAGCATAAAAATAAAACAACGGAGCTTCAATCTTGTATAAGATACAGACACCTAATTATTGAATAAGGACTGTATCGAAAAGAAAGTATCCACAAAAAAATTTAGTTTTCTTCGCCTTGCTCTAATTCTATTGTAACGGAAAAGTGCCGTTAGATAGAATAGCTTTCTGTAGGTAAATATTGCGTGTGATTTTTACAATTTGTTACCCAGTTGTAATATTGTCACGAATTAAAGAAGAAGTGCTTAAATTTATTTTGCACAAATTTTGCATTTAAAACGGTGTTTCATTTAGAAATTTAGCTAAGCGCGAAAATATAAGTAAAAATGCAGTGAGAAAAATAATTAATAAGTCTGGGGAACATGGCACGGTAAAGGATTTACGAAAAAACGGTCGAAAACAAGGTCCCAGCAATCCCAAATTAGAGCCAAAATTGTGAGTGAAATTCGCAAAAACAAATCAATGTCTGTCAGAGATTTATGTGGGTGGTACTAGCATAGGAATGATTCAGCGAGTAAAATAAGGCGTGACTTGAAGAAATATAAGAAACATAAAGTTCCGAAACGAAGTGAAAACAAAAAATTGCATGTTAAAACCGTGCAACTGCCCATTAATAAATTTGGAGCTGTTAAAAATCCACTGCATCACTTTTGTGGAAAAACAATAAACTCCGCAAAATTTACCAGAACTTTGACCAATTGAAAGATATTGGGCAATTGCGCAGCGTTACTTGAAAAATAACGGTAAACTAGCAGAAAATTTAACAAAGTTCAAAAAGTTAGTCCAAAGCAACCAGACAAATGAATAAAACTACTGTGCAGAATCTAAGTAAAGGCATCAAATTAAAAATTCGCTATGTATTTAGAAAATAATTTCTCAAATGTTTTAAACATAAAATCTGCTAAGACAGACTTCTAGCTATATGATAAAACATCATTTTATAATACTTAAAATTGGTTTTTTGTGTTTAAAATTGCTTTTTTTTGTGGCTACTTTCTTTTCGATACAGTCCTTACATTTATGTAGTTTGTGTTTTACTGGTTGTAAGTTAAACATTTATTTGATTTAGAAAACAGCATAACAAATTTTTTTTTTCCACTATTCCGATTAAATAATAAATACCATATGAACATTTCAACATTCCAATTAACCGCATATCAAAATTTTAATTCATCAAAAAATAGTTTCAAAAAATTTTCCCAATTGGCATTTTTAATTTCACCACTAACAAAAAAAAACAATTTTACCACAAAATTTCGTGTTTGTTGTGTGTAAATTTTTAATATTATTTTGTATTATTTTATTTTATTTCCACGAAAAAACCACAATCAATTGTACACGTATACACTGTAATACGGTCAGGAGTTTTCATGATGCATAATAAATTCGTTCTGTAATGTTTAAACAGTTTATTCATGATGGTAATATTTATCCATATATCAATGTAAATTTCTAACCTTTCATTTCTAAGAACTTTTATGTGTTTTCTAAATTGGGAAACATATTCGGAAACCTGTATATATTGATATGCTGCATGCATTTCTTAAACAATTTAATGTTTAATTAAAAATGTAAGATTAAGTATTTTTTGTAAAATGTTTGTTTTGTGAAAAGTTAATGTTTTGGGAACTTGCTGTAACATTTTAACGTTTGGATTACTCGTAATAATGTAAAATATTTATTCAATCATGAATTTCTGCAACAAAAATTTTATTAAATTAAAAAAAAAATTTAGCATGTATGCATATTATTGTTTCATTTTAAAATTTAAATTGAGCTTTTTCAATAAAATAAAATTTTTGTTTTTGTATTTTAAGCTTAAATATTGAAATCACTTTTTTTAATTAAATAATTTATATTTACATTTATTAATTTATTGCTCATTGTTATTTTTGTTTTTAATAATATTACATAACAACTTAATTGGATGATGTCGTTATTATTGAACAACTGTGTATTAATTATAATTTTATGCAGATTGTGCATTATCTTCTGGATTAATTTATTTTGATTTTTTATGATGCTTAATAATGAGCACAAGTGCATTACATGTGTAGTTTTGTTACTCGTGTGAAATTATATAACATTATATTAAGTAAGGTGAGAAAATTTAAAGAATTAAACGAATTGTTTACTTTGTATTTATGACAAATAGCTAAATACATAGTCAATTGTTCAAATGTATGTCGATCTTCAATTTCACCTAAAATTAATTTAAAGTTTGTAGGTTTGTTTTCCAACTGTTAGTTCTGCAATACCATATTTCGAATTTATATCTCTTACCAAAAATCCACAAACCAAATTTACCTTAAAGAACAATTGTTAATTCAATAGATGGTCCCATATATTATCATAATCGTCATTTTTAGGCAATATTCTTAAACCTATCTAGTGTAGGAAACCATATTATATACAAATTGTTAAAAATATTATCAGTTAAAATTGGAGAAATATGAAGGAAAATTCTAATTCAAAATTATCAAAAATAAATTTTTTTATTGAGTACACAAGAACCAAACTAAATTTTCAAAATATTTTCAACAAAACAACGAACCAAATGGTAAAACTTCTTGTCATTACCAGTTGGAACTTTATACTATATTGACTAAAATCTTACTAACTTTGTAAATATTGTATGTATTTGTATTGGTGCGAATATTCGTACTAAGGTGCGTACTCCTCTGGGCTGTTTATAAGCTATGTGCACGAATATGGTTAATAGCCTACTACAAAATCATAGTGGTCTTTGCGTGCAAAAGGTCTAGATTAGTTTATTGTTCACCAGAAGCTCCAAATTCCTATACAACATCCAGTATCTGACATTTTTCAATATTTCAATGCTCTATCCCTAGCTTAGAATTCTAAAAGTTTGCACAAATGCGTTAAACATAATGGCCTACCACAAAATCATAGTAGCCTTCGTGAACAAATGGCCTAGAATGGTTTAGTAATCACTTTGGATCATTCCCACGAGAAAATATTCACAATTTTATTAATTGAAACTGGTACCGAAGCCTAAATATAAAAGCCAAATTAGTGCAGTTTACAGGTCCTGTTTCTTTTCTTGGTGCAGCGGATAAGTTTGTAACTCCATAAGGAAGCCTACCAGATATTGACGTGTTGTTACCGAAAAGGATTCAAAGGCTGTTATTTGTAGCGGCGTTCTACAAGAGGTGGAGAACTATCGATAATTTCAACTATCGATATAGTTTCGATAGTAACATAAAAAACAATCGATAGAAAACTATCGAAACAAATTAAAAGACTATCGATATACTATCGATACTATCGGATAGTAAATTTATAAAGCTTTATTCAATTATAGGTTGAGTAGAATCAGAAAATATCAAATTCAAGGGAGGTAAATTAAAAACAATCACAGTTATGTAATTATAATCGGAAAGTTTCCCAGTTTTCCACTTTGTTTTAAAAGCAGCCAATCGTTTTTATGTAAGAAAATCAGCATCTCAACATTTCTGGCTTTCAGACGGGATCGTCGATCACTAATAATTTGACGAGCATATAAAAAGAATGACCACAAGAAAAACTTAACTACAGTAATATCGCCTAATAGTAAAACTCTCTTGTACGGATAAAAAATCAATATATCGATAGTATATAAAAAAGTACCGATTGTTTTCGTTAGCACCAAACTATCGATATATCGATAGTACTATCGGTAGATTTCCACCACTACGTTCTACATAACATAAGAATGCATTTAAGCTATATTTATGGCAATCAAGTTAAGGTCTTTGATGGAGGAGACGAAAATTAAGATAAACAGCTAAAAATTCGTGGTCTACGAAAAATAACTGAGGATAAAATACAAAAAATCCTTACTGCTTTAACAATAAATAAAGACTTAAAGCATTATTTAAATTTTTTCCTGTAAGTACTTGTAAGCAAAAGGTAGTTAGTTATTATTCATTTCAAAATAAGAGAAGGCTTTTACTTAAAAGTAGTACCTTTTATGGGAAAGGTAACTATTATCAGTACTTACTTCGTTTTATCACTCCACCCTTTGATACAAGCTATAAGTTTATATGTATATATTTTAAGATTTTAGTAATAATCATCCACCAGCGCATCAAACAGAGAACTCCTTCAACGAACCCAAGCGAAAATACTTCACAGCATTACCAATGCTCCATGGTACATTCGAAATAGTAATATACACGTCGACCTTGGAATTAAAACCATTAAAGAAACAATTAAAGAATTTAGTTCGAAATATTACTCAAAACTAGAAGCACATCCCAACGAATTGGCCAGGGATATACTAAAACAACCGCGATTTAGGCGAGTAAGAATAACAGATCCACTCGGACTGATGAACCTGTAAATTTTTTAATGTTTAGGTTACACATATGTATAATCTAAATTAACTAAATTGTGAACACAAATAATAGGTATTAACATTGGTTAATATTTAAAATTGTAATAATTTTAGGTTATGATTTAAATACTTCTGGTTAGTTTTGTGATAGTTTACGCATTTGTGCATGAGTTCGCCGTCACATACGCGAACAGAATTAAAACAAAACGGAAAACACCCAATACAAAAAAGACAACTGAACTACCATCTCTTCTGCAACGACATTGCATGACAAAAAAAATATATAATCAATAATTAGTCTAAAATAAGGTCGTGAATTTCAGTTTTGAAATGTTGTCTTTGCGATATTTTGATCAACAGTTGCGTGGATTTTCGCATTTCTTCCGCCGTAGGAGCTTCTTAGTTGATTACTACCTTTTTTCGGCATTTATTGATGAATCTCGCAACATATGCCATAATCTTTTTTATGGTATTGAAGTTTAAGTATTTTAGATATAATGGATCAATAAAGTTGTCTGATGTTACCGTAGCTGTACTCAATACTCGTTGTTTAAGTTCCAGTTCAGGCCCGTTCCACCAAAAATTATGTGTTATTAATTCCGTTGCTACGATACCTCTGGATGCACAATCCGCTGGGTTATTGGTTGATTTAACATAAACCCACTGAGACAGAGAACTTAAATTCTGGATTTCCGATATTTTATTTGCCACATGTTTTAAATTTGTGGGGCTTATTTTTCGCCCACCCTAACACGATCATTGAATCCGTCCAAAAGTATGGCCAAACTGCATGTCTTGCTGCACCCTATTCATTAAATTTACAAGCAAACTTGCTCCGCATAACTATAGCTTTGGCAATGTTAGCTTGGTTGCTATTGGTGCTAAACGTGTTTTTGATGTTAATAAAGCTGCTTTATTTGATGTCCTGTCATAGAAGTATATCACTGCTGCATAAGCCACTTCGAAAGCATCACAAAATCTATGCAATTCTCCTTGTAGAGATTGATCGAATTTAATCCACCTCGGAATTATTATCTCCTCCAACCTTGGGAGGGATTTGTAATATTGTTGCCATGTGTTTTCGATGTTTCTAGGCAGTTTTTGGTCCCAAGTCACGCCTTACACTTGGGTAGCAATCCGCTACTTGGGTAGCAATCTGATACCATAGTTTTAAAAAAAACGATAAAATTGGGTTCATATTGGTTTTATTGTAACTAGTTATTTTAACACGGTACCTAAATGTTTTAAATTTGGATTAATCGAAATGAGTTATAGAGGTTTTTTTGTATCCAAATTATAACTAATTAGATTTTGTAAAGGATATCTAAAACCAGTTATAAACGGATTCTTTGTTCTTTTTGATTTTAATTTGGATTATTTGGAACGTATTCTAAATGTTTTTATGTAACCAAATGTTAACTAATTAGTTTTTTAAAAATGTATCTAAAATGAATCCAAAAAGGTTCCTGAAAACCATTATTATTACAAAAGTTACACAAAAAAAGTAAAAAAGGAAAGGAAGTTTTTAGTGAATATAATTCGCTAAGTCACTGCGTTCTGCTTGATACTTAAGGAATTAATCGAGAATTGTATTTTTGTAGTTTGGTCGTAGCTACCTGATGAGTAGAACGAACTTTTAAGTTCGAAACCAAACTACCACATAGGGAACTCAAGAAGGGTTCTCATTTTTGAGAGTCGATACATTTGTATAGACTCTGCAGTAAAGTAAAGAGGGGTAATGATATTTCTACTTTTTCCAGTAGAAAAGTGGTGGTCGGGGGTGAATAATGAATTTTAAGGTTTCTTCAACCTGGTTAAAAACGAATTTATGCAGTATTTTTGGTACTTTATAGTTCTTTGCAAACCGGTTAAAAATGGATTTTTTGCTGTATTATTGGTACTTTTTAGTTTTTTGCAAAACCGCTTAAAAATAAGTTTTTTTCGGCATTTTAGATTCCGTGTTATTGAAACTAAAATAAACTAGCTCTTGTACAGTTGCAAAATAACTGATTAGTATTTTTACAACAAAACATACGCAGCTTTTAAACTGTAACAAAAAATTCGGATTTTTTGAAATTAACTAAAATAATTAGTTTTATTTTATTGAGCCAATGATTTAAAATTAAAACAAATTTTTAAAATATTGGCTTAAGGCTCTTTTTATTTTAAATACTTAATTACAGCTTTAGCTTTCGATTCCTATTCGGAATCATTCTCAAAAGCGTTATGAAAACCTTATATCAAAATTGTTTCTTTTATACAAATTTTAAATTTTGCAAAGCTACCTTAATAAACCCATTTATCATAGAAACGCACAGCCTAGACAATTTATTTGAAAATAAAATTGTACTATAATACTTTCAATGTAACAAGGTTGTACAATTAGAATCAAAAATAATTTGTATGAGACAAAAAAATTTAGATAAACAAATCATATGAATTCCCAATATATGCAAAATCTTCTACTATGTTTATAGAATTTGTACTTGCTTTAATGTGCAACATTTCTAAAATCGATCTTTTTTTAAAATTTTTTTGTTTTTCTAGAATTTTGACGTTATCTAAACTGATTAAATGGTTTGTATCTCTTAAAGCTGTAATTAAGTATTTTAAAACAAAAAGAGCCCTAAACCAATATTTTAAAAATTTGTTTTAATTTTAAATCATTAGCTCAATAAAATAAAACTAATTATAAATCTCCTGGTTGAAAAATGGAGACAATTACCGAAAATCAAAACCAAAGTTTCTTCGGATATATAAAAAATGAATTTGGCAATCGCACCATGAAAAACATGAAGTCGTTGATGAACGAAAATTTTCATCTGGCAAAGCTGATAAACAAGCAACATTTCCTGCTACAATGTAGAAGAGAAAAAGTTTTTCCAAAAACTAGGAAATTGCAAAATATCTGGAATATAAAGAATGATGTTTTCCAACGTTTGGAAAAAACATTTATATTCGGTGTAATAAACGAGAAAATCAACGATACCATAAAATCGATAAAAACAACAAAAAACCGTTTGGCTTTACTTAACCGGTTTATTGAAACAACCTTACCAGGCTACATTTATGAAGAGTTTTCTGAACGAGCAGCGGTTACATACAACTACTATTTCAACAAAATTAAGGTGAGACAAAGAAATAAATTTAATCAAATCATACAGGACGGTTTTAATAATATGACGGGTGGTTTACTTTGTACTTGTGACAAATGGCTGGCAAATTTTTCTAACATCGATCTTCCGGTTCACGTCAAATTCGTTTTAAGTTTAGGAAATAAGTTTTGTCCACCAACTATTGGTACTGCAATACCATTTTTCAAAATTATCTCGGATGTTGAAAGTGAAATTTTCGGTTTAAATGATAATGATCGCATTAATATTCGGAACAATTTCATAAACATTTTAACAAATTTCAAAAACAGCACAAATTCACAAAATTTAACACCATTTGAAAAACGAATTTTAAATTACGTAAAACAAACGAAGTCATTTTTAAGAGACAACCCTAATATAATGGTGACAAGAGCGGATAAAGGGAACACTACGGTTTTAACACTACGAACGGATTATATGGATAAAATGAATCATTTGTTAAGTGACACATCCACATACGTACAAGTACCAAAAGATAATTCAACACCAATTCAAACAAAAATAAATTCTATAGTGAAAGAATGGGAGCAATTAGGCAAGATAAATTTAGAGACAAAGAAAAAATTCACGAGTTATACTCCAGTAATTCCAAAATTATATGGCCTACCCAAAATCCATAAACCAAATTTACCATATAGGCCAATTGTAAGTTCCATAGCAAGTCCCGCATATTCTTTATCATCGTTTTTAGACAATATTCTGAAACCTAGTGTAGGGACAACATATTCGTTTATTCAAAATTCTGAAGATTTCAAAAACAAAATCAGTAATGTAACCATCCCTCCAAATTTTCTGTTAATCTCTTTAGATGTCACTTCCTTATTTACTAATGTCGATAACCGAATTGTAAAAGATATTATTAGTCAAAATTGGAGAAATATAAAAAGAAATTCGAAATCAAAATTAACAAAAATTCAATTTTTTACAGCGTTGGATATCGTTTTAAATAATTCAGAATTTTCTTTTGATAATAAAATTTACAAACAAATTTTTGGCTCACCTATGGGTTCCCCAATAAGTCCTATCATTGCAAATTTACTTATGGAAAATTTAGAAATTTCAGTTTTAAACACTTTAGATTTTGAACCATTATTTTACTACAGATATGTTGATGATATAATCACAGCCGTACCAATAGATAAGATTGAATATTTCCTACAAGCTTTTAATTCCATAAACAACAGAATAAAATTCACTTTAGAAAAAGAAGTAGAGAACAAAATTTCTTTTTTGGACATTCTTTTAATTCATGAACCAAATGGCAAAATTTCCTGTGATTGGTACCATAAAACTACTTGGTCTGGTAGATATCTAAATTTTCATTATTGGCTTCAAATTACTTACAAAATTAACACTATACAAATTTTGACCCAAAAAATTCTAAAGCTTTCCGATACTAAATTCCATCATAAAAATTTAAAAATTCTAAAATAAACATTAATTGAAAACCAATATCCGGAAAAACTAATTAATAACATATTTTGTAAACAAAGAAATTTTCACACAAATCCTGATTTCCAAGTCCACACTGAAACTACACATTATTTGGCCATTCCATATATAAAAAATCTTTATGAAAAAATAAAACACCTTTTTCGGAATTATAATTTTAAAATTGTAGGACGTGCAGCTTCAAATTTAAATGACAAATTTTTTTCAAAAACGAAAGATGAAATACCGTTAAAAAAACAATCAAATATTGTTTACCAAGTATGTTGCAGTTGCAATTCAACATACACAGGGCAGACAAAGCAGTTTTTAGAAAAACGGATTTATCAACACAAAAGAGGCGCAAATCCAAATATAAATTCAAACATTAGTGCACTTTCACAGCATTTGAGAGATAAAAACCATTTAATCAGTTTAGATAACGTCAAAATTCTAGAAAAACAAAAAAAATTTAAAAAAAGATCGATTTTAGAAATGTTGCACATTAAAGCAAGTACAAATTCTATAAACATAGTAGAAGATTTTGCATATATTGGGAATTCATATGATTTGTTTATCTAAATTTTTTTGTCTCATACAAATTATTTTTGATTCTAATTGTACAACCTTGTTACATTGAAAGTATTATGAGGCCTATTTTATTTGACCATTTGCAAAAAAATTGCTTGTATCCAATACCATTTTGGTATTCGTGAATACCCACTGTGTACTTGGTTTTCAAAAATCCAATAGTATTTTTTAGCAGGGACGCGATCCCGAAATGAATACCAATTTTGAATTTGGCAAATAAAATAGGCCTAAGGTTTTCATAACGCTTTTGAGAATGATTTCGAATAGGAATCGAAAGCTAAAGCTGTAATTAAGTATTTTAAAATAAAAAGAGCCATAAACCAATATTTTAAAAATTTGTTTTAACTAAAATAAGTTCCCAGGTAGTATAAATAAAACGTTACAGTTTCAAAAAACATCGTCTGCAACGGTTTTGTACTGTGTCAAAACGTATCTGAAACAATTTTTGAAACATTTTGGTTTTGAACCCAAAGTTTCGGATCGATTCCAAAACCTATTTGAAACCAAAAATTGCTACTTGGGCAGAGATCCATAGCGTTTGCATTAACACCTTGGCTTTTATCGTAGTTGGAGATATCCAGCCTAGTGGATCAAATAATTTTGACGACTCAGATAACATTTTGCGTTTGGTCATTTCTCCAATTTTGATGTTGATATTCACCTTAAATTCAAACGTATCGGTGGCTGGATTCCAAATTAAACCCAGTGTTTTTACTGACTCTGATTCATCGTTGTTGTGAAATATGATAGGCTCGAAAGCTCTCGAGTTCGGATTTACACCTTCTAAAAGTTGTAAACAGTTGGAGGTCCATTTCCTCAGGTCAAATTCTCCAGATTGCAGCAATTTTATCAGTTCGGTTTGTACTGTCTGAGCTTCCTCTATGTTGTTACTTCCTGATAATAAACCATCTACGTAGAAATCTTTCTTAATTATCCTTGCAGCTATTGAGTAGTTTTTCTTCTCATCGAGCTCATCGGCTCAAAGGAATTTGTACCGTGTAGCGACCGTCCGTATCTCGACAATAATTCTGATGATAGTGGTTTTCACATAGAGTTTCTTCCTCTGTCATCAGCTTCTTGGGTTTCACCTCTTCTACTTCCCAGAATTTCTTTAATTGGTGGTCGATGTCTGTTAAGGTAACCAATCACGTGATCTTGGAAGGTTTATTGTTGGGGGTATTACCAAATAGAATCCATCCTAGTTCTGTTTGTTGGGCAATTGGTTCTCCCTGTTTGCCTTTGACAACCTGGTTCATCACAATATTTGGATAATAATCTGCACCTAATAAGATGTCGATTCTGTTTGGTTGATTATAATTTGGATCGGCCCACATCAAGGTGTTTAAGTGACGCCATCTTCTACTGTCAAAATGTTGGTCAGGCAGTGGTCGTGTTATATTCGGAAATTCTACTGCCTCCATTTCCATGGAGAAGTTCGATGAAAATCGCGGTTGTACACGGAACGTGACTGATTTTGTGGCAGTTGTGATTTCGCTTTCGTTTATACCTCCTATTTCCATATATGTTTTCTGCGTTCGTTGTTTAATTAGCTTGGATGCCTCCTCGGTAATGACTGAAATTTGTGAGCCAAGATCTATTAACATCCGTATGAGGTTTCGTTCTTGGTTACCAGTCTGTATTTCAACCAATGCCGTGGCCAATAGTGTGGACGTTAACTGGTCGTACTGGTTTACTAGATGGTTCGTTATCTTTAACTGAATGGTGTCTCACTTTTTGGAGTGTCATCTATCTTCGTGGTGAGCATCGTGCGTTGCGGTGGGTTATTGGAGTGCAATAAAGTGTTGTGACGTCCCATACAAACAGGACAGGGGTGATGGTTCCCCTTTAAACACATGTTGCAAAGCCGCTCTTCAGCGATGAATTTGGAACGTTCTAAGGTGAACTGTTGTTGGAAATTAATACAATCCTTTAATTCGTGCTGTTTTTTACAGAATACACAGCTTCTTTTAGTTTGTGTTTTCTACATGTGTTGACCCTTGCTGTCTGTGGATCGGGTGCTCCAAAACTGCGACTTATTGGTTTTGATTTTGTTGCTTCTAAGGCTTGCAATCTCCGTTCGAGGAATTTGAGAAATTCTTCTAGTGTTGGCATTTCTCTAATAGTTTTTATGTTTGATTATCCAACTTTTTTATTATTATTGGAATTATAATGTAATTCCAAGACAATGTAATTATGCTTAAGTTCTTAATGGCATGTAGGCTCTCGGATAATAAATCATGTAATGATTTAATTGATGTTGCTGATTCCGAGTGTATTGCTGGAAAATTCAGCATCGCATTCACATGGTTCGACGCCATTTGCCTTTTATTTTGGTATCGATTTATCAACAGCTGCCATGCGTCTCTGTAATTATCACCAGTGGTTTCAAGGTGGCTTATTAGTCTGCCCGCGCTCCCAAGTACCGTAGTTTTTAGTTGGTGCATTTTTATGGTGTCAGTTATGTCGTCGTTTTCATGAGTAATCCTTCTAAATAGGTCATAAAAGGATGCCCATTTTAAGGGGTCCCCATGGAAATGTGGAATTTCAATCGGCCTTACTTTGACTTCATGTGCAATTGATTTTTGTTTGCTCAGTACGTTGGTGATTATGGATCTTAGTATCTTGAATTTGTTGATCAATGTTGAGTAGTAATCCTCGATGAAGTACGGCATCGTAACTTATTCTTCATCAGTTTGTTTGTAGTCTCGTTGGCATTAGAGTTGCTTGCCATGTCGATGTTGGTTGGTGTCGTAGAAAGGCTTGCTAGACTATTTGTTGTCGTCGGCATATTGGTTGATGGTTTGATGGATAAATAATTATCATCATTTGCCGGCATTTCCATTACTGCTTTTAATTTCTCATTTAAATGTTGTTGAAAGTTATTGAAGAATGTCTCAAACGACTTTCGTTCCATCCAGTAATTATGAGATGGATTGTCATCATGGTATGTATCTCTCATCTCTCTATCGGTAAGGATGACTTCTCCCCAGATGGTTTTGATGGTGTTAAGTTTTTCTGCAGGTATATTCTTTTATTTTCCTGCTTTCGCCATCTTTGTTTGAATTCGTTTTGATTTTTTGTATCTCATCAAAACGAGCAATCTGCTCTTTGTAAAGTTGCTCCATTGCATATTGTTTTTATGCGGCGTGACTTTTGACGATCCACCTCGCGGTAATCTGACTAGGATAGTTCATAATTAAATCAACATTTTCCGAGAATTCGGCCTAGGAATAGCTACAGTTTTGCTTATAATTAACAAACACACATTAGTAAAGGAAGGGAAGGAGGTTTAAAATTTATTTTTTTATTTTTTTAGTTTATTAACAAGAGGACTAGCAAGAGCACAACAAAAGGTTCCAAACTTCAACATTTCATAATAATGAAAATTAGTAAAACAAACAATTAAATGCTTAGTTTTCATCTAATTTAAACATTTGTCTTAAAACAAGTCATTTAAGAAAAATTTGAATAATACAGAAATGTATATTCATGCAAAGGTGCATACACATTTCCTTAAGCGATTAGCGAACGAACTCACACATAAAAAAAACAACAATTTAATTCCCATCAACAAAATAATTTATATTTTTAAGCAAGCAGACAAAATTTACAAAGTTTTTATTTTAGCACAAAACAAGTTTAAAAATATATAAAAGTATATTAAAACACCGTGACGAGTAAAGAAATTACAGAATCAGTATAAACAAAAAAAAAAATATTTTAAGATTCAACCATGCAAACGTAATATAGAATCGTGACAAAAATTGTTCACAGTTTTCCGCAAACTACCCAAAAATGTATTCAAGTACACATTACTATAATATTTGTGTATCGCATAATTTAATAAAAGAAAGTTGGTATTTATTTGCTTCATATTGCAGCTAGCAAGTAAATACTTAAATATTAAATTAAATAGTAAAAAATGTAGTGTAATAATTATAATATACACAGTTTGTACACATAGTAGCTCTTATCCAATTACATAATAATATTATATTTATTATGGTTTGCCAGCTACCGACTATATATGGATGCCGTAAAAAATATTATATTTATATTTTACAGCCATAAACTTTGTAGAAAAAAAATGTAAGTCTTAGAATGATGATGGAATGAGATTTTTACTGCTTCCACAACGAAAGTATTAAAATCAGATAAACTAATGTAGTATTCAAATCACGTAAATTTTAAACAATAATCACTCCTAACTTTATTTTCTTTCTATTATAATTTTTTGTATTTTGTTCATTGGCACTGCATCAAAATCTCTCTTATATATCTGTATTTATATATCCTTCCTTACACACAACTAATCTTTTATCAAAGAATATATATATTTTCAACAGTAAAAATGAAAATTTGTTAAGAAATTTATTACTTTATCGTTTTTAGAATTGGGTTGTTGTTGCTCTGCTTATTTCTCTTTTATTCTTTTGGTAGCTACAAAAAAAAAAAAAAACGAAAAAAGGAAAACAAAGCGCACATGAAAAGCATTTCAAGAACGAAAAATAGTAGAAGAAAAAAAAAATTTGTACATCATGGAATGTAAGGAATTTTAATGGTTTTTATATTATGTTGGTTGAGTGGATGATTAAGAGGGAAAAAAACTACATAGTGTGCGCGCGATGATAAAAAAAAGGATGGCAGGGGAACTCAAACGAAAGAACATTATACGAAATTAGAAATCTTACAAAATTAAAAACAAAAAAAAAAAAAATGAAAATTATAAGTGAGATTAAACTTTTGTATTTAACTTTTTCGTCTTGTACGGGTAATTAAACTTTAAAATTGATATAATTGAATTACATTTTCAAAAATTCATGCTCAATAATGTCCGTTCTATAAAAGTATGTAAATGAAGTAAATTTCTGTGACATTGAACAAAAATGTGAAAAAAAAACTATTAGGTAATATGCTTCATTTATACAATTTCAAAAATTTATTCAATCTAACCAAAGATCAGGAAACCGAACAAGTAAAGGACCTCACGATGATCTGATTTGTCAGACCGACCAAATCAGATGCTGCGTATACAAGAACATGGTACCGATAATCATGATTTAACTTTATGATTTTTATGTTTTGAATGGGAAGCATTGCTGCTTAAAAAAAAAATTAGGTTGAATATGATTTTGGTTGTTGTTGTAGTTTTTAAAAAAAAAGGATGTCGAATATGTAATATTTTCTTGCATGTGGCGCAGTATTTACTGCTACAGAAAAAAAAACAGATTGTCCAAAAACTATGATATGTTATTATTGAATTTTTTCCAAAAATTTGTTTATCTTTTCTCTTCGTTCTATTGGACCTACTAAAAAATCAGCATATCAACTTGTTTCGTTTTTTTACAAAACACGTTTAAATATCTATCTTTTTTTGGGTATAAAAGTCAAATTTTAATGGTATGAGGTAGGTATTAGGGTACCAACTGCATTAACAGACTATTTTATATAAAACAAACAAATGAATAATTAATTAGTAGCTAACCGTGTGATTCTGACGTACAATCACAAAGGTCTTAACTAAGAGATTTCTCTTAGTTAAAAGATTCCTCTTGTAGGTACACTCTTAACACTTGTTAAATATTTCGCAAAATTTCAAAAGGTTCAAAAAATCACTCGATCGATTTCGGCTTGTTAGGCCATCATCAGGAGTATCTACTAAACTGTAAAAATAAAAATGAATTTATATATACATATATGGGACGTTTCATGTCAACTGGACCAGCCCTCTGTTCAAAAATTGACGCAACATAAAAAATTCGTTCTGAGCTTAAATTGCTCGTATAAGCATATGCTTTCGAAATTTGACTGGCCTGTTGGATAGTTTAAGATTGGGGATTCAAAATGGCGTCAAAACTAGCGAAACCTCCGGTTAATCGAATAATATCGCAGTTCACCTTACGTATGTTCTCAAGCATAGGAAATTTAGAGTCATATATATGCTTCAATACCCCAAAGTCCTTTAACTGATGGATGATATTATTCGATTATCCGGAGGTTTCGCTCGATTTGGCGCCATTTTGAATCCGCCATCTTGAATTATCCTAAAGGCCAGTCAAATTTCGAAAGCATATGCTTATACGAGCAATTTAAGCTCAGAACGAATTTTTAATGTTGCGTCAATTTTTGGACAGAGGAGTGGCCAATTTGACGTGAAACGTCCCATATATATATAGTTGGAAAAAGCAAAAAGGTTTTGATGATGGCGTAACAAGCCGAAATCGATCAAGTGATTTTTTAAACCTTTTGAAATTTTCAAAATTTGTTTTAAAGTGTTTTTTAAAACATTTAAAAAATGAGTTTATTAAGTGTGTTTTGCCAAGTGCCCACGGCAGATATTATAAAAAATGTTCCTTTAGTTATCAGAATCTCTTAACAGAGACATACGAAATAGGTGGTCATAGTAGGGGATTTCAAAATTAGCACAATTTCAATTATCGGTAATTCGATAATATTTTTTAAGTTTATTAATTTATCGGTAATTTGTCGATACAATTTTATTTATTCACTTTATTTTAAATTATCCTTGAGCGGTGAAAATTCTCAAACATTCGGTTGTGTTGGTAATAGCCCTCTTCTAAATTTTCCTTAATACACAGACAAGCATCCGAGTAACTCAACAATATTGTTGCACATTTTCTAACTATTTATAATTATTCAGATACTGAAATACACATTACAAAGTTAGCTGTTCCCTGGCAGTTGAGATTTTCTGCTGCCACTTTCAATTGGTTTATAGATAGAGTATATTCTTAACATCTGAATTCTTCAACAACTGATTTCATACTTGGACAAATTTGACGAGCCTTACGAGAATCTCGGACGAATTGTTCCATTTTTTTTTGGAGTACCAATTTCAATTCGGCTTATTTACCAAATATGCCTTTAAATATTTCTAAATCATTATTTGAGTTCCCGATGTGCCTTTTTGCTAAAGTTTTCTACATTTTCAGCAATTATATCGTCTTTCGATAGTAAAACTACATAAATTATTTGACCGTTCTGTACATTTATTTTAGGAGGTTCTGTACATTTATTTTGGGTCAGTACTTTGACTTCGCAAGATCTCATGCCGCAGCTTCGTAAAAATGGGTTCTACAAATTATTTTAAGGGGTCGCGCACATAACATATTTAAGTAGGGAGAACTTTCCGATCTGACAAATTGAAATTTGAGTTTCCTATAAATTTTCAACTCAACTGGTAGATTATTGAAAATTTTAGGAGCCAAAATTAAAAATGAATTTTGAAAATTGGTTGTTGTAAACTTTTGTAGCCGAAAAGCTGATCATTTCTCAAATTTTAACCAGTACTGACACTTAACTGATTAACCTTTATAATGAAAAAAGTTTTCATAGTTTTGAACACATATATATGTCTTAATGGAAATATCTGTGACTCCTGAAATAAAGACCATGATGAAGATAAACGAGGAACATTATGCATAACTCTTATAATATGTTTTTGCGCTATGATAAGGGGATAAATTCTAGCATAGTAGGTCCACCCCAGCATACTAGTCCATATGATAACTTCGAATCTACATTATCAAAATAAATATTTTTTAAAACTGGTACAGGGCATACCAGCCGGAAGGTGCACATTTTGCTGATCACTATAACCAGATATTTGCGGAGAGATTCAATATTGGAAGGACCATTAAATAAATTAAAAATATCAGTGGACTTAGCACTGACCCTTGCGGTACACCATCATTAATGTTGATGCCTTGGCTCAAAGCACCATTGATTTTAACATACTGTGACCGACCAGACAAATATGATTGAACCCACTGCAACGTAACAATACGAAAACCAGCTAAGAAAAGTTTTTCCAGTAAAACATCATGGTTTACCATATCAAATGCTTTAGTTAAATCTACAAAAATAGCACCAATCAAAATTCTTTGATCAAGCCCCTTATACAGAAAATTTGTAAATTTCAAAAAAGCATTTTCCGTACTTCTAGATTTTCTAAATCTGGTTATGGTTATTATGTAAAAAATTAGTTTTATTCAAGAAACTGCTGATTCTGGAATGTGCTTCTCAATAATTTTACCAAATACAGAGAGCAATGATATCGGCCTACAATTTATAATGTTTTTTATCACCTTTTTGGAATATTGGAATAACCACAGCTTCTTTCAATTTTAGATGAAAAATATCAGATGAAAAACTGTAATTTACAATATAATGTAAATACATCCACTATATAGAGCGAAATTTTTCTAACTAAGAAATTATTAATCAGATCATTCTGTCAACCCAGTCAGTTCTAGACCAGACATCATGTTTAGAATTTCCATTGAATCTGTTTCCCAGAAACGCAAGATTTCACTTTAGATTTACTAAATACAAGTTCAGAATACATTTGATTATTTGAGTTTGTAGTTTGCTTTAAATTATGGACAGAATTTACGAAATATTTGTTAAATATTTCGGGTATGACATGTTTAACATACTGAATAATTATCATCAATTACGAGTTCCTCAATCAAATCTCTTTTATGCTCCTTATTTAAAACCTCGTTAACCACTTTACAGAACTATCTTTAATACTGCCTTTTGTATTATTGAATTTATATAGTATTTTGCTTGCTCTATTCATGTTTAAGCGCTTTATTTAAACTTTGAACTTCAATAACAAGTTAGAATCGCTGGGATTTTTAAATAATTTTTTAGATGAACCATTTTTCAACATAATTTTTTTAAATAGAATTGTTGATATCCAAGGCTTAATCCTTTTGTCTTTAACTTTTACAATACGTGCCTTGAAGTATTATTATCAATACATTGTTTTAACCGCGCAATAAAAATTATCATTATTGTTGCATTTGATTCTAACGACTCGAACGAGGTTATTTTATGCCGGATGTAACTTTATAATTCTGCATAACGACCCTCGATTTGGAGGAGAATTTTTTGTATGATTAATACATATTATTGTATTACTGAAATTGTAACCAGATTGTATATAAGTATAAATTTGGTAAATAAATAAATAAATGAATCCTAATTTCCAGAAAATTCCCAAAAATGCCTAAAAATTCCCAAAAAATTCCCAAAAAATGCCCAAGAACTTCCAAAAATTCCCAGAAAATTCCAAAGAAATTCCAAAAATTCCCCAAAAATTTCAAAAATTCCCAAAAAATCCCAAGAAATTCCAAAAATTTCCGAGAAATTCCAAAAATTCCCAGAAAATGCCCAGAAAATTCCAAAAATTCCCAAAAAAATTCCCAAATATTCTCAAAAAATTCCCAAAAAATTCCAATAATTCCCAGAAAAAGCAAAAACTCTCAAAAATTCCCAAAAAATTCCAAAAATTCCCAGAAAATGGCCAAGAAATTCCAAAAATTCCCAGAAAATTCTGGGTAGTATTTTTTTGGTATTTTTTGTTAATTTTTTGTTAATTAAAAATTTCCAAAAAATACCAAAAATTGCCAAAAAATTCCCAAAAAAGCAACAAAATACCAAAAAATATCCCAAAATACCACAAAATTCCCAAAAAATTCCAAAAATTCCCAGAAAATGCCCAAGAATTTCCAAAAATTTCCAGAGAATGCCCAAGAATTTTCAATAATTCCCAAAAAATGCCCAAGAAATTCCAAAAATTCCCAGAAAATGCCCAAGAATTTCCAAAAGTTCCCAGAAAATGCCCAAGAATTTCTAAAATTCCCAGAAAACTTCCAAAAACTTCCAAAATTTTCCAGAAAATACCCAAGAATTTCCAAAAATTCCCAGAAAATGCCCAAGAATTTCCAAAAATTCCCAGAAATGCCCAAGAATTTCCAAAAATTCCCAGAAAATGCCCAAGAATTTCTAAAATTCCCAGAAAAAGCCCAATAATTTCGAAAAATTCCCAAAAATGTGAATTTTTGGAAATTCTTGGGCATTTTCTGGGAATTTTTGGAAATTTTTGGGTATTTTATAAATGAGTGTTGATATGCTGAATACCGTTGAGATAACCAGTCAAGAAGCAGCTGGGTACCTTCTTCGTGAACCTATGAGTAAATCGGCCAATAACATGTGTATTTTCCTACAGTGTTGCCTATTGAGCATCAAGGAATAAGGACAAATCAAGTTGAATTGAATAAACTACAAGTTGGTGAAGATTGTACCAATATTTGGAAAGATGATTGGTTCGATAAATATGAGAAAAGACCACACGAATTAGAAAAGATTTCTCTATTGCAATTTGTGGCTCACTACACCATCAGTGAGGATGGAACATTCAAAAAACGAAAACAGTCTCGTACAATTCGATACAGAAACTATGATAATGTCAACAAATTTAGATAATTATAAACGAGAAATGGTAATTTTAAGATACAGACATGAAATTTTTAAAAATGTATGCTGAAAATGAACAGTTCATTGTTGAAGCAAGAAAAGAATTCGAATTATGGATTTCGATATTGGAAAAATAATTGAAATTTGTAGATAACTGTGTCGAACTTATGACTATTAATGCTTGTATTGTTCCAGAACCAAATCCTTTTCTACAAGTATACCAAGACCCAAACTCAGAAGTCAGAACAGTATATAATGATCTTCGTTTAGATCTCTTGAGAAGTTCAAATGATAAACAGAAAAGTCTTCTACTTCACACAATATCACATTTTATTAGCCGAGGTTCCTTACCATTTTAAATTTTATTTACCGGCCTCACTGGATGTGGCAAAACGGTAGTTATTATACTATAATAATGGAAATATACAATCGATTTACTGACACATATACGGATATACATTATAAAGCTTGTATCACTTGCGCCCCGACTTAAAAATCCGCCATAGCTATCGACGACAGTGCAGTACATACAGCATTAAAAATAACTCTTTCTATACAGAAACTGCTCTAAATAATTGTACAATATTTAGGTATGCCCGAGTATTAATTATAAATGAAATCAGCATAATAGGAGCGGAATTATTGTTACAAATTGATCAAAGACTCAAACAAATAAATGGTAATTTTGACAGTAACTTCGGGGGATACGACATAATTTTATTTGGTGATTTGGGTCAACTGCCTCCAGTTAGGGCAACACCAATATACAAATAGCCAAAACAAAGAATATGCGGACAAATTTTATGGCGGACTTAATTAATATTCAATTTTCTAATATATTAACGAAAATAGGAAATGGTAATGTACTGACTAACGATGAATTGTCTCTGATTCAGTCACGATTCTTTTCTGTTGAATAAGTAAAAGATTTATGTCGTCATGGTATTAAATTATTCTATTCAAATCAATCTGTAAATGCTTACAATAACGAAGTGCTGGGTGAAGCGTTACACAAAACTACTTCGAGTGCAAATGATGACTATACAGGATATATGCAGAACAACTAGCTTCACTTCGAAAAATATGTCCTAAAATAGTACGTTAGACACAGGCGGACTACCATATGAAATCTTTTTTGTAATTGATCTACGTCATAACTACAAATTTTAAGACCATTAATATATTCATTTAATATACAAAGTTTAAGAGCCCATAAAAATGATATCATTGATAATGTGGCTTATAATTTTAACATTCTTATCTTATCATAAACATGGAGTAATAATGATGAAGACATTCCTGTATCTAATTTCAATTTTATAGTTAAATTTAAACGTTCTAATGTACGAGCTGGCGGTGTAGCTATTTACCAAAATAATAACGATACTACACATCTACTAACACCTTCAATGGAGATTAATTTACGTCATCCTGAATCAATAGGAGTGTAAGCCAATCCTGTGGGAGAGATTTATGCAGCTAAATGAGTACAGAAAATGGGCAGATAATTTTATTAATTATCACCCAATCAAAAAATTGATGAAAAAATTAGATTTATTCATAGATCAATCTTATCATACTCAGTTGATGTTGCGTCGATACTAAATCAAAATCTCGAAATCCCGATAATTGTTGGTGGGGATTTCAATTTCAATTTCACGTCAGAAAAATCAGCTCCATTAAATGACTTTCTCAAAAAAAAAAAATTTGATTTGATTATGTCCAATACTCCCGCAGAAGCAACCACAAAACATACAGTTAATACAAAAATATTTATATCTTATTTTAGTTATCATACGCCGCTGATTACACTTGTAGAAAATAATTAAGATGTAATGAATAAATAAAGGAAATAATAATATGAAAAATTACTGAAAAATGTGTATTTTGTGAAGTGAAACTTACTACTTAAGTTACACGAAAAGGAAAATAAGAGACCAACCGCCTTAAGTGCGAGAAATGAAGGAGTAACGTATCGAGCAAAATTTTATTTCTATGTATCTTAACCGATTTTGATGAAAATTAGCATGCACGATAGAAATGGGATTCTAAAATAATTTTCAGACAAAATTCTGGAATATGGCCAATTAGGAAGGAACTTGGCCATTTCTTATTCGAATTTGATGAAATTCAGCATATATAGTATACGATGGAAATTGGATTCTAAATTATTTTTTGATAAAGTTCTGGGATATAGCCAATGCTACCAATTTTTGCACTTTTTTGCTTGGTGCATTTCCTTTCTTGAAAAAATATATTGCTAGTTAAGTAGGTAATTGTTTTATAAATTTGAAATTTGACATAAAAAAAATCAAATCCCCGGCGAGCTTGTGTGGATGAGGCTCACGACTTTTTTTTATAATTATTTCATCCGCATAATCTAATTCCACGTTGAACAATGATCAACTTTCTGTTACGAGAAATTTTGGTGAATCGCCCATTTTTTCACTTTCAATTGAAGCCTAAAATTTTGCGCATATTCGCCATTTATAATTCGTCTCTAATTACAGCAGTATGATGAGACACGTTCCAGTAATGCATGACAATTCTTCGTTCTTCGAATGTTGATGAATCAAGGTATGTTTGTGTAATATAGTTGCTATAGGCCTTTCTGATGATTTATTGAAATTGAACTGAATTGATTAGGACTAACACCACGAGAAATGAAACCGATTAGATTGTAGTAACATTTCTTGGAATCGGTGCATGCATAAGGTCTCACAATTATTTTATTTGATAATAGAGCCACGGACAATTCTAATCGTGAAATACTGATTTAATTTAGCGGTACTACTTTAGTTATGGAACACAACCAAGGATGGTACAATTGTGCTATTTGGGATAGTACATGTACCACACATCCGTAAAAATCATTTTTTTGTTATTTGTCAAAAGAAGCTGATCTTATACAAAGTTTCTAATGATTTTTGGAAATCGAATTTTCCCAAATTTCCAACTGTAAATTTTTACTAAATTTTTGTTGTTGCGATATCTATTGACATAACACTCTAGGATGCTGATTTTATCCCAATTTTAAATATTTTTTGTGAATTCGCGAATTTTCCACAATTTTCCATGAGTAACTGGAGACAGGTTTTGTCACTTAAGAATATTGTCTTCAATGCTATCCATCCATACATATTAATTTTCGTCTAAAGACTATCGACTGATTAGAACTAAATTTTTTACTTTCAGCTAACATTAACAGGGTTCTGCATTATCTACTTTATACATTTAGAGAGACGCGCCACCCTTTTCCAGCCGCTATGATATTACGGTCAACATGTAGTGCCCTTATCTAATATACCGCAATTTTGATTTAGTAATTAGTCCAAACTGATAAATGGTGAGCCATTAGATATTTCTGAAATTTAACAGAAATTTTTCAATTAATCCAAGGATTCTAGCCCTCCAACTGAAGTTGATGCTAAACGTTAGAAAGTGGTTATGGCCCAATTAAACATTTTATTAATGATTCAATCGCCAAGGACACCCTGTGGGACCCATTAGATATTTTTAAAGGTTGCACGAATATTCCAATTGATTTTGGATTCTAGCCATACCACTGAAGTTGATACTAAACGCTTAGAAAGTAGTAAGTACTCCTTAGAAATGCATCTATGGCCCAATTAAAAGTTTTAATAATTTTTCAGTCGCCATGCATGCATATCCTGTGAGACCCATTAGATATTTTTGAAATGTTGCACAAATGTTCCTATTGATCTATACCACTGATTGTAGATATACCACTGAAGTTGATGCTAAACGCTTAGAAAGTAGGTAGTTGGTATTGCTTAGGAATGCTTCTATGGCCCATTTAAAAATTTTAATAATTTTTCAATCGGAATGGACACCGTGTGAGACCCATTAGATATTTTTGAAATATTGCACAAATGTTCCTATTGATCTATGGATTCTAGCCATACCTACCACTGTAGTTGATGATAATCGCTTAGAAAGTAGTTATTATTACTTGGGAACGCTGCTCTGCAGTATGTTCACATTATTTAATTTATGAAAGTAAATCTTTTCTAATTTTATATAATTTTAATTACTGCACTACATGATTAACCAAAAATTTATAAATTTTTATGCTTTTTGAGGAATCAGGGTGTTTTTTTAATAAAATGTTTAATTGTGGCTTTCGTTTTTTTTTTTTTAATATTTAGATCGATTTTCGCCTAAATGACCTCTTTTTCACCACTCCTAATGCAATAACCTTTGTTGTAATTATTTAAGAAAATTTATGAAACAATTCACCGCATTAAAATTTATTAATCTGTTAACTTTGTATTTTATACAGAAACTGCTTAATAAATTTACAACACCACTTAAATTAGACCAACAGACGACGTTTAAATTTCTAATTTATTCAAATTAATTATTTCTGCTAATTCATATCTTTGAAATAAAAAAACATGTACTGAATATGAGTAATCGATTAGCAAAGGTATATACACACCAGTATATTATGTAGTATCGAACATGACATATTTAATAAACAAGTCATTATCTAAAACATGTATTTTGAACCGTACATTATAGACTTTATAAAACTACTTTAACTTTTTTTTTATAAATATGTATATGTAACTTGTTCGAACCCCATTTTTTATAGTATAAACTACTTAATTAAATTAAAACCCTTTTTTACAACTCCCTTATGCAAAAATAAAATAAAAATTTGTTGTAATATTTTTATAAATATTGTACAAAATTTTCTATCTCGAGATTAAAATAAAAAAAAATGAAAAGTTTAAACTTAAGTAAAATGTTTAAAGAATTTTTTGTGCTTTTGCATTGTTAAACATACTCGATATAAACTATTATTAAATATTGGTCCCTAATGTATTAACTTTTATTTTGTTTTTAGATATTCCAATAAAATAATATACAACTAACTGTTATGGTATCTACATATACTCGTACATATGTATAGCAAATTTCCATTACTTCAACCAAATAAAAATTTAGAAGCTTTCGCTAAATTACATAGAATGAGTTCTAAAATTGTTTCTTAACAGTTAGCATTTTTTAGACTATATACTATACATACATATGTAAAGAGATGATAAAATCTCTGCCATAATATTACCCCTTAAATATTCTGTTACCATAAAGTTTGAGTATATATTTCCCCGTGTTATTATAGACTACAAATATTCCCCTGATTTCAAAGCTTTTTTTCATTTCAAATATTATATTTCTCCGAAAAATTGTTCTTTCTTTCTCCAAAATAAAATCGGGAAAATATTTTTTTTGTTGTTTTTGTAGCAGTTGGGGATGCAAACCATATACAAAGTGCTTTTTCCCCAAATATTAATTGTATATTTTGTCTGAGCTTTTTTAGGAGTTGATTTTTTTAGCACACAGCTTTTTTTATTGTTTGCGATTATCTCGCGTAACCTATTGATAGATGGCATTACCCGTTACTGATTCAAATTGGGATGAGATTAAAAATGTTTTTTTTGAGATTTTTATCTGAATTATGATTTGTGTTTAATTTCTAACTTGACCCCCCCCCCCCCCCCTATATTGACAATAAAATTAAATATTTTTGTTGAATATGGGGATGTGTCGTATGATTAAATTTTTTTATGTTGAATACCTTACATTTATAGTGAATGCAATGATTTTAATAAGAATACAAATGTCGCTTAAAATGTTTAAATAGCAGGTTTCACCATCTACCCTGTTTATCTTTCATAATCATTCATACAAGTATGTATGTACGTACATAATATAATAATATCGGTTCGTATTGATTTAGATTTTTATTATTACAATCGAATTTTATGACTTTTTCTATTTTTCTTTATGTTTGCAACGATAAACTTCCATAAAATCACATTTTCTCGATGATTTGGTGTATGTGTGCTTATGGAAAATGTGATGGATACAAGGGCAAAAAATAGGCCAACAATGTAAACCGTATTGAATTTTCTTTATCAATTAATGATCGACTCTCAAAATACACATTTTATGGATATTCGATGAATGGGCTGAAGTTTTTTTTACGGCCCTGTGATTATTGTATTTAAAGTTTAAAGTGTTGTTGTGACAACATTTCTTTGTGCAAGAATTTTATTTTTATTTATTTTATTGATCGGTGAAATGGATTACAGTGAATAGGGGTCATTGAATGCTTAATATTTGGTTGCTGATATGAATGTGTATAAACATAGTTGCTTTGTGGTGTAAAAACTGACCGTTAAAGGGTAAACTAGAGATAAGATTTTTGTTGTTAGTTCTGTGAATGGAAAACCTTTTGAAAAGTAATTTCCCATTCATAGTTTTATTATTTACTTGATAAGTTTAGTTCAGTAATAATTTTTAAAATTAGACTAAGTTTATTTACGATGTAGCCAATATGATTAAGTTCAATTTGAATTGGCGTCGTTATGTTGCACTTAATATGGTGATTTTCTTGGTCTTCTCACAGTTTCGAGACACATGACCATACTCATGACATGAAATACACTTCTTCCTTATGGCAATGTCAGGACACGTATTTGAGAGAAGACTCTCTGTTCCACAGCTATAAAAACGTGCTCGATGGTGCTTCTCTTTTAATGTCCTTACTTTTGAGCTTTCTATCTTTAGTTTTGAGGTACATTCTAATATACAGTTTATTAGATGTCACCTTAGAATAATTCGTATTATGCTGCATCTTTCATATTGCTTAAAACGCTTTTGCAGATCAGAAACATCTTTAGCTCCATAGCTGTAATAAAACTTTATTTCATTTATCATCATCAATTCCCTTTTAGTAAATAATTTATTACGGCGTTTTCTTCAACATTACCATGACTGCGGCTATTTCCGTCATTTTGTATACAGATATTGTTTATACGTGTCTGTTTTTTATTTTCCTCGACGTCTTAATATTTCATGAATTTTATCACTACTCATGATATAGTACCAAATTCTTTGATTAATTCTAATTTCAATTTGTAAATGTTGATGTAATATTAATTTGGTCTGGTATGACCGCACTCGATCCCACATAAATACATTGATTTATCAATAAACATATACAAGAAATAAGATTCATTTGGTTGTTGTTGATGGTCACTCGATAAATCCAAAAATCTCTATTTGATACTATCTAAGAAACATAAAACTTCCCAAAATTAAGTCCAAAAAGAAATTAAGCATCAACCAACATTTATTTTTTTCGGTAACGATTTTGGAACCGTGGAATCTCAAATTAATATTGAGTTGTGGTATTATCGTCCTAAACTTCTTAGAAACAAAAAAAATTAATTTTACATTATTTTTGTTATAACCGAGAAGTTTTGGACCAATTTTAGTTAATTGGTTATAAGAAGAATAAATACAGCGAATCATGTTCAGCGAATCCCACCGAAAAGGATAACTTAGAGCTATTGTTATATAAGAAAATGAGTAGGCTGAATTGTGTTTTTCGATTAAGAGGAAAATATTAAATGTATTAAATCAAAGATGAAATCTGCACACGTGGAGATATTGATTGGATGGCATATTCAATCATCTTACATAGTTACGAATTGAAATGTTCAATTACTGTATAGACATTTTTATTTACGTTCGACAAGCACAATCAATTCTTAAATTCTGTTACTCAAATTAAGCTCTAATATCAAGAATTATTTTCGTAAACAATAATTATCTACGGTTATGATCCCTTATGATTTTATTCTGCATTATTAAATTTTGAAGAAAGATCAAATTTAAATCTCAGTTTGTTCAAAAGATTTGAAATGTTATTCAGGTATATGTTATATTTGAGATGGCACACGGTTGGGTCGATAAAAGGTAATATAAGTGTCAGGCACCGAAGACAGTGTACATTTTCATGCATCGAGTGATTCCAATATATGTAGAATAGTCGTCTATATCTAAACGATATATTAATCACTACTGTCGCCCTAGATAAACTTTTTTTACTGTTTTATCAGGTCGCTAATTTAAGGAAAAATCCCATTTCAAAAGAAGTAAATTATCATACTTCTTGATTGTATTGTCCGAAAAATAAAGAATATCATTATGTTCAATTTCCACACAAAATGTGACACCACTAAACAAAAAATCACGGATTTAAGCAGCTGACTCATTCACTGAATCAACAAGCTCATTTCTAATATTTTGCAATTACGGGTAACGGCTACGCCACTTTATAGAGAGAGAGAATTCGAAGGCAATTCTTTTGGCAGTGAATGTCTCATGAAACTCGAGTTAATTACACCTGTATTTAATATTGTAATAATTTGTTGTATCGTAAGCTTCCGATAACAACACTGCTTCCAATATGATTGAACCCATTAGTGTCCAAGATTTCGTCGTGTCATCTCGAAGTTGGAGTATCCCTATATATTGGTTGTGTGAAAGTTACCGCGTTTCGATTGTATGGATCTTTATGCACATTGTTCAGGGCCTAAAGTTATCATTCGATCTGCGCCAGTACCGTAGACATTTCTGCTTGAATTGTCAAGCAATTCTCACTAAATGTAGCTTGATTGATTAGTCGGCACGTTCCAAATTATTTCCGTCAAACTTTGGTGACAGAAGTGGGATTGAAGACTTTACTTGTTTTGATTGTCTGCTACATATTGGTGGACTAGGTCCTTGTATTGATCTGTCTGTAATACTCTATAAAATATCAGTTAATATTCAGCTTTCCTTTTTAGCGCGAACCTCCTTATCTCCTTATCATAAACTTCTTGAATCATTTTAAACAAAATTTGTATATACATATATATTCTCTTTCTGCATGGAAAAATCCTTAATTTGTGTACGAAATTTCTAATTTTAATCTAAACTTACTCTTTTTATGAATCAATCGTAATCGCTATCAGCGATCTTTGATTTGCTAGGCGAATATATGGATTGCCTGGTAGACTGCTGAACCTCATCTACAAAAATTGTTTGAAAGATAGTTGTACCTTGTCAGAATATTCAATGTCATATTGATCGTATAGGCTGCAAAAATTCTGCAAGTAATTGCAACACTCTTATTACCATCATCCACAATGCGAATGGAAATTAAAAGATTTTGAATGCGTTGGTTTTGAGCTTTGAAATATTTGTAGGTGATTTTGGTGCGAAATTAGGTCAATAATTTTCACCTCAAGCAATCAATTGGAGTTGGTACACTAAAATGAAAATGTAATAAAAATCAAAACAAGGGCTTTTGAGGTCTAAAAAGGAAAAAATGTAAAACAAAACCCAGATTAGACCCTTAAGTATATAAAATACACTTAACTTGCATTTTTTTTTTATTATTTCTTGGCAGCTAGAATTGTGATGTAAAAAATTGTGTAAACAACGTAATGTAAAAGAGGGCCAAACACTGGTTGGGGATTGAGTTGAAATTTGATTTGTACGATTTGACTCGAGCTGGTATTGAATTAAAGGTGAATTAGCTTGAGTTTGCTTTGAGTATTATTTGGGGGTTAAGTTGAAGGTTAGACTGGGTTAATTTAAAGTGAGTTTATGTACAGTTATAGTTTTCGGACCGTGTAGCTTTGAGGAATTATTTGGACATTGAGTTCAGGGTTTAGTTAAAGAATTAGGGTTGGGTCGAGTAAAGGTTGAGCTAGATTTAATTGTAGTTAAGGTTTTGGGATTTATTTTAGGTCTGAGTTGCCCGTTAGATTAAATTGATCGAAATTGAGTTGATCCGTGTTGATTTGAGAATTTTTCTGGGCGTTGAGTTTTGGGCAAAGTTGTGGTCGAATTGGTAGTTGAGTTGAGGATGAGTTAGAATTGTGTAAGGAGTTTAGTTATTATTAAATAAATTTAGGGTTGAGTTGGATCTATATTGAGTTGAATCCATGTAATATTCAGTTTTTCGCAGTTCTGAGGTTTCCGTCCTTTATATTTTTAAATGGAATCGCAAATTATTACAAATTTAACATATTGAACATTACAATATGTATTGAAAAAAATGTTTTTCGTAATCCATCCTCATCAGATGGAAATTGAAATAATGAGTCTTGATGACTGAATCTTGATAATTTCGTCTTCGTCGTAAAAAATATTCTGAGTTAAAAAAAAATAAATTTTCGAGAATATTGTTTCCTAATTTTAATGAACACACGTTTTGATTCCTACACGTTTGTCCATTAAATTCGATTTATAAATGTCATTAATCATTCGTCCCCTTTTAAGAAAAAAAACATAATTGATTTGTGTTTAGTTTTGCAGTAAAAATAACGATTTGTTCACTTGATTCATTAAATATCTACACAAAATAAATATAAGTTTTGAAAACTTGACGTAACTGTGAGAAATGTTTAACCTGTAGCGTTAAAAATAGAGATGTTTTGACGAAATGTTCTACAGAAGTAAATGACGTAGTCTATACATGAAGTAATTAACCAATCATCTACTCTTGTAGACACTGTACGTAGGCAATCCAAAATTTACGTTGACAATGCAGACAATGTAGACAATGCGCCGACAATTCCCAGCGGTAAAACGAGTGAAAGGTTGATTTATTACGTATATGATTTTCATTATAATAAATTTATAAGAAATCCATCTTTGTACAGTCTTTATATCAACAAAAATAGACAAACCACACCATTTACCTGATTACAGAATAAACTCGCTTATTGCTATGCTCAACAGTTGAAGAAGTTTAACTCTAAAATCTTTAAAATTGCAAAAATTAGAAAAGCAATTTCGATAACAGCAATTTGTTGTCTAGTCGATTTTGCTTTAAAATTAATTCCGTTATACATAATAGTAATAAAAAAGAAATTTACGTATTGGGAGCTCTCACAAAAAAATTGATTTTTAGCACGTAAAATGTGTGAGATTTACTTATTTTTAGTGATATAGTATTGATTAAACATTATAAATTCCAATTGGTGAACATACTTATAAAAATATTCTTTCAAGCAACTAAGAAGAGACTTTGAAAATTTATTTACGAAAAGAATTGGCACTGGAAAAACCATAAATAAGAAGAATTTTTCATAAGGTGTTGAAAATGACACGTGTTCACAAATATCGATAAAATCAGTTGAATTTTGTATCTGTAAATTACAGAAACATTTAAAAATATTGTTTTGCTCAATAAGGAAATATCAAAATTAAAATGTTTAACACTGGCCAACAACTAAGAAGATTTTTTCAAAATTCTAAAATTCGATACGATTACACTTTTGAAGCAAGGATGCCGAAAAATGAACAAAGATTTTATTCCGTATCCTAGAACTGTAGCTGGTTTAGAGAGTGGCATTTCGAAATTAGATGAAACAATACAGATCAGCTACAAGAGCAAATTTGTTCACATTTTGACAAATTTTACATATAACAATAATCTGATAAATACATTTTTGGCTAAGGACGAAATATGTACCTACTACAAATTTGATAAGCTTACAAAGCTAAACGATTGTTGTTCCCGGGATAAATCCCGGGAATTTTCTTTATTTTTTCTCAGTATAAGATTTACCAAATTTTTGTTATTGTTCAACAAAAATAGGTGATTTGAATTCCTTTGTTGCTTCATGAAACATGATTCGATCCAATCAGATCAAACGTTACAAAATCCAGCTAATATATGTAAGATATTTAAATTTCTTTATGATGAAGATCTACCTCATACTTATCGTCGTCAAATGAAAAGCTACGTACGATCGAAAAATGTGTCAAGAAAGTAATAAGGTTCTACCTAAATTATATCAGTGATAGTTACAGAATGGATGGTTCATGACAATATGGGGAAAACTGAAGTAGGCTCTAAAGACCGAGCCACCTCTTATTTAGTTTCATCTGCCATATAACATTTCGATACAATTTCTAGCATAAGAATGTGCTGAATGGTACTAAATATTTACAGTATTGTTTTTGTTATAGTAGGTACTGTTAATTTCTTAGTATGTAAATGTGTATGTAGATGTGGCTTCAGCTGATAAAGACGCTTTGATCCAGACCTTCTTTACCTTTGTTTGTTTTTTCCATTACATGTGAAAAATATCTCGTTCGTTAACTTTCAAAAATTAATTTTAGGCCTATTTTGTGAAACATATTAGTTGCACTTTACTGAACTTCGCGTTTACTGAGTTTATTGAAAAGTATACTCAAAGTTTCAATATTTTTGAAGCCGTTGAGCACTACATTCCAGTGATGAGTTGTTCATCTTATTTTACCTATATATATTAATAATATGTATAATAAAGTGAGACAAATTTTAGGTCTATATCTAAAGGGTAACATTTGTTTTTGGAACATCCTTTGAATTCCACCCCAAAAAACTATGTTGGTTCAGATCTTGTTCCAGAACACTGTACAATGTACATGCTCAGAAAATATGTACAATATAAATGCTCATCGGTAACAGATGCAGAACGCAGAACTATAAATAACAACGATACATAATCAGTAAAAATTCTCGGTTCTCGGGATTTTAAAAATAGCCGGGAAAGCAACCCACTATTCAGTATTATATGAAAGATTTCATATTTAAAATCGAAAATATTACAGTTCGGTTAGATGTGGATGCAAACGTACTCGTAGGCTTTAAAATTGATTAACAAATTGCGGAATTAAAATGGAAATGTAACGCCAATTTGGATTTTAATTTATTCGAAGTGGCGGTTAAATTTGTTTTTGATCATACTGAATTTAGTTTTAACATGATTCAAGTAAGTGTTTGGTTTACCGATGAATTTCCCAGTTAGCCCCTCCCTAACTTATACTATTTGAATAAATTGAGACTACCGTTTTGGAAGCATCTTCGGTTAAATCTGACAATATAGATTTAACCGAAGATGCTTTTTTTTTTTTAGAAACGTGGATGGATGTTACTGCGGCTATACCAAATTTTGAAGTTGAAAATTGAAATAAAAAAAAATCGGTTACCTGTTTTAGACCATCAAAGTTATACGAAATGTGGATGGTTTGAACACTGATTGATCTCATAAAACAGCATTGCCTCGGTATTTTTATTGTGATTCATGGCTTCTATCATCACATGAAGACAATTCGGTAATTTTTTTTTGATGAAATAAATTTAAAATTATAATAAAATTTTTAAATTAAGAAGGTGGCCGAGGCGCTCCTCAACAAAAAAGATGAACCGTCACGTGCCGGCTATCTACTTGATATTTTAAAAACGCCTATCTCTTATCAAATTTAAACTGTCACCTTGGATACATTTACATTGGGTTAAGCCCTGAAAGCGGATGGATATATCAATCTAATTTCTACACTAATTGTTCACCGTTGTTCCTTTGAGAGTATTCGGATATATGAAGGATTTTGAACCACCAACCTCTCTAAAATTGATAGAAAATAAAAGATGTATTGAAGTGGAACTGTGTTATAAACGACACGTCCGAAAATAACGTAAATAATAAAACTGGTTATTTCGATGAAAATGAGATTCTAAAATGAATTAAATGAAGTTATGGTATACGGCCAATTAGGATATAACTTGGTTCTTAACCGATTTGTATGAAATTCGATCTCTGCGATGGAAATGTGATTCTCATATGGATTTAAATGAAGCTCTGATGGTTAAAATGAGATTGTAAAATGCATTTAGATGAAATATTGGAATATGGCCGATTAGTATGGAACTTGCATAATTCTGATAACTGATTTTTCTAAAATTCGACAATGAGAGCTGAAAATGGGGTTTTTCTGATTAGGAAGAAACTTGGATAACTGTTTGATCAAAATTTCATTATCAATTCAACGTACATCTATATCAAGCGAAATCATATTTTCTATGGCAGGCAATTTCTGCACCAAGATTATAAAAAATTTAATGAAATGTGAAACTCTCGATCCGTTATTGTTTTTTAAATAATATTTTTTAAACAATTTATTTTTATATTCCTTAATCTCTGACGTCCAAATGACCTTGGAGACAAGGATGGGAGGTGGTAACCAGCTCGGCACCTTATTACTTGACGCCAACAACGGTTAATGGAGTCATTCTCATTTATTCATCATTTCGTCGCTTCCAAATAAAAGTATTGCATCTGCACATCAATAAT